>OZ010713.1:3900411-3979581 GCA_963932345.1 Ophion ventricosus
ATTTATTTAAATATTTATTTGAGGTTTATTTGAATATTTATTTAAAGATTTATTTAAGGTTATTTAGAGATTTATTTAGAGATTTAGTTAAAGTTTATTTAAATATTTATTTAAAGATTTATTTAAGGTTTATTTAAAGATTTATTCAAGAAAGAGGGAGAGAGATGGATAGATAGATATAGACTCGAAACCGCTTATAACGACATTGCTTACAACGACGAATCGGTTATGACGTCGGTGCCGTACACGGAGAGAATTAAATGTTAAAAATGACCGTGCAGTAACGGTAACCAGATGACAACCCTGAAACTTCGCTTATTATAACTGAGTAAAACACACATTTTCACGAAAAAAAAATAAAATTTCTTCTTCAGATAGAAAATTTTACAGATTTTCTAGTAAATTTTGATGTGTAACAAAATACGCAAAACTTAAATTTAAAAAATACATAATATCAGCGAAATTTTACTGTGCATTTTATTATTTTATGCCTTTCAAAAATGTCTATAAAAAAGTATCGCCTTTATAACAGTTATTTTAAGATTTATTATAAAATTTAATGAGTGTTATAGGAAAATGTATTGTGCTCTCGGTAAAAATTATCGTGCGCGCTACCCTTCTTGTATAGTAAAATTTTAGCTACGTATTTGAAATTTTCTGTAACGTGAGTTAAAAAAAACTTGTCGTATACGAATTATTATGCTTTTCTCACTTGTCACCACATTGAAATATATCATGGTAATTTTTACCGTGAAATTCACGACAAAAATTACTTTTTAATTCTCTCCGTGTATGGTCCCTTCAATGTCGTTACAGCCAGTCCATATATCGCTTATAACGACTATTGGCTATAACGTTGTTACTGCAGGGTCCCTTTAATGTTGTTATAACCGGTTTTGACTGTATATATATTTGAGTATTTTTTAAGATTGATCAAAATATTTATTTAAGATTTATTATAGATATATTTAAGATTTTTTGGCGATTTATTTAAAGATAAATATCTAAAGAGAGAGATGAGAGAGAGAGAGAGAGAGAGAGAGAGAGAGAGAAAGGGCGAGAAATAAAATCAACTGATCGATTCCGTCTGAACGTTGATGTTTTTCCATCACATATACGATTTTCTACTGTATTGGGCGCCATTCGATGGTTTCTGGTTCTCGGTGGACTCGATCGTGGTCAGGAAACGGGATACCAAAATTCATCGTGTCGCATATCAAAACTAATGTGTGCGAGTATAACGCCAAGAACGATCCATTGGACCGCTCGTAAAATTCGTTACGTCACTTTGTTATTTCACACAGGATATTGCGAATTTACATATCGTCGATTCAGCTCCGTTTCGCTATGAAGTCCGTAACCGCATAATTAAAAAAAAACTTTCTCGTGACCTACGAATTCGGAAACTTATCGAGCGGAATTCGGTATTTCGTATAGTTGTGATTTTCCTAATGGTTTGCCATTTTTATTGTTTTTTAATAATAACAGTAATAGTTATAATAACAATGATAATGATGATGATTATGAGAATAATAAAAAATTGGAGTAGAAACATAATAATAACGAATTATAACAAATATACGAATTACACGAAGAATTACATATTTTAATCTCTATTTTTTTTATCTCATTTTTAATATATTTAATCTCATTTTTAATATCTAAGGTATTGATAATAATAGTAGTAGTAGTCCTAAATAGGATAAGGCGACAATAATAATAAAATAGTAGTAATAATCTTAATAAGAAATTATTAATCGAAGAATTAATTGACGAATTATATCGTAAAATTGATGTATTCACAACTCACGAGGACTCACGAAAAAAGGTTTCTAAATTTTTCTAAAATTCGGACCGATCGTTACACAATGTGTGTCCAAAGTGCCCCCTATCAATTAATTGTATCAATAATCGTAAAGATTCGATGAGAGAGTATACTCACGTCGATCTTGTGACCAATTTCACCGAACGCTGATTTGGGTGGATCCTCTTTCGGCAGATATCGGTAAAACTCGTTTTTTCCCTTGTACCATTTGACCGAATAAAGATCGTCCTTGCCCACATTGTAGCTGCACGTGAGCGTTACCGTCGTACCGACAGCGACGGCTTCCGGCATGTTCATCGATACATTGTCCAGTCCTTGGACGACACCTGCGGTATAGAAAACAAGAACAATTTTATTTGTGTTGACTCTTTTTTACCAAAATATTAGATCTTTTTTTTTTATTATACAATCGATTTCGATGAAATTTATACCACATATTCTTTGTAGTATTATCTAGGAGGTAGAATAGAATTTTTTTTTGATTAGGTGCCATGTTCATTTTTCATTAATTTTCAGAGCTAAAAATTTTGGTAAAAATCAAAGTTTTTTTTTTTAATATCTGTCTTTTTCACCAAAAAAATCCCCATGCAACACTTTAGTTGCAAGAAATTTTCTTTTTTTAATTTTCAGACGATTCCTGGCGGAGAAATAATTCTACCATCGGTAAGGATTTCCAAAAGGGGGTCCTATGAGAAGATTTATATCACCGCCGTCTAAAAAAAAAAATTAATTCGTAAAATTTTTTTTTTAACTACCCGAAACCGGGGTTCCTTTGGGACTGGGGGTACAACTTTAGGACATCACGCAATTTTCGACTTTGGAATTTCTCACCAACACCATGCCTTATGAATTGGCGCGCAATCACCGCTACTGCATACGCTAGTATGTATTACTATACCTCGCGGCACATATTTGAAGCTGTAGTTGTACTGACATCCGACGGTTGTCCATCTTTTTTTTTCACCGTTCGTTGTAGCGTTTTTAGTTCGTGTTAAAACTTTCATTCGCCTTCGAAAAACTGAAAATATTTCACTACCGGCAGGTATGTGTATTTAGAAGTACATTATTTGACATCTATTTGGTGTGTTATTTATAACTTTCATTTTGTTATTTAATTTTATAACTTGAAAACTGTAAATTTTCAGCACTGAGTGGCGTAACATTGGGACTTTCCCAAAGTGATTTGCAAGGACAGCTTACTCCATTAACGCCACCCCCACAATCTTCAAGTTTCTACCAGAATCTTATGGTAGGCGACTATGTTCTGGTGAGATACTAAAGCGAACTTTACCCGGGACGGATCATCCAGATAAAAAATGACGAAGAAGTACTTATCTCTGCGATCAAGAAGTCTGCCCTAAACTGGAATTGGCTAAGTTAGTTTGACGAAATTTTTTATTCGAAGGATGAAATAGTCCAGAAAAACAACCGGCCTACTCGACTAAGCGGAGGAAAATTTTTCAAAGTTCAAGAACTAATGCTGTTTACGAACAAATTTTAAATTCACGAGTAATTAATTTATGTTGAAAAGTTTCTTACCTTCCTATCAAAATTTGTCTATCTTTCATAACGAATTATATTATTGCAAATCCTAATATTTTTAAACTATTACTGTAATTTGTCAAATTTTAATACAAATTTGAAATAAAACCTTCGGTAAATGTTTTAAAAACTGTATTTGAAGTCTCTATTAAAATACTTCCATGTAACATTTCGACTGATAGTTTCTAAGCCTAGTGTTTCTAAGCAAAACGAGTACTGTCCCAAAGTTACTCCAATTCACGGTGTAAGATTGGGACAAAAATGCAGCATTTTTATGAGGGTGTCGTTGGTTGTAGAGTAAAATCATGCCCACGTTTTGAAAGACGAACGTTAACTTTACATAACACCATAGTTTCAGTTACCTAGCTTAATATATATTGACAGGAGTCATGAAAAACTTGAAAAAGTGTCCGAAAATTACCTCGGTTTACGGTATAATGTATGTGTGAAAAATAAAAATTATTTTATATATTAAATATTCGCGTCAAAATGTTTGAAAATTGCGGATACCATCAACTAAATATTCCTAATAATTTATCATTGCACTGCCACGGGTAGTCTTTGCCAATTTGAATTCGATTCAAGCCTCGGAGTTGGTTATAGCGTTGTAAATAATTTCCAAAGCTGCATCGAGAGCTTTTAACGGCAAAGCGTATGCCAAATTCCGTTCGAGCTTTAATTCGCGAGGCCAATAAAGCCGCTCGTCGATTAATCGCGATAGAATGGCACTCCTCTCCCACGCGTACGTATGCGGCATTGCGATCGCGTTACAGTGCACACACACACATATATATATATATATATATATATATATATACATACGACATTTTGGAAGCTCACGGGATTTTGGAATCGCGGACCTGACTAAAGATATTAGAGGGTGTATACACGGCCGCATGTGTTACGTGGGTAATTGAAGACCCGGCTGTTTAATTACGATGTAGGAATGTGCGCGTGTGGGTGGACGGCGTACTGGAGCTTGAACTTTTGGTGGCCCCCTAGCGATATCGACTAGGTGCACCTACGCATACACGTGTGTAACGTTGTTTAGGCGTATGTTTGTATCGGGTGGTTCAGTGACCACTGGTGGCACCTTTGTTGTCTTCGCAACTTCCGCAACCGATAGCGGCTGTTGGGACGAATACAATGACCTGCATCATAAGGTCATTCGAGGTCATTGAGGTCAATTTTGTTTGTAGAAGATGCTCGAGGTTATGAAACGTTCGAGTGAATCGGAAATAGAAAGACGGCCTTGATCGAACGCTTTTTCTAAACGAAAATGACTTCAAGGCATCAGTCTTCGTCTATTGCACATATTTTCAAGAATTTTTCTTCATAATAAAATTTATCTTCATATTTTAGCTTTTTATACATAAAAATAGAAGTTTTAAAGTATAAGAAATAATTCATTTTTGATTTATTTTTAAATTTATCTTGGTGATCTGGCTGCCTAAAGTTACCTCTGATTTCACCTTGTCGACACGAAATCTTAACTTTGGAGCATCTGAAAACAAAAAGTCGAGTATTTTATTATAAAGTGAAGTTGTAGTTATGACCCCTACTAAAAACTTTAACCCCCCCCCCTCGATGAAAAGAAAACAAACGGCGCACTTTTGTATTTTTTCGACTGTTTTTTACAACTTAAATTGTTTAAAAATAGGATTAAATACTAATGAATATTTATACCGTTAGTAGGAGTCGAAGAGATACATGCATATAATAATCTCTGTAAATTTGAGCCTAATCGGTGCAATAGTTTTTCCAAAATCATGTTGACAAGGTCAAAAAACGTTGTTTTGAGAAAAACGCGTTTAAGGGGTTACGTGGGTTTCAAAGCCAAAAAAGCATATTTTCTGTATTTTTTTAATATAATAAATACATGATTTTATTCAAAATGTTAAGCACATAAAAGAGCAACATTTCAACAATATTTTAAAAAAATTTCATCCACAAATTTGGGAAATTCAGTCGGTGGGACCTGGTTTCGGGAGACCCGTAAAAAAAAGTGTCCTCGTGGTGGTCAGGATAACTCATGATAGCTTTATCTGAAATTAAAAAATCAAATTTTTTCTGTTAGTAGATAAGTATAGCTCGTGATTGAACGAAGGATTAAAAAAAATGAAATTTGAGTTTTTGACAGAGTTGTATGTAAAATAGTTCAATTTTTGGTACAAATTATACTACGTATAACCTTGTAAAATTAGTCGTAATCGAAAAAAAAACCTTCGTCAATCACTAGTCAATGCTATTTTGAAGAAGTGTGCAAAATTTCAATAAAATTTCTAAAAAATAGTGTTTTGAGAAAAATGCGTATACCTGCGTCGCTCCCGGCCAGTCTTTCCCAACGGGGGGAATTCCCAAAGTCTCACTCTCCTAGCCTTTTACTCCGATTGACTTGAAACTTTGGGAGAATCACTTCGAGCATCTTCTGTAGGTAGACCCAAACCAAGGTTAGTGGATCCTTTGGAAGTGATTATTCCGATATTTTTAGATTTTTCGACTATTTTCATACTTTGCCTGACTAGAATGACCTTGTGTTGTAGGTCGCTGACCTACAACACAAGGTGTTAAAATCGGTAATAATGTCATCGAAAAAAAAATACATGGTTCCATTTAAAAAAGTGGAGTTGACCTTGACGTAGCTTCAGCGCCTCCACCGATAAAAAAATAGGGTGGTTCAGTATGACGGCCTTCTCGAACACTGAAACTTTTGTCTGAAACATTTTTGGATATGATCAATAGTTTGAGTGCTATTACTCTGTAACACTTTATGTGCCTCACCCTGTATATATATATATGCATTATCTTCTATATATATATATAAAAGCGAAATATCACTGACTGACTGTTAACCACGAAATCTCAGAAGCCATAAAGTCTACAAACTTAAAATTTGGCACGTAAGTTTTTTATAGGGTTTAGGCATCCGCTAAGAAACATTTTTACGAAAAGGACGAATTAAGGGGGTAAAATGGAGGATGACAATTCGTATGGAAAATTGTATTCCTTGCGTGTGTGAACTTGAAACTTGGTATATATATTCTCAAAACAAATAATAAGACGCATATTTTAGGACTTAGCACTTGCTAAAGCACGTGCTACTTCTAATGAAGTTTTCATGAGCCAACTTTTTTAATATAAGGTACAAACATAGAGGTTATGTGTGGAACACAATATCCGATAAATGGCCGCCTCGTTCCTGTTTGCAAGTGTTCACTCTTTTGACGAAATTTTCCCTGAGCTCCGAAATGGTCTGTGGGTCATTGGCACACACTTTTCATTTCAGAAAACCCCAAAGCAGTAAGTCCAATGGTGTCAAATCGCACGATCTTGGTGGCCACTTGACATCGCCGCGGCGCGAGATAACACGACCATGAAACTTCGTCTGCAATAACTGCATTATTTCACATTGCATTTTCACAATTTCTATGCGTTGCTCGATCGTGTAATTCTCCATGACTAAACCTCGTTACTCCCTCATGATAGTTGTCAAAGATTAGTACTCTATGATGGCCACAAAAAAAAATGGCCCGCAATTAAAAATGTCAGGTCATTTTGAGACGCCCTTTATATGGATTTTATTTCTTTCGTATTTTTTATTATTATTTTTATATTTAATTTATTGTTATGATCTTGTTTTTTTCTTCCTTTTGCCTCAAGGTATCACAAGCCATAATAAAGTTAACATAATCTAATCTAATCTCTCCCTTTCTCTGTCTTTTTACCTGTAGGACGAAACAAGTTCACTCTCTTTTTCTCTCTCTTACTACTTTTCTCTCGGTTTCTTTCTTTCTCTCCTCCTCTCTCTCTCTCTCTCTCTCGCTCTCTCTCTCTCGCTCTCTCTCTCTCCCTCTCTCTCTCTCCCTCATCTCTCTCTCTCTCTCTCTCTCTCTCTCTCTCTCTCTCTCTATCTCTCTCTATCTCTCTCTCTCTCGCTCTCTCCCTTTCTTTTTGACCAACCCTCAGCGTTCCTCGTTCGGCTCTCAAAATTTCACGGCGAGCTGAGGGCGATACAAGAGAAGAGGGGGCAAAAGGGGTGAATGGCGAAATGATCGAAGTGAGGGTAGACCCCGGTCGTTTATAATACTATACGCTTATACTAGCAGAGTACGAAACGGCATACTCTACACGATGTACGTACGTACATTATACACATAGATATGTGCTGAGCATGACGAAGTAGATGGAAATTCATTGCTCTTCCAGACCCGATTCCACGCCTCGTGAATTCTCTATAACTTGATACACCGTACAGAATAGTGCAACACAAGGGCACACGCGCTCGTCGTACAAAGTTCCGCGCAACGAGCACGAGGGTTTCATATTTTAACAGACAAAAGAGGGCGGTCAATTCCGGTTCCGATGAAAGTTGAACTTTTAATTAGGTTTGCGTTATTAAAAAGAGAGGCAAGATGGGGAAAATAATGGTAACAGCAACGATAAAAGGAAACAAAAAAACAGAACGAAACAAATGCAAACGAGAAAACAGAATTCAAGAGGGATTGTGGGGATGGCAGTGTAACGAGCAGACTGAAAGTGGAGGAGGCAATGTGACACCTGTAGGTTTGGGCACTGGACAATGTAAGGATATATTATTGCTGTTGTCAGTTACCGTAAGCCACGGTAACTTTGGGACACTTTTTCAGGTTTTTTATGACTCCCGCCAATATAGGGCCTTAGGCCATTCTAGGCAAAAAGGGCATATTTTGTGATTTTTTTTCAACGAAACCATAAAATAAATCGGAATTACAAAATTGGAGTTTTATTATACACGTAATTGACTATACAAAATTATTTTTTCACAGCGATACATGTCAAAATGGCGACCCTGCAGCATTTTTCCGATGACGCCTTTATTTCTGGAAGGTCAACGGCCGGACCAGCTCCTATAATTTTTGAGTTATGATGAGACACTATAGTTTTTTCGATTGTATATAAGAATAGCCATAGAAGTACGTAGGATTTTTTTAATATATTGCTTTTTGTCAAAATGGCGCATTTCTAAAACAAAAAGTATCAAATGCCATGAGAAAATCGAGAGAAAATCGTTTATAAAAAAGGAACTATGCAATATAATAAAAAAATCCTACGTAGTGCCTCAGAAAATGTAATTCTAAATCTACAGTTAAAATTTCAAGTGAATGGGTTGAAATTTGTTTGAGTTATGAGTCCGGCCGACTTGAAAAATGTAGTTTTAAATAAACGCGTTTAAATTTAGTAGAAAGTCATGATATGAATCAAGAGGGGTTGCGCTAGAATTCTGAAATCGAATTCTTAGAGATTTTTCACACCCATAATCTTTCGGAATATAATTTTATAGGTAATAAGGTACAAAAAAATCGATTTTTGGAAAATCCTAGAGTGGCCTAAGGCGTTAAGCTATGTAACTGAGACTATGGGGTTATATGGAGTTAACCTTCTTCTTTCAAAACATGGGCATGATTTTAATCTACAATCAATGACACCCTCATAAAGATCCTTCATCTTTGTCCCAAACTTACCCCATGAATTGAGTCAACTTTGGGACAGTACGCTTTTTGCTTAGGGAAAAATCTAAGGAAAAAATTTTGCTTAGGGAAAACACTAGGGAAAAATCAATCAGTCGAAATGTTACATAAAGGTATTTTGATAAAGACTTGAGACACAGTTTTTAATACAATTACAAAAGGTTTTATTTCAAATTTGTATTAAAATTTGACAAATTACAGTAATAGTTTAAAAATATTAGGATTTGCAATAACATAATTGGTTAGGAAGGATAGACAAATTTTGATAGGAAGGTAAGAAACTTTTTAACATAAATTAATTACTCAAGTGAATTTAAAACTTGTTTGTAAACAGTATTAGTTCTTGAACTTTGAAAATTTCCCGTCCGCTTAGTCGAGTAGGCTGGTTGATTTTCTGGACTATTTCATCCTTCGAATAAAAAATTTCGTCAAACTTAGCTGGCCATTTCCAGTTCAGGGCAGACTTCTTGATCGCAGAGATAAGTACTTCTTCGTCATTTTTTATCTGAATGATCCGTCCCGGGTAAAACTCACCTTCGTATTTCAGCAGAAAATTGTCGCTTACCATAAGGTTCTGGTAGAAACTTGAAGATTGTGGGGGTGGCGTTAATGGAGTAAGCTGTTCTTGCAAATCACTTTGGCCCAGTCCCAATGTTTCCCCACTCAGTGCTGAAAATGTATACTTTTCAAGTTATAAAATTAAATAACATAATGAAAGGTATAAATAACATTTAAAATAGATGTCAAATCATGTACTTTCAATACACATACCTGCCGGTAGTGAAATGTTCTCAGTTTTTCGGCGGCGAATGAAAGTTTTAACACGAACTGAAAACGCTACAACGAACGGTGAAAAACAAGATGGACTGCCGTCGGAAGTCAGTACAACTGCAGCTTGAAATATTTGTTGCAAGGTAGTAGCACATACAAGCGTATGCAGTAGCAGTGATTGGGCTCCAATTCATAAAGCATAGTGTTGGTGGAAAATATGATAGTCGAATATTACGCGATGTCCCAAAGTTACCCCGGTTTGCGGTACATCGTTTATGAATCTCGGCATTGTTATTATTGCTGTCTTTCTTTTTCTTATTATTATTGTTATTGGGTTAATGCATAATTCCATAGCGAAATTCCAATCGATATAATTGGCAGTTGTTTCTCCGCTCGCACATGCGTCAACCACATGAAGTGTCATATATTAAATAAAATGTTGGTCGGAAGTGGTTTGCGAAATGTCGTTGTGGATATTTAGATCTTCAAGATGCTCCTCGCTCTGATTGGCCAGTCACTACTGATGTCGATAAAATTAAGTCTTTAATCGACGCCGGATACAGAAGTCGGACATAACCTCAACATTGACCAATCAACTGTATCTAGACATTTACGGAAGCTTGGGATGGTAAAGAAGCTTGATGTTTGGTTGCCGCACGAACTGAGCGAAAAGAATTTAAGTTTTGAGGTCTTTACCCAAAAGACCTCAGGACTTCTATGAAAGATGGATAATGAAACTCCTGGCGAGATGGCAGAAAGTCATTGAGCAGAATGGCACATATTTAGTATGATTATATCATTTTTTTTCAGTACAGAAAGATAAAGAGAAATATACATGGGAATTGTATAATTGATTGCTACAGTCCTCGATTCAATTATTCGAAACGTCCATAAGAGAGAGCTGACACGAGAGAGAGAGAGAGAGAGAGAGAGAGAGAGAGAGAGAGAGAGAGAGAGAGAGAGAGGAAGAGAGGATTCATCCGTTTTATTGCTACGGTCCTTGATTGAAAAATTACCGATGTACACACGGATAAACGTCATATACTTTTTTTTTCAAGGATAATTCGACGTGACGAGTTTTTACGAGGCAACTACTATTCATATCCCTCAACAGCTTAGATTACGTACGTAGTCGCACACTTGAACGTTATCCAGCGTCTGCGAGAGGTCCCGGGAGTCCTCGATAAAAAAAGTGAAGGCGTAGCCTCGAGCATTCGGTGCATCGTGCGAGACAAAGAGCGAGAGGGAGAGAGACAGAGGGAGAGAGAGAGAGAGAGAGAGAGAGAGAGAGAGAGAGAGAGAGAGAGAGAGAGAGAGAAAAGTGAAATTCCTGGGGCGAAAAACACCCTCTCGAGTGTATACGACACCAGAGTGCGGCGAGAGGGCCAGCGGCGTAAAAAGCTCGTGGTCTCCGACTGAAACGAGATCCTTACTCCTCTCGACCGGCGCACTTTTCTTCCGCCGAAACTCGACGAAATGAAGGAAAAAAAAGCAATTTACGCTTCTCTTGTGCCGCTCGATGCTTCAAAGCGCGGAGAGGTTTTGTTTCGTAAAAAGCAGCTAAATGAAGAAAAAATAACGAGGAAACGCTGGCTCGCGCGAACGGTTGAAACAAGGCTGGCGCTTGGAGAACGAAGAGAGTGAGTGACAGACTGAGAGAGAGAGAGAGGGGAAGAGGGAGCGAGAGAAACAAAAGAGGGACCGAGGAAGAGATAGAAGTAAAAAGAGAGAGAGAAGCAAAGAGGAAGAGAGAAAAAATGAAAAACAAAAGAGAGAGAGAGAAAGAGAGAGAGAGAGAGAGAGAGAGAGAGAGAGAGAGAGAGAGAGAGAGAAGCAAATAGGAAGAGAGAAAAAAATGAGAAGCAAAAGAGTGAGAGAAAGAGAGGGGGAGGGAGAGAAACAAAGAGTGAGAGAAGGGGAGAGAGTAGCAAAAAGAGCGAGAAAGGGAAAAAAAAGAAAAGAGAGAGAGAGAGAGAGGAGCAGAAAGAGAGGGTGAGAAGAACGGCGCTGGAGATCCTAGGTGCGAGAGGCCTCGCCACGCTCGAGAACGAGCTTTCCTCCTGGTATTCCCCGTGGCTCGAGCTTTGCGAATGGCTTGCAAAACGCCCGGTAGCCGGAATCAAACGCAAAAAATTACAGCGTGTCAAGAGAGAGTGAGGGCGTGAAAGAGGGTGAGCGAGGAAGAGTGCGAGAGAGAGAGAGAGAGAGAGAGAGAGAGAGAGGGCACGTTTACCCTTGAAAAAACCGCTTTTCCTTCCGGTTTATTTTCTCACCGGGCAGTACAATGTTCGAGCAATTCCCACGGCGTGTGTCGGCCCGAATCGGCCTATTGTTTTCGCCATTCCAACATGTCTAGTGATATGGAGCGCATGGCTGCGTGTGCAGCCGCTGTGGTTTTATTCAGTGGTCAACAATTGATAAACCAAGCAAAACAAAAGCAGAGGCCGTAATGTTGTAGAATGGCCATTCCGGTTCATAAATATAATCGGTGCCACTATCCGTTTTCATAGAATCCTTGAATTTTCCTTTTAATTTCCTGTATGTCGACATCGTGTCCACTTTTCTCTTTTTTTAATCCCGTGATAGGTATTGTTTCATCTTTTTAATTACTTTTTAGCCGTAACCATGCATCATGGACATCGTTCTAATTTTTAATATGGAGCGACGAGCTATTCTAAAGCGCTTGTTCATTTTCGTAAAGATTTAAAAACTCGAATGTTAGCTCGTTGGTCCACTCCATAGTACGGCCGCAGACGAAAGTCCCTGGCGCCGCCGCGCCTTTGAACTTACCGACTCCCGATGGATCGGACGGGCGCCGGCAGTCCAGCACAGGCCATAACAGGCGTGACCGTTCCTACGGCCTGTCAGCCTGTCCTGGCGCGGCCTGGCCTGTCAGAAAACGGGCCGTGGGATCCTAGCTCAATACAATTCGGGGCTATCAAGAAATTATTTTTGGATTCCATAGTAGGATTTTCCGTAAAAGAGCCAGACCAGGCCCCTATTAGGGAATTATAGGGTAGGTAGGTTGACTAAAACTATGGTCTAAATACAGAGAGGTCAAGTAAAGACCTTTAAGTGGTGCAGTTGTAGATTCCCTAGTAGCGATTTCCCCAATACTTCTAAACTTTGCTATTATAGGGGCAAATCAGTATAAATTGACTAAAGAATTTGTGGCATAGAAATGATCGAGATCGATTAAATATAATAATTAAACTATGCGTTTAGTAGACGAGCTGTGATGCCTTGAACCCATGCAGTGCGTTGCATGCAAACAACCACGGGATCAAACGTGTCAAAATATGCGACAGAATTCTAAGCCTCAAATGTATTGAAATAACACATTTCTTTTTTACAGTGCACACACACGCACCTATGCATATGGCTGCAATAATTTGTTATCGAGGCAACGTTGAGGCAATTTCAAAGGCCCTGGTTATTTTGCCCTTCAATGGCCCTCGGTATCAAAGTGTGACCGGCCACTGATGGCCCATTTGAGGCTTCCAGACTAGGGCCTCAACCCCTTCGTTGGCATTGACGCAATAGTGCGTCAAATAATTCCGTGCCCTGTGTGGCATTGACGCAATAGTGCGTCAACCTTTATTTCCCTATTTAACTTGCTCTGATTTGAAATCGGAGCCTCACTCGGAGGGTTTTGGGCTCGCTGAATCCGAATTTGAAGTCAAAATTTGGAAATTCAAAATGGCGGCGCCAATATGGCGGACAAAAATCAAAAACTTTACTCGATTTAGATGAAAATTAGTACTCCGGGATTTTCGAGGTTGCTTATTACGAATCTGAACACAAAATTCAAAAATTTTTAATGGCGGATCTAATATGGCGGACGAAAGTGCAAAAAACAGCTCGATTTGGATAAATCTTGGTACTCGGGGGTTTTCGGGGACGCTGAGTGTGATGCTGAACTCAGAATGAAGGAATTTTTCATGATGAATTCAATAACATGGAGCATAATAAAATAAATAGGTGCAAATATATGAAGCTTGGTACTCAATGTTGTATGAATGCCCAGATAGCAGAGCTGTACGTTCGGTCACATCTTTGCGCATTTATTGAGAAAACATGCACTATTAAACTTTTGAGTTCAGATTCGTAATGAGCACCCTCGAAAACCCCAGAGTACAAGTTTTCAGGATAAACATATTTTCCTGCCATTTTGGGCAATTTTGTCGAATTCTCTCTGCCAACGAAGGGGTTAATAAAGTTAGGGAAAATTAAGATGGGCCCGATAATAGCCCAAACTCAATTGCCCCACGGGATAAAGTTAAGTTATGAAAAACAATTTTTTCAAATTTTTAGATAACAATTCTGCCTCAATCTTACACACACACACATATGTGTATATATATGTATACATATGTATGTACAGTGAAGAGGGACGAAAGGTATCCGGGGAATCGACAACACACGCTTTATCGATCGAGTATCGGTATCAATGTCACGAGCAGAATAGAGCCCCGGGGTCTTTGACGGAACGAGAGATGTATATACGTGTGTGTGTGTGTGTGTGTGTATGTATATATATTTGAGGACTGCACGGGGCTTAACAACCGAACCGCCCGGATAATCGTCCGGTTCCGGAAGCGTCGGAAGTGTGCCCCGGCGATCGTACAGCGCTTGATCCAGTAGATTGAAACATTTCACGTTACATCTCCGCCCAGCCGGAGGCATCAGAGTTTCTCACTCGAGTCGCGCGTTGCTCTCTCGGCCGTGTGATACAGGCTCTCGAATGTACCGACGATACTTCGGAATCGTGTTGCTTTTCGTCGATGTCCACGCCGATTTTGAGTATCGATGCAGGTTTTCTCGTAAAAGAACGGGACTTGAAGGACACGAAAAAGGATATGAGATTGAGGGCTTGAAAAAAAAATGGGATGCTGTACGTGAATATTGTACGTCTGGCCATTTCATAATTTTAATCAAACGGCCAGTAGATATTACAGTATACAATATTCAGAACTAGCACCGTTTTTTTTTTGACATAATCGAGAATATTGTTGAACTTCATTAAACTAACAATAAATAAAATAAAAGCCATAATCCTAAAATAATAAATTGTAGCAATAACAAAAATAAATAAATAAAAAGTAAAAAAAAACAATAAAAAGTGAATAAAATGAAAGTAGAAACAAAATAAAACATCAATAAATAAAAATGAAATGAAAGTAAAAACAAAATAAAACGACAACAAATAAAAATAAAATGCAAGTAAAAATAAAATAAAACACCAATAAAAAATCAATAAAATAAAAGTAAAAACAAAATAAAACAAAAATAAATAAAAGTCGGCTTATTGTAATAGGAATATTGTGGGAGAGAACCAGAGAGCGAGACAGACAGACAAGTAAGTCATCATCATTCATTTCTTTCCCTCTGGAGAGGGTAAGACCACCCCCGGATAAAGAGAACCAGAGGGTTCGGGAGGTGGAGTACACGAAAAAGTTTGTGAATGCCGATCTAAAGGATGTCTCAATATGACCTGACATTCTAAATTGCGCGCCATTTTTTTGTTTGTGGCAAACATAGAGTACTAATGTTTGACAACTGGCATCAGGAAGTATTAAGGTTTAGTCATGGAGAATTACACGATCGAGCAACGAATAGAAATTTGGAAAATTCACCGCAAAACAATGCAGTTATTGCAGACGAAGTTTCATGGTCGTGTTATCTTGCGTCGCGGCGATGTCAATTGGCCACCAAGATTGTGCGATTTGACGCCATTGGACTTCTTTCTTTGGGCTTTTCTGAAATGAAAAGTGTATGCCACATACCATTTCGGAGCTCAAGGAAGCAATTGGACGCACCGTTAAGGCCTTAGGCCACTCTAAAATTTTCCAAAAATCAATTTTTTTTTTGTTAAAAATGTACGTTAGTATCTATAAAATTATATTCCAAAAGATTATGGGTGTGAAAAATCTCTAAGTACTCGATTTTCGAATTCTAGCGCAACCCCTCGTGATTCATATCGTGATTTTCTACTAACTTCAAACGCGTTTATCTCAAAACTACAGTTTTCAAGTCGGCCGGTCTCATAACTCAAACAAATTTCAACCGATTCACTTGAAATTTTAACTGTATAATTAGAATTACATTTTCTGAGGTACTACGTGGGATTTTAAAAAATTACATTGCATAGTTCCTTTTTTATAAATAATTTTCTGATGACTTTCTCATGGCATTTTATACTTTTTGTTTTAGAAATGCGCAATTTTGACAAAAAACAAGATATGAAAAAAATCCTCCGTACTTCTATAGCTATTCTTATATATAATCGAAAAAACTTTAGTGTCTCATCATAACTCAAAAATTATAGGAGCAGTTGGTCCGGCCGTTGACCTTCCAGAAATAAAGGCGTCATCGGAAAAATGCTGCACAGTCGCCATTTTGACATGTATCGCTGTGAAAAAATAATTTTGTATAGTCAATTACGTGTATAATAAAATCTCTATTTTGTAATTCTGATTTATTTTATGGTTTCGCTGAAAAAAAATCATAAAATATGCCCTTTTTTTGCCTCTAGAGTGGTCTAAGACCTTAATGATATTAGTCCGCAATTATGGCTAAATGTTACTGAAAATTTCGTCAAAAGAATGAACGTTTGCAAATATGGACAAGGCGGCCATTTAGCGGATATTTTATTCTACACATAACCTCCATGTTTGTGCCTCATATTAAAATAAAACTATTCGTACTTTTCAAATAAATGATACGTTTTATTAAAAAATGAAAATGTCAGGTCATTTTGAGACACCCTTTATATACGCGGACGCGCACACACATGGTAATACAAAGTGCACGCGAATCGATGGAGCCGAAGGAGTCGAACGGGAGGACAGCGCGGTTCGTTCGAAAGCTCGAGTCGAGTGTGTTTTTCTTTAACTTTTATACGATTCTCGTAAAAGGATGTTTTACGAGCAGCCGGTACACGTACCGACGACGATGGCGGCGGTGGTTGGTGTACCGAACTCTATATGTATCGATATGATATATACTCGAGCGTTTTAGCCTCATACTCCCTCTCGTCGTGTTTCATTACGATTCGGGAACCCGCGCGAAATCCTCGCGTTTCAAGGATCCGGCAAAACTCATGTGCACCCGAAGAGCGATATATATATATGGGGATATATGTATCCCCATTTTTTATTCGAATTTTTTTTTTCGAAATATTTTTTTTGTCGAAAACCATCAAATGTCATATCAAAAACACATGGCTTGTAATTGTCACCCTGTATATATTTTCCTATACATGTAGAAGTCCCCGGGGCACGTAACAATGTGAGGAGAAACGAAAAGCGCTCCGCGGAAAATTTCGTCGCAGCGTTCGCCCGATTATTACTCTTTTACGATTTCTCAAATATACGCGTAGTAATTGTCGAACTTTGATGATCGTCTATATCGTCGTTATTTATCCATATATTTATATACATATATATATATTTCGACGGCAGCTAAGCTCGCTAATAAAAACTTGCAAATGGCTCTTTCAATATTTCCGTTTCTCCGCAAATGGCGCGGCCACTTTGTAAAGTTCGAGCTTTCACAAAGTAGCATCGAAAAATGATATCTGATTGCAACAGGCGGAGGGCGCCCGGTCAGATCAGAGAGAAAAAGCACGATGAAAAATCTGGCGAAATAGAAAAAAAGCATAACGAAAGTTTGCACAACTAATTTTTAAGTTTGATGTGAAAAATTTGGGTTTGATTTTTTTTTTGGCGCTACGCTTATAGAGGTTTCGCTCTCGAGAGAGAACTTTTGATTGAATTCCACCGAACAATCGTCTCGTCTATATTTATATATGAAATATATATTGAAGTGAATAGACAAACCCAAACGGATAGGAACTCGTTTCATCATTTCAAGTAGTATATATATATATATATGTGTGTGTGTGTGTGTGTGTGTGTGCGTAGTGCTGGCCCTTCGACTTCGCCCCTGTTGAAATCCTATAGATGAAAAAACCACTCCCGCAATCCTATTTTTCTTAAATGATTTTTGGTGGAATTGTAGAACATTTTACATAAGATACTGAAAAGGGGATGCACTATCTCATAGAGTGGGATTCTTACGGACCAAAATCTTTCCCTCGCTCTCTTTTCGCTCCCTCCCCCCTCTCCCGTTCCCCCTCCGATTGATTGAGTTATTGTAAAATATCTATAAAGAAATTTTCTAAAATCTCAAAAATTACAGACAAAGCACCCT
This sequence comes from Ophion ventricosus, assembly GCA_963932345.1. NCBI lineage: Eukaryota > Metazoa > Arthropoda > Insecta > Hymenoptera > Ichneumonidae > Ophion > Ophion ventricosus. The sequence continues at coordinate 3,918,271 of OZ010713.1, forward strand.
TTACAGTTTTGTCATGTGCAGAGATAGAGATATACAGATTTACAATCGAAGCATGTCTCATTATTTTCAAATAAATAATTATTTTTCAATAAATTTAATATAAAAACTTTTTAATTTAGATTCAAATTAGTTGAAAATTAAAATTGTATTAAAATTGAAAACTGTACATTTAAACACTTTTAATTTAAAGTCCGATTTCAATTCTAATTTAAAACTTTCAATTTAACAACGTTTAAGTTTCAATTAACAAAAGCTATTTAGTATTACATTTTAATTTCGAACTTATTAATTTAAACACTTAAAAAGAAATTCTGTCGAAAAGCTCATTATTTCAGAATAAATCATTTCGAAGTAAATTTTTGAATCCCAAATCAACGCAGACTTCCGCTTTCCCGGAGTAGAATAAGGGCAGTACGAGCGATAAAAAGGAGGAGACATCAGAAAACAGATGAAAAAAATAATATATTCGGCGTATCTACTGACTGGCTATCACTTTGAAGCTTTCGCGCTGCCTGTCCGAAATCACGTGTGGGGCAGATACCAAAGAGGAAACGCCAGCGAGCAAAAGGGAGAGAAAGAGAAAAAGAGTGTGTGTGTGTGTGTGTGTGTGTGAGAGAGAGAGAGAGAGAGAGAGAGAGAGAGAGAGAGGAGAGGAACGTGCAAGAGATCTAAAACCATACAGAGATAGTTGAAAGCAGAGAAGGTGTATAGATAGACGTAACTAGAAGGTCCATTCTATGGATCTGCCAAAGAGCCAAAAGCGTTCGCACGTACGTTGCAGGAATAAATTTACTTCGCCGAATGAAGCGGAGGGGAGAAACGGATATCCGCTTTTCCGCCTCGCCAATTATTCGAGCGCCTCACATTCTGACTGCCATATAATATACGACATAGTACTTTACATACTATGTACACCCACATATGTATAGATAGGTATTGGCTATCTTTTCGTCGACGACATGTATTTCCCCCCTTAAGGTACAACATATCGCAATTGCCAAGGGTACGAGGAAACTGTAGAAAACCCGTACCCATATAGACGGCCTTATATTCTTCTGATTCTCTATAGTGCACAGAGGTTTTACTCAACTATCTACACCAAAGTCCCAGAAGTGTCGGCCTTCCAATTTTCAAAACTTTCAATTTTTTACAGATTTTTTTTTCTCACTCGTCGACATTTTCAACGCGAAGAACAATATCGCGAAGCGTCTGAGGCAGCACATCGCGCCTTTTTTTTCTCGAAATGCTTTTTATTCGACGCCTTTATTTGTTTAGGCGGAGGCTAACGATGTGGGCATAGTGCAAAGTGAAACGCGAAGTCGCGGATAATTAAGAAGAATCGTCCGTTGGGCTTTCGTGTGTGACGCAGTCGCGTAATGAAGCCGCAGCTTTTCATCAAATTTATATATATATATATATATATAGACACGAATCAACCCCGTTCATGCTCACCATGAGAGGTCGACTTATCAACCTATATTTACACACATATATGTATGTCCTCATAATTTGAGCTCTAGAGTTGAACTCAAATGCGGTTGATTCGCGGCAAAGCGATAAAATCGTGTCGCTTCAGAGAGGAGGAACCTCGAGGGTAGTTTATATGTAGCGGTGGCCCCGTTAAAAATGCTGGTAATTCTTTAGATAAGTGACTTTTCCGAAAAATGAGCCTAAGATTTTTTTTTGCTATTTTCTCATTTTTTGGGTTATAAATGATGATATTCAGTCGGAGGAAACTGAAATTGTTCATTAACAAATTTTTTACGTGCAAACAATCGTTAAAAACAATTTTGTATTCAAAACTAAACAAACAAACTCAAAAAAGGAAAAAAAGTTTTGCGACGTTATTCGTGGAAAGAAACATAACCGCATTTGCATGTGAAACTGCAATGTACACCACCCGATTTTAAGGACGCCGCGACAAAGACGACACATGTTGTTCCGATGCGATGTATACATCGCATCGGGTCATACTATACGGCGATTTAAAGGTGACATTACGCTTCAAAAAAATTCTTTGACAGTTTTGTATTTGGTGAAGCCAGTTGTGTGTTTCAGCGTTCCAAAATGGAGGTAAAAAAAGAGAAAATTCGATACATTCTTCAGTACCACTACGACCAAGGTGAAAAGGCGGAGCAGGCGGCCAAAAAAAAATGCAACAGCAAAGCGGTGGTTCCAACGATTCCGTTCTGGTAATATGGACGTCGAAGATGAGGCACGCTCTGGTAGGCCAATCGTTGAAAATGTCGATAAAATCATGGAAATCGTCGAGTCGTACCGGCATGTGAACACTTATTCCATTGCCCAGGAACTGAAGATTAGCCAGAAAACCGTTTCGAACCAGTTGCATAAGGCTGGTCTCAGGAAGAAGCTCGATGTATGGGTGCCACACGAATTGACGCGAAAGAACCTTTTGGACCGAATTGATGACTGCGATTCTTTGCTGAAACGTAACGAAATCGACCCATTTCTTAAGCGGATGGTGACTGGCGATGAAAAATGGGTCACATACGAGAACAACAGCCGAAAAAGATCGTGGTCCAATCGCGGTGAGCCGGCCCAAACGATCGCCAAGCCCGGATTAACGGCCAAGAATGTTTTGCTGTGTGTTTGGTGGGATTGGAAGGGAATAATCCACTATGAGCTGCTCCCATCGGGCCAAACACTCAATTCGGACCTCTACTATCAACAACTGATCAGATTGAAGCAGGCGATCGACCAGAAGCGGCCAGAATTGGCCAATAGGAAGGGTGTTGTGTTCCATCAAGACAAGGCCAGGCCGCACACATCTTTAACGACGCGCCAGAAGCTCCGAGAGCTTTTATGGGAGGTTCTATCGCACCCGCCGTATAGTCCAGACCTGGCACCAAGCGATTATCACCTTTTCAAGCATTTGCAACATTTTTTTGATATTACAAAACTGGCCTCAAGAGAGGCTTGTGAAAATGAGCTGGTCAAGTTTTTTCACCAATAGGGACGAGGACTTCTTCAAAACCTTCCTTTTATTTTCTCTACGACCATTAATTTCCAAGTAATGAATTATCAAAGTCAAAAAGTTCATTTTTGCTTTGAACGACGATAACTCTGCGAAAAATCATCGTACAAAACCCATGAACTGCTCAAATTAAAGAGGAAGAATCAATCTAAAAGAGCTCTAAAGTGAAATTGCTGAGATAATTTATTCAAGTCTGTGGACCTTTTGAAAGATTTTTTTGAGTGTCTAAGCACGAATTCTGGTTTTCACTAGGAAAAAAACTAATTGTAAGGAAGTCGTTCAGTGAGAACTAGTTTTTACTAAGGAAAACGCGTTTAGACTGAAAACAGGTTTTAACTGTAATATACATATGATCAGATGTGTACTCGTACGAAAAAGCACACGTGCGCAACGGCAATAGGAAAACGCCGACATGTACAATTTTGCGCCCGCGACGGTCGTGCCGGAAAATGAGAGTGCGAGAGTACAAAGAGCAAAGTAAAGGAAAAGCACAGCCGCGATGAATCGAACGCGAAAGGAGTGAGCTTTTCTTTTGGAGTTTTGTGACGACGTAGGCGAAGTGAATTCTCGTCGCTCAGTCGGTTCTGGTTCTTTAGTTTCTTCTTTGTTTCCTCGTACTTCGTCTTGTTTTTTTTCATCTCTTATATTTCTATATCCTATCCCGCAAGGTTTTTGACGAGTCTATGGGTGTATTATGGAGGGGGGTGGGGGGTGTATACGGGGAAAGTTTTTATGGTTATGCAACGTTGGGTGGTTTTTTTGAGGACAGTGATTTGCTTCCTTTTTCTTGCGCATACACAAGATTGACATAAAAAAACGATATTTTTTTACTGCGTAATTTAACAACCTAGGGTTTTATCTTTAATTCGTAGGAATTTTTTTTTCAAGAAATCAAAAAATTGACCAAGTTATGACGATTTTTGTGAAGGATCGCATATTGGCCCACATGGAAATAAAATATATAAAAAATATATCGGAAGATATATAAAACATAAATACAATATATTTTGTTCGAAAAATTGGATATGTCAATTATATTTTTGGATAAAAGTCAAAACCTATGCGATATATATATAAATACATTTAAGATATATATTAAATATATTAGACATATAAACTGAATGTATGTTTTATCTTATATATTGGGGAATATAACGGAGACAATATGCTGACGTATATAGAATAATACATTTATGATATATATAAAATTTATCGAAAATTCATTACTAATGTACGTTATATATATTTTGAATATGAAATCGGAATATATTTAGGCTATGTTATATGTATATCTGAATATACATTACTATAGTATATATGAATTTACTATAGATACGTATGTATATATACCATGAATATATTCGAGATTCGTTTACAACACATAAAACGTTCATAAATGATACATTTTCAATAAATTTAGTATATATATATATCCCAACTAATATTATAAATCTGAAAGTTTATATGCAGGTCTGCTTGTTACTCAATCACGCCAAACCGGCTTGACAGATTTAAATGAAATTTAATGAGTAGATAGCTCATGACCTTATACATAATATGATACTAATATCTAATTTTAAATCTAATATTTTTCGAATTATATAATATTCCCGTCAATTCGAATTTAATGATGAAATTCAAGTGATTATAGAATACAAACGAAATAACTATAATTTAAATAGAATATAACAAATATATCATTAAAATAGAATATAAGAAAATAGAATATAAAAATTTGTTTCTTTTGCGATGTTCTCGAAATGATGTTTTATGACACGGTACAAGTCTTATCTAAAAATGTATTCGGTTGATCCATTGCAAATTCGGACGAGGCATAGTTTACGACATTTCCTATCGTAAGACCGGATGATTTTTAAAAAAATATGTTTGTCCATTTGTTCATAAAGAATGATCGAAGTGTTTTTTTTCTCTGGTCACGTGTATATATATATATATATATATATAAAGGGTGGCTCAAAATGACCTGATATTTTAATTTCTTAATAAAACGTATAATTCATTTGATAAGTACGAATATTTTTATTTTAATATAAGGTACAAACATGGAGGTTATGTGTGAAATAAAATATCCGATAAATGGCCGCCTCGTCCCTGTTTGCAAACGTTCACTCTTTTCACGAAATTTTCAATAACATTTTACCATAATGGCGGACTAATTTCATTAATGGTGCATCCAATTGCTTCCTTGAGCTCCGGAATAGTCTGTGGATCATTGGCACACACTTTTCCTTTCGGGAAAGCCCAAAGAAAGAAGTCCAATGGCGTCAAATCGCACGATCTTGGTGGTCAATTTAAATCGCTGCGGCGCGAAATAACACGACCATGAAATTTCGTGTGCAATAACTACATTGTTTTACATTGCATTTTCACCATTTCCATGCGTTGCTCGATCGTGTAATTCTCCATGACAAAACCTCAATACTTCCTGATGTTACTTGTCAAAGATTAGTACTCCATGTTCGTCACAAAAACAAAATGGCGCCCAATTTGAAATGTCAGATCATTTTGAGACACCCTTTATATGACAGCGGGACCCGAATCCCTGCGCTCAATTTAATTACTCGCTCCTATACTCGCGCGGACTTTACTGTGATCGAGGATACGAAAAAAAAATCAAATTAAAAAAAAAACAACAACCTCGGTCGGAAAGCCGCGCTCAGCAACCGAAACGCGAATTTCGGCGTGATATTTCTGCGGCCGCGACTTCGATAATTCGATTGATCGCTGCGTTTTTTTTTGTCGTACGCGTTGGGAAAAAAAATTGGAAGTTTTGTGGCCGCGCATTGTATAGCCTGAGAATGCTTTGCATGAATCGAATCCCTGTCATTTTTTAACGGCAGCGTTACGATTGAAGAGCGATCATTTTCAATTTGCACATTTGCGCCGCATTAAGTGTGTGAGAGAAAAAGAGAGGGGGAGAGAGAGTGAGAGCGAGAGAGAGAGAGAGAGAGAGAGAGAGAGAGAGAGAGAGAGAGAGAGAGAGAGAGAGAGAGAGAGAGAGAGAGAGAGAGAGAGAGAGAGAGAGGGAGAGGGCAATTAATGAAAGTAATTCCATGAATGTAACTAATGGAAATAAATGAATGTGAGAAAGAGGAATTAATGGAAATGGGAAATTTTCATGATTAACGGGTTTAATTCGATTCACGCGCGGATGTTTCGAAGCATCACGCATCCTAGAAATTCGTAACCAGCCATTTCCCGGCCAGATAGGCACAGTGAGAAAAAAAAAGACCACGATATAAAGGCTATCGTGGGATATTGAAGGGATAATAAAGCTCTTGGAGCTTTATTATCCCTTCAACAGAATGGAATATATTCAGTTCATTAAAATCACCTTATTTTAGTAAATATTTTGCAATTGAAATTTATTCGATTTTCGCTATGGAATTATGCATAAGCCCAATAAATAACGTCAGATATATTTTTCCGCAAAGCGATGATAATCTTGAAGGCGTGAAGAGCCCGTTCCCTCTTGAATTACGTGTCCAAGCATTGAACGGACCTTTTTCGAATTCGCCTCTTTGCCGGCACGTTCGTGTGAACCGAAACGCGATTTTTACCGGACCATTATATATATTTACAGACTTGACCTTAGGAATGAAAGGAAGTGGGTTATCGGTCCCGGAACGACGGATCATTTCATTATCGGAAAGCTGATCGAGACTATTGGAGGTGAACAGTGCTCTTTCCGTCTGTTGGGTACTATCTGGGCTCTCCGAGTACCGGTACTGGTATATACGCCTCAGGCTAAACCTTGAAAGCTTGATCCCGTCTCGCTTTTGGACCAGAACTTCTGGAGCTTTTTCTCTCGGCTTCTTCTTCCTCTCTGTACCTTTTTTCTCTCTTCCTTTTAGTCCTTTTTTCTATCTTAATCTTTTTCACCTTCTCTTTTGTCCCTTTCTTCTGCTGGCCGGTATCTTACTTGTTCCTTCCAATATTCTTCGCTTCGTTGCTGCTTTCTTCTTTTTCGTTGCGTCCTCCTTCTCTCTCTCTCTCTCTCTCTCTCTCTCTCTCTCTCTCTCTCTCTCTCTCTCTCCTCCCCTCTCTCTCTATTTCTCTTATTTTTCCGAGCGGAGGTCCGATGTGGCCAGAGACGTTTGCCTGGGACTTCCTTTTGTGTTTGCGACGGGGATAAGCCCATTACTGTGGGTAAAACGTCGGATGCCGTGCGGTACACTGTACCAGGACGTTCACCGATAAGACCGCGCAAAGAGAGCCGAAGATGCAGTGAGAAAGAGAGGTGGAGGGGGGGGGGGGGGGGTGGTGGTGGTGGTTAGGAGGAGGATAAAAATGAGGATGAGGATAAGAAATGAAAGGACAGGACGAGAGGCGAAGAAAGTGTGGGTCAGCCGAGAACGATCTTTGAAGCTCAGCTGAATTACTTCCGGGTGACCACCCGGCTCGCTATCGTTGGATTCCGTGTTTTAGATCCGGTTGCATATAGGCTGGATCCGTCGTCTTACACGCATACGTTCGACAATCAATCAGACGGTTGTTTCTTTACGGTCACCTCCGGATCAACGGCGGCACAGTGCGTGACAGAACGATCACCCAACCGAGTATTGGCTCAGGCCAATAGCGCCTTGTGGCACCAGAGATCGCGAAAAAGGTCTTTTTTTTTGGATATTCGGGTTTGTAAATCTAAAATCTACTTTGAATGTGAATCCAGGCTTAGAAAAAATGCATCCTGATATCTCAAGTTTCAAGACAGCAACGTGAAATATTTCTGGATATTTGAATTCCCATAAAATTTTGAAGATTTCATAGATCGTTGCAAAATCTAAGCCGGAAATACCTCTTACGATACTTCATTTCTGTATAAACATTTAAACGGATATTTATAAAATTGTTGAAGTTAAGGGTTTAGAAATGTTTTTTTTTTTAAATTGAAAGTCCTTTTAAATTTGAAATGCTGGATCGATTTTTTATAAATTTATTCAGAACATATTTCTTACGAAAAACTGCACTGAACAAAATTACTTGGGCCGACTAATTCTGTGATTGAGGGATGCCAACGAATTATTCATCGGAAAAATGGAATATTATCTTATTTTAAGAATTTATTCATTTGAATATTTATCTCATTTTGAGAATTTATTTATTTGAATATTTCTTAGTTTAAAAATGTACTTATTTCGATATCATCTCAATTTGTAGATTTATTTATTTGAATGTTATCCCATTTTGAGGATTTATTTAATTGAATATTATTTTAGTTAAAGTATTTATTTATTTAAACATTATCTCATTTTGAGAATTAATTTATTTGAATATTATGTAATTTTGAGAATTTATTTATTTCAATATTATCTCATTTTAAGTAACATTCAATTTTATATCTAATTGTAAATGGAATATTTTCTCATTTTAAGAATTATTCCAAGATTGATGGCAATATGACACCTGCCAATGGACAGTTTCATTGATCCAAATGATTTTTTTTTCTCTGCGTACTGGTGTACAAAAATTTCGCCACGTATCTTAAAAAGCGTAGAAGTTTTCGCATCCGTAAACAGCTGCACACACTTATGCTTTTCAAAATATTCGTCGTTCTGGAACATTCTGAACACATTTCGATTTAATTGTCAAAAAAAAAATGTTTTTTTTTGACAAACAAATTTTTTTGTGCGAGGAAACGATAAAAGATGGAATAGAAAATTGCATAAAAAAATTATTTCCTCAAAACGGGCGTGCATTGAACAGATTTCTGATCGGCTTTTAATCACTCATAGATTTTTAAATTTTAATCGACCATCACGCAAATCCGATTTGCGAACCTCGCCCATTAATCAGCCTACCAAATCTTTGTAATTTTCGCCGTTGAAAATAAAATATTCTCGCTTTATTTTATTACGAGATAAATGTCGCTTTATTTTATTTCTCGATAAATGTCACTGCTTAATTTTGCCCCAGAATAAAAAGCTCAAAAAAAAAACGTTCTCGGAGTATAATTCGAATAGGGAAATAGTTCCCGAAGAGAAAAAAAAACGAAAGAGCGAAAAAGGAGTAATAAAAAGGTCCGGCTCTCGCGAGAGAGACAAGAGCATATACTCGTTCGAGAAATTCTCGGTGCGACGATGTACCGAGAGTGTACTGACTTTTGTACCAGAGTCACACACACACAAGTACGAGATGCGCTTATTTAAATTTTTCTTTTTCCTCTCTTTTTGCCTTGTCTCGGAACAGTTAATTGGGGTTGAGTCGAGTTTCGAGGGGCAGCAGTAACGCTGGCGTAATTCGTCGCTGCATATACAACGACAACAAAAGTGCGTACGGGACGTGCTTGGGTACACACGTGAACTTTAGTCCCAAGGGTCGCGTGTTTCGCTTTTACGTTTCGTCTCCGGGAGAAGGATTTTCTTTTTGCCTGGTTTTTCGTTACCATTTTTTTAAATTTATTTATTTCATTTTTTTATCATCTCATATATGCGGCCATGAAAAATTTGGGTTGCGTTGTTATTAAAAAAAAAATTATTACTTCAAGTTTAGATTTTTAAATTAGACTCTGTTTCTTTTTCTTTCGTCATGTGCGGGCATGATGAATTTGGGTTTTTTTTTTTATTTTTCACTTCTCACTTGGATTTTATAAATTTTTACTCCGTTTCTTTTTCTGCTTTTTTTTTTTCATCGTACGCCGGCACGAAGAATTTAAGTTAGGTTTTTTATTTTTTCATTTTTCTACATCTTTTACTTCTTATTTGGATTTTTTTTTCATCGCGGATGTTCTTTATTCAGGCATCGCACATCACTGAGGTTTTTTTCTAAATTTATCACTTCTCGTTTTGGATTTTTCAAATTTGCACTCCGTTTCTTTCTCTTTGTTTTTTCTTTTTTTTCGTCATGCGCGGGTGCAATGAACTTGCGTTTTTTTTTCTAATTTCTTACTTCTGACTTGGATTTTTCAATTTTTTTACTCCGTCCCTTTTTCATTTTTTTTTCTAGTATATGGGCACGAGGAATTTGAGTTACGTTTTTTTTATATTTCTATATTTTTTACGTCTCATTTGAATATTTTATTTCGAATATTTTCATTCCGGGGTCACACAGCATCACTGATGGATGTCAATAAAGCTACTAGTCAATCAGGATAGGTAGCAAGAATTACTAAACAGGATATATACACTAGGCACAAAAGTTAAAGGATACGAAAAAATCTCTAAATTTTTAGGTGATTTTCAGAAGGCTATAACTTGGCGAAAAATGGTCGTAGAACAATAAGAAAAAAAAGCAAATTCAAGCTTGAAGTCTTTAGTTTTGAGATCCGGAGGTCAAATATTTTTATCTTTGACTGTTTCTGAGCAAAGTAAAGACATCAACGAAAAAAAATTGTTGCCTGTCTTTCATTCGGTCCACGAGCTTGAATACATTTTTTTCAGCAATGTCACCTTAAAGCTCATTTAGCTTGATTCTTCCTCTTTAATTTGAGCAGTTCATGAGTTTTTTACGATGATTTTTCGCTGAGTTATCGTCGTTCAAAGCAAAAAAGACCTTTTCGGCTTTGATAATTCGTTACTCGGGAACTAATGATCGTACAGAAAATAAAAGGAGGCTTTTGAAAACTTTAAAGAATTCTCTATAAGGTGTAATTATTGTTTTTTAATAAACAATTTTATTTCGATGCAAGGACCTTGATTAAAAGAGAGATAAAAGTTGCGTGTTCACGGATTTTTGCTAAACTTGAGATAACTCAACCAATAACGGATAGACTAAGGATAGTTTCATTTTTTTTCTAACCTCAAGTATCCCAAAGAAGCCTTAAAGAATTCAATCCGCTGCGATTTTTCTTTCATTGTGATCCAAACCATTGAAATTGTCACTTTTGCTAAAAATTAATTAAAGGATACATTTTGCATCTTTTACTCATTTCTTTAACTTGAAAATGTTTTTGTTTGCAAAAAATCAATATTGAAAAAAATGGTTTTCTTTGAAAAAAAAATTGTAAAATTTTGTTTTTACAATATTCACAACGCTACACAATCGTAGAAAAAATCGACGTCTTCAATACAAAATGAGTGGATCTTAAAAGGGTATCAATCTTATCTTCAATCGCTTAAAAACTATATAGTAAAAATAGATTATTATAAATATTTGAATATTTAAAAAAATGTCCACACAATTCGCATGGGTCGATAATTTCGTACTAAATATGAAAAATAAATACATTAATTAAATAATCCCAATCACTTTTGTCTCCGACCAAAGATGTTGAAATTACATTTAAGCCAGTTGTTGCAGTTACCCTTTCAGCACAAAAGGGCTAGGTCAACGAGGGAAGAAGAAGGCCAAGGCAGGATCGCGACGTCTCTGCTTAAAACAACGCTGGCCACATACACTTTTTTTTCTTGCTTGTTGCTCCACACTCACAGACGTTGAATTCGGTCTCGAATTTATTCGAATTCAGCAACGAGGCCGTGAAACGGATCTCTCTGATACAGCATATCACGGGACAATAGACCTCCAAGGGAGCCTTCAATTCCGCGAGCTTTTTTCCATCTTTTCTTTTTTTTTCCACTTCTTTTTCTTCTTCTCGTATTCAGCTTTGTTCGAATTGGGGCTGTCTCGTTGGGGGAGCAGCACAATAGACGATGAGCTCGGTAAATCGTCCGGAGCTGCAGTCATTTGGTCAAGTCATTTTCATGCGTTCGGGGACGTTCTCGAGAGATTTTTTTCCTGTCTATAGGGGAGAAAAAAATGGTGTGGGCGGGCATTTTGCGGCCATGGAAGTGCAGGTAAATTTTTGCTCAGGGCAAAAATTGTATTGAGATCGTAAAAAATTTCATGTCTTGGTATTTTAATAACGAAGGTTGTAAGACTGAGACAGCATCACCTAAATGAAGGCAGTATTCTAGTCCAGAAAAAAATATATTTGAAAAATATTTTTTTCTGTTGGCATTTCCTTAAAGCAGAAGATTCAATCAGAAGATTCTACGGAAGCCAGAACTGCTCGCAGGGAAGAACGAGCTTGAGAAAATTATCATTTCGAAGCCGAGGAAGTCACACTTTACAAGGCAGGAATGACCGATTAATATAACGTGAGTAGGATAAACCAACCAGCGAATGGACGAATAACGACACTGTAGGATTAAGATGGACTTTAAAATGAAAATATTATCGAAACAAACTTTTCATCTGCTTTATATTAAAATAAATATATTCGTACTTTTTAAATGAATAATACGTTTTATTAATAAATTAAAAGGTCAGGTCATTTTGAGATAGCCTGTAGTTTCAGTCATCGTTCCAGATCACTGCACCAGTCAATCGGATGTTTTTAATTGATCAGCTGGTCAATTAGAGCTCAATTGACTGAAATTTGGTCAATATGTTCCTTAGGTGTAGAGGTGTACTAAAAAAGGATTTTTCGGAAAGTAACTTTTAAGGGGGTGAAATGGGGTGTAAACGTTTGTATGGACAATTATATTCCCTGTGTGTATGAACTTGAAACTTGGAAGATATGTTCCTTAAAAGGTGTAGAGGTGCACAAAGAAAGGATTCTTCGGAAATCAATTCGTAAGCGGCTGAAATGGGGTGTAAAAGTTTGTATGGAAAATTATATTCCTTGCGTGTATCAACTTGAAACTTGGTACAAATATTCTTCAAAACAAATAATTAAACGCTCATCGTAGGATTTTTTAACACAACCCCTAATTAGGGGTGCAACGGGGTGTTAAAGTTTGTATGGGAAAATCGAATCCCTGCTTTTATTTCAATGAAATTCGAAAGATATATTCCTTAAAGGTCGTAGAGGTGCACCAAGAAAGGATTTTTCGAAAATCAACCCCTAAAAGGATGTAATGGGATGTAAAAGTTTCTATGGAAAATTGTATTCCTAGTGTGTATCAATTCGAAACTCGGTATAAATATTCTTCGAAACAAATAAGAAAACCCGTGATTTAGCATTTTTCTAAAACAACCCTTAATAAGAGGTGCAACTGGTAACAAAGTTTCTATGTGCCAAGTTCCACGCGGGCGAAGCTGCGGGTGAAAGCTAGTCTATGAAATGCGAAGGACCATTTTTTTCCTCTCTCAAAACAAGGATCACAACCGTACTACGTATCTTAGAAAAATATTAGCCTCCAGGACTCTCACCCCCGATACAGAAGCTTTATTTCCGCGTGTAGGAAGATCCGTGACGAGTCGCTGACGAAGCCTGTCAACAACGGAAACGTTTTTCTGCTACCCTTCAAATTAATTATTTTATTGATAGCTGCCAGTAGTTCGAAAATGTGGAAACTCTTCCCCTCCCCCCTCTTGAGTTTCCTCCCTTCTGCTACTCCATTTCTTGTTCGTAGTCAGTGGCACGATTTAATTGAACAATCGACACATGTAATTGGCTTCGACTCCGTTGTGTAACGAAGTTGAATTAACGCAAAATAAAAGTGAGAATTGTTACGGAAAAACGCGAAAAAATATCTATATATATCTAGACACACAAAAAACAACGCAAGGGAAAAATAGTGCGGAATATACACGCGGGAGGGGGGGGGGGTTGGTGGTGGAAAAGCGGAGCGCGCTTTTCGACCTCACCCCTCTGTACTGTTCCTACGCTTGGTCGCACACTCGCCGCGAAAGGGGTTGTGCCAGAGGGGGGCGAACGGGGAGGACGTGAACGAGCAGCAATTTAAGGATGTCACGTGCACATCCTGAGCCAAAAGTTAAATCCGATCCTAAATGTATGTAATTCAGGTCTCGAAAAAAAAATCCGAGACAATAAGACCTACCGATTTTTTTTTAAACTTGGATTCCGGGCAATAATCATGCCCGAATGTCATTAACAGATCGTTTGAACGAACGATCGTCCAGGGAATAATTTGTTGAGAAAGAATTTCTGCGTATAAAATGACTACGTTGATTTTTCTGAATACTTATGAATTTTTTCAAAATTTCATTCTCCCTTTGTTCTTCTATTTTAAAGATTTGACAAATGGCTGAGCAATCGTGGATTTTTTTTTTTTTTTGGAAAAAGCTTGCACATTGTTGCAAACAAGTTTCTGAGCCATTGGGAGAAGAGCTTCATAAATGCAATCTTGGGAACAATTCAAAGAAAATTTCCAAAAGTGCGAATATTGTTAAAAACTTTATTTGTCGAAGAATTATTTGTTTGAGCAATTTGTTAGTAAAATTCAGGAGTTATAATGATAATAATAATAATAATACAATCTTGGGTAAAAGTTAAAAAGAATTTGCAAAAGAACAAATATTACTAAAAAATTAATCAGTGTGCATAAAAATCAGTTATTTTATTTTATATGGCAAAAATATTTCGTTATTCATTATTTATCGAAGACTTATTTGTTTGCAATGTGTGAGTAACTTTTTGAAATCATTATTATTATTGTTGGTGTTATTATTACAACTCCTAAAGGTATTGATATTATTATTATATTAATAATAACTCCAGTTAAGCAATTTGTTAGTAACTTTCCGGAGTTATAATAATAATAATGCAATACAATGGGAATAATAATACAATAGTAATACGTACGATCTTGGAAAAAATTCGAAAAGAATTTGCAAAAGAGCAAATATTCTTAAAGAATTGATAACGTGGATAAAAATCGACTGTTTTATTTCGTATGGCGAAAGTATTTTGTTATTGATTATTCGTCGAAGAATTCTTTGTTTGAGCAATTTGGGAGTAATGTTTTAGAGTTATTATTATTATAACACCGAAAGTTGTTATTATATTAATAATAACTGCAGCTAAGTAATTTGTGAGTAACTTTTTGAAGTAATAATAATAACACAAATTAATTGATTACTTATAACAATAATAATAACAACGTTAGAAAGTTACTTACAAATTGCGGTAATTATGCAGTTTTGGGACTTTTCCGAAAAACGACAGAATTTTTTTTTTTCCATGAGCTGCTTTAATCGATCACCACTATTTATGTTCCGTCGGGGGAGGCTGACATTTTCTATTAATTACATAAATTATGGGGTTTGGAGTTCCCGGAAACACGTAAAAAAATAGGGTTTTTAAAAATATTTCGACGCCCGTATTGGGGGTGGGAGTTGGGGGCGGGGGGTTTAAAGAAACCTTCCTGAATACAATGCCGAAGAGAAATTGCGACGGTTACTTCCCCCTCTGCCCCTGCAGCCGTTGTAAGTTCGTAAAAATACGCGATTTTAAGGAGGTACGATCATGTGGTCGAATCCAATTTTCGGGTTTGACATTTTAATATGATGTTGTCGTTATGCACCCTTTGGAAAAATTCGAGCTATATTGACCGTCCAGTTTTTTCGCAATAAAATTGCAAAGTCGAGCACTTTCAGCTAGTGAAGCAGGTCGTCTTATGGAGACGGTCGACCGGAAGTGCGGTGATCACGGTTTTGCTACTCACGTATCCAACTAAGGTCGTTGGAAAACTGAAATTCGATAAATTAGACACAATAGATATTGTAAAAAATCGAAAATTCGAACTTCACCGTGTAGTTCAAGCACTACATTATAAAACGCTTTCAACATCCGGTTGAATATTATCATACTGACGAAATAGTACCCATAGACTTGCCAACGTCGGGCGTAACAGCTGATACGTTTGGCGAACATAACCTAGCTGTGTAGCGACAGTTTTCGTTGTCGCCGGCTAGCGAAAGCCAATCGCATGCACGATCAGAAGAAAGGGAGCCTTTTATTGGCTGCCGCTAGGTAACGACAACGAAAACGGTCGCTACCGAGTTACAGAATCTCGGTACTGGTTGAAAATCGTCGTGAAGACTCCAGAGTCGTTGAGGATCTAATTTTTGAATTTTTATTAGAAAATATGCAATAAATAAAATATTTACCAAAAATTTGGGCACTTTGGGTTCGACAATACGAATATTCAACATAACATAAATCAGAACACCCGTGGGGTGACATAAATTTAGTCTCTTTATTGACCCTGACGGAGAAGTCAGACCTCCTTAAAGACGAGACTGAAAATCGATCAAGATCGGTCTACAAATCATTTAAAAACTACGTTGAGTATCTTTTGGGTGGGCTCCGCCCCATCCACCCCCGCAAGAGGCTCTGCGCCTTGATCCCCTGCGTGGCCGCATACAACACACAAAAAAGCGGGGGGGGATTTCGGAAGGCTTCTTTAATAAATCCCCCCACTCCCCACATTCAATACAGGTGTTCCGAAAATGTTCGAAAATACGCTATTTTATAACGTGTTTTCGTGAATATACCTTTTTATCGGAGGGTGACCGCCGCGAACCCCATAACTTATGGAATGAATGTAAAGTGTCAGCCTCCCCCGACGAAATATCACTCAATATAATGGAATAAACGTAAGTTCACGGTGAAAACAAAAACATTGCCGTAGTTTTTCGGAAAAGTCCTAAAACTGCATAATTACCCAAATAGCTCAAACACATTGATCTCAAATACGAAAGTCAACATTCGCATTTTGTGAGTGTTGACTCACGTGTTTTGTGAGATTTTCATCGACACGCCTGATAGCGAAATTCCGATGAAACTTTTGACTGGAAATGTACGTACGATACATGCTTAATTGGCAAGCACGAAATTGGCAGCGTACATTCGGTGGTGTGAAATTTTACCTACACCGATCCACCTCGCTTTGCCTCCTCGACCTACCGGCCCACCCTTCTGTACCGTTCCTTCCCCCCCCCCCCCTCCACCGCCCATTCCCCATCCTCTCGTTTCCCGGTCGACCCTTCGTGCTGGCAAAATAAAACACAAATTTTTCGCCATGTTTTATCAGCTCATACTATCAATTGATTCAGATAAAGCTGCAGCCGTATATATATAGAAGATCGAAAAAAATTGCAGGATGAGAAGAAAAAGCGGTCACGCCGCGATAAACAAATCCGCTTAAAGCTTCGATCCGATAGAGCTTGCGCCGTCCGTTGTTATACGCACGAAAAATTGTTGAAATAATTTGAGACCCAGTGAAGTTCGAAGTAACGTGATTGGTCCGCGTATATAATTGAGAGGCAGGCGAGGAATTGATGTCTCGTATACATCGCGGCCTGAGTTTGACGTCAATGTTTGGGCTTCGAGGATTGGTTGATTTGCCAATAGATGTCTAGGTAACAACCTCGTGGCAAATCATGATGACGCAAGCTTGAGGGCAAAGATAATTGATATTGACTGAATAAAATTAAACACGCACTGAAAAGTTACAAATAAAATTATAAACACCTTTTTTTTCTGTGGAAAAAAAAAACGTTTTCTATGTAGTAACAAATGTAAACTTTTATGTAGTAACAAACCTACACAAAATCCAAAGAAACTCATGATCACAGTGCCAGAAAAAAAAATTGCGCTGCGTTGTGATCAAAGTTAATGAAAGTGTTAGCGTTTGTTTGGGCTGATCTTAAGGTCTTACATACACCTGGGTAGGTCAAAAAGATCGTTTTTTCATAGAGGTGCTCATTCGAACGTACTATCCTTTGAGTGTCTACCCTGACAATTTCATAAGGAAATTTGCAGTAATGACGAAGGTATAGCATTTTGTAACTGACCGGGTGAGCAACGACTAACGGTTGGGGCGCAGGTACACGCGACCTTTGTCATCTGTTTGACTATGAGTTTGACTATAAATGAGGTTGACACAGCAAAAAAAAAGATCGAATGGTAGAGTCAACATCTAAGGAAGATCCGTTATATGGTCCAGGAATCGACGATTTCATGTGAGTTTAGAATAAACCAGTCATTTCAGTGTACTGAAAACTTTAAACGCGTTTTACTCGAAACAGTGTTTTCAAAATCGGTACCAGAAATATTTCCGCAACTACGGATACCTGGCATAGTTTCTTTTTTTCATCATAAGTACTGAACAATTTTGAGGCGAAAAATCGCCTGTTTTATTCCAGTGACTGCCATGACCTGACAAAATTAAATTTTTAAATTCCGGCTCGATAAGTACTAGTTTTATCTATCTACTTTAAAAAACAAATATGTTTTTTTTAGATAAAAAATGTCAGAGGCACGTCTGGTACCGCAAACACTGTCAACAAAAACACGTCGCAGGAAAAGGACTGTAACTTTTTTACCGTTTGAAATTTTTTAACCAAATTTTCACAAAATATAGATAAAATGTCATACTTCAAAATGTATATCAAGGTTGTTCAATAAAATTCAGTTTTACAAACAAAAAAATTAAACATAACCTTACTTTTAGCCGTCTCAGGTGTATGTAAGCCCTCAACCCAAACGTATTCGAACAAATTGATATTGACAATAAAATTATAATCACAATGGAGTTTATCCTCTTTCTTTTCGTTTTTTGCTCTTCAAAACAAAGACGTTTTTTATGTAGCAACAAACCTAAACGAAGCCCAAACAAACTCACAAACACATTGCCAAAAAAGAAAGAAACAATTCCGTCGCAAAATGATCAAAGCTAATGAAACTGCTTGGGTTTGTTTGGTTTGATCTCTCAACCCAAACGAACACGGACAAACGGATATTGACAGAATAAAATTGTAATCACAATGAAGTCGAGCGTCTTAATTTTTGTTCTGCATAAAAAAAAGACGTTTTCTATGTAGTAATAAACCAAAACTCTTATACAGTAAGAAACCTAAACCAAACCCCAAACAAATGCATGGCTACATTGCGAGAATAAAAAAAGAAAAAATTGCGTCGCGAAATGATCGAAGCTAGTTAAACAGTTTGAGTTTGTTTGGACTGATATTAACCAAGGCGAACCTGAACAAATTGACATTGATAGAATAAAAATATAATTGCAACGAGAGTTTAGGCTCTTAATTTTTTTTTCTGTGTAAAAAAATGAACTCTATTTAGCGACAAACCTAAACTTTTATGTAAATAGTAAGAAACCTAAACGAAACTCAAAAAAACGCACGGTCACATTGCCAGGGAAAAAAAGGCACATAATGATTAAAGCTAATGAAATTGTTTTGGTTTGTTTGGGCTCATCTCAACCCAAAGTGGCGCAAACAAAATGATGTTAACCGAATCAAATTATAATCACGATGAAGATTGCCCTCTTTTCTTGATCATACGTTAGTGTGTGTCGAAAACGAAACTTGGATTATGCGTTTGTCGGTAATTAATTTAAGGTTGCGTCTTATTGTAGGTTAAGTACCAGGCTTAATGTGAAAAATATGTGCGCGATATAAAAAAAAATATGTTTTTTATATAGTTAAAAATCTACGCCCAGACAGAAACAAAAACAAATAGCAGTAAGATAATGAAAAATGACATTCGAAATTCAAGTTTTTAATTCTAAGTCGAATTGGTGCCGTTCCCTATGCTCCGTCCCTATGCTTTAATTCACCCACATAATCGCTGTTCACCTTCAGACTCGAATAATTCAGCAACTAATTGAAGTTGTCAGATCCGCTGGAAAATTTTCAAAGCTCACAGTTCGAAAAATCTTTTTCTTAACTCTTGATATCATTATTTTTATCCAACTTCCACCAATTCAAAAAACTATGTATTCCTGCCAAAAAAAAACCATTTTCCAAATGTTGTAATTTATTTGAAAATCATGACATCGAGATTCAATGAAAACTCATCAAATCTGTAGAGTTCCGCTTTGAGAATCTTCAACCCTATTTGACAAGGACGAATGAATTGTCGAGTAACTTCCGGTTACGTATAAATAAAATGAACGGGGAAACAAATGACCCTGGCTAGAACTCAACCTTCAGTTGCTGGGCTGAAAATTGGCAACGACTTTTTTTTATCGTAATTATTACCGAACCTATTGTTTGAAGGGCTGCGTCGATTTTTTTTTCTTCGACACCTCCTGTCACATACAGTGGCAATATCCGGTCCTGCAGTAGCTTCTTTTTTAACACCCAGTACGTGCGGCCATTATTTATCGTCGCTTTACGAAGCAATAAGGGTTTCTTCCAACTGTCTCTTGGGTGGAAACGCTTCGCCTCGGATCGTTGTTCATTTCCGGTGTGCCCTCTCTCTCTCTCTCTCTCTCTCTGTCATATAATGTAAATGGCCGCATATTGTACCCAAGCGATATAAAGGCACGTAACGAGAAGGCTATCACGTGCTCTTTACTTTGGTATAAAACAGTTTTCCGCCTCCCCCCTCCTCCCTCTTGGCACGTCAGAGGTGCTTTACATTTCCACGAGTGGGCGCAGGGCGGGGCGAGTTCAGGGGGCCCTTAATGGAATAAAGTGCTCCACATAATTTCGTTGGGTTTTTCATTATCATGAGTTTAATCGTCCTTCCTACTATCCTTATCCTTTTCGTCCTTGTAACCCTTCCGCGGCCCTTGACTCCTCATCGTCGTCTTTCCTATCGCGAGATGTGCCTGCCGCGAATCTCCGTTGGCTCGTTTCTTCTCCTTCATTCTCTTCTTCTCTTTCTCTGTCTGTGCTACTTTCTCGGGGTCCTTTCGTTCTTGGTTGAGGGGGTTGCGGCTTTGGTCGACGGACCGCCGCGCGGCTTTCGTCAAACGGCCGTCTTCTCACGTCTGGCCACATCCTAACCGTTTCTACTGCCAGCTCTGCGAGACCTCACACAGCTATAACTTCTTAGTATATGGACATTTTTTTTTTTGGAAGCTGATTTTTTTCAATATTTCAATTGCTGTAATTGTGAGATTTTTCGTTCAGCGGATTGGGAACCTGTCGGACTTTATGTCGAACCTTTCTACAAATCTTTTTTAGAAATGTATTATTTTTACGCTTCTTTTAATACTTGAGGTATTGTACGAGGTCTGTAAATTAGGTAATGAGACTGGCAACGTAGCGTTCGATCTGGCAACACTTGGGACGCGGGGCTTGGAGGGCAGGCAGGTGAACATGTGATACGCCTTCAGTAGGAGTTCGCTAGAGAACTCGCTAGAGTCATTTGGTTGTCCGTAGCCATTTCTTTTTCGTGAAACAGTTTTTTTTTCCAGTGCATTCTAAAAATGAGTGACATCAATTTCGAGCAACGGTGTGCCATGAGGTTTTGCTTCAGACTTGGGAACAGTGCAACGGCAACTTTTGCAAAACTTCAGCAGGCCTATGGAGACAGTGTTTTGTCAAGGGCCCAGGGTTTTCGGTGGTTTAAGGCATTTTAAGAAGGAAGAGAGTCGATTGAAGATGAACCACGCAGCGGAAGGCTTTCATCTTTAAGAACCGATGAAAATGTCGATAGAATCCGGGATTTTGTCCGTTCAGATCGTCGGTTGATAGTCAGAATGATCGGGGAAGAGTTGAATTTGACTCACACCACCGTTCATCAGATTTTGACCAATGAATTGGGGGATGAGAAAAATTGCTGTCACATAGCAATTTCAATCAACGAGTTTTTGGCCAGTAAAAACATTCCTGTAGCTCCTCAGCCTCCTTATTCGCCTGACTTGAGGGCTTTTAAATTTTTCCTCTTTCCGAGATTGAAAAATCACCTCAAGGGACGTCATTTTGGGACCCTCGAAAACATTCAAACGGCTGTAACCGACCAGCTGAAGGCTATTCCAGTATCGGAGTTCCAGCACTGCTATGAGGATTGGAAAAACCGCCTCCAGCGCTGTGTGGCTTTTCATGGAAGTTATTTTGAGGGAGACAACATTGAATTGTAATTCTATTCGAATAAAAAATTGAAAAAAATCAGTCTCATCACTTAATTTACACACTTCGTGTATTGGAGAAATGCAGAAAAGCTCTCCAATAATTCATAGTTCTCATAGGCAGGGAAAAATAAAGAATCATTTTGAATGACAAAAAATACACTTTTGTAACTATTTCTGAAGCAAATGTGTAGTTTTTTTTATAAACGTATTAACAAGCTTTCTTTATGTCATCTATACATATAAAAGAATTCCGTCACTGACTGACTGACATCTAGGCAACGCACAGCCTAAACCCCTGAAGATAGAAACATGAAATTTGGACGATATGTTCCTTAGAAGATGTAGGGATGCATTGTGAAAGGATTTTTCGAAAATCATCTCTTAAGGGGGTGAAATGGGGTGTAAACGTTTATATGAAAAATTCGTCAAAACACATAATAAAACGCATATCTTAGGAGTTTTCGAAAATCATCTCTTAAAGGGGCGAAATGGGGTGTAAACGTCTATATGAAAAAATCTTAAATAAAAATAATAAAGCGTATATCTTAGGATTTTTTGAAACAACCCCTAATTAGGGGTGCCATGGAGTGTTCAGGCTGAGCGATCACCCATCCGAGTATTGGCCGGATTGCCACGGGCGATCCACGGAGTTGTGCACTGTCAAATTTATTAATTCGCACATTTATTAAAAACGAAGTTTTGAACGAAGCTGCCTCCCGAGACACAGAATTCTCTCGAGAACGGAGGAAGACCGTGCTACGCCGTGAAAAGCGAAAAGAGTGGAAATCGGATGGAAACTGGAGAAGAATAGGAAAGTGAGACGAAGGAATTTTCATGTAAAATACCACCACGCCGCAGGGTCTCACGAGGGATGCAAACGGTTGAGAGAGCGAGGCGAGCGGGCGGCCGAAGTGTACCATCGTATACTTAAGGGTACCCATCTTCCCCAGTATAGGTAACCAACGAGTACCATCGTGCTCGTAATTTTCTACAATTTAGCGGATGTGCTTCGCAAATACTTTGCCGTTTCTATACGTTCGTGTGTTGGGTATGATGTACCCGGTGGAGTTGCGGGCCATGCGTGTTAACGCTCGTGTTGCCTGTGTGCTGCAACATTCTGGACGGCTCGGGAAAATATCCCTGTGTGTGCATATAAGCTACGGGACGACGTCGACGACGGGGCAATAAGTCACGAATGCATGTCCCTTCCATTGTGCTCTGTAACTGTGAACATATATATATATATGTGTGTACGTGTATTGAAACACGCGTATATGTACAGAGTGAGCCACTGGAAATTGGACACTCAAGAACGTTGCAAAGGGGCCACGCATTAGAAATTGCGGTAACAATGTTATGCGGCTGGAGGGAAAATTGTTGACCCAGATATTTAAGGGCAGGTTACCGTTCGTGACGATGAAAAATTTGATTTTTAAAAATATAATTTGCATCCTTAAATTCTTTAGAACTAATGGGTAAAAGGATATTTTCATATGTAAAGTATTTTTGAATTTACAGCCTAAGACTTAAACTTTAAATGCGTCTTTTTTTGAAAAAGCATTTTTTAGGGCGCAGGGCGCTCTAAAGCTTCAACGGATGGAACGATTCACATGAATCACTGCGCAATTGAAAGGAAATTTACGGGGCCATCAGGAGGCAGTTTTTGTCGAAAATTGATTTAGAAATCTGTTTTTCGTCCGTTTAAGTACAAAAAATTGTTTTTTTTTTTCAAACTGCTGCCATTTTGTTATTCAGGGTTACTTCAGAAAGCAAAAAACTATAAGGTCCACCCAAATTTTGTCCAGTTTAAGGGGTTACACCCTGAAATTTTTGAAAAATCGATTTTTTGTGGTAATTCTTTTATCATCGTTTGAACCTTCAAGCAATTTTTAAGCTGAATGCAAAGTCTGTACCTACAATATTAACGAAGATATTCATTTTTTTTACCGCACTGTGCAGTGCTCCCTTAGATAGATTGTCCCTTCACTTCTATGGAACTGGTATCTGAGCATAGATTTCTTTTTGGAAGGTCCGATTCGCGGTCTTACGTACAGGTCTTGAAACGAAGGCGAATTTCAGTGGTGGGGAACGAAATCGATTTCGGTGCGATTTTCCATGTCACATTGTGATATGGAAAATCGCACCGAAAATAAGTTTCAATGGCAGAAAGTAGTTGAAATAGGTACTTACATCGCTACATGTATTTATAATGATGGCTATATTGATATTTTTTTAATATTACACGTATTAAACATAACCATCGGAAGTAATTGTTATGAAATGTGTAACAACGAAGACGAGCACCGTATATCGCTCGCTAAAAAATGCGCGCAAGAAACTACAAAATAGGCCAGAACAGCTTGGAGAATGTCAAGATTATCTCTCGAGGACCAGCAAGTTGCTGAGGAAGGACTCCAATATGAAGCACGAATCGCCGATTAACTATACAAGGTATGCCACAAATTTTCAATGTTTCTACTGTTGTAGCCGCGTCAAAACTTTAAACGCGTTTTTCTCGAAACGACTTTTTTCGCATTTGCGGGAAATATAACTCAACAACAGCTATTCCGATTGATTTGAAATTTATACCACACATTTGTAACATAATTATCTCAATCCGTACGTAGGATTTTTTTCTAATGTTAAACGTTTTTGTTTAATCAATGTTTTTAAGTAGAAATTTTATGTGAAAAACAAACATGAATTTCTGCGTGATACCAAAAATCCATTTTTTTTTCTTTTCCAGAAAATCCTATGTAGCGCCGTGTATTTAACCTAACTTAACAAAATATTTTCATTCTTTTATGTTCCAGATGAACCGTGAGGCCATTAGGATTCCCGCAGATAGAAGGTGGAGAAAAAAACTTGACGCGCGCGGAGGCGTGTATCTCCGCCAATTATCAATATTTTAAGATTTAAAAAATACATTTAAGAAGCTGAAGCCATGTACTAAAAGAGTGTAAAGATAGAAATAAAAAATATGCATTAGTTTAGCTACAAAATATTCATGAATACCGAGTTTTATTCTAGCCTCTCAGGGTGGTGTAACCCCTTAATAATTTTTAATCCGTTTTTGATTCAGATTAACTGGCAAGGCTGTGGAGCGGCCCGCGCAGACCAAAACACGCCGTGCGTGGCTTTATTTGACGGGTTTATTTGACGGGAAATAAATAAAATTGGAATCTACTCTCCATTGATAGAAGAATAAAATACGTTGAAACCGATTTCCAAAAGTATTTGTTTATATAAAAAAGAAAAGAATTCCCGAAGTTCATGTATTTTTCATGCCTCTCGACGGTAACCTCCTCTTAACGGTTTTGCATGAGCTTTAAACTCTGATAATACTATTTTTTAATTTTCACGTTGTTGAGTTGTCAAGTGTTAAGCTTGTGCAGACTCCTTAACAAAAACTATTATTTGCTTTCGGAAGTACCACATTCCCCTCGAGTTGATTCTCGTTTTATTCGTTTTTTTTTCTAACGTGCCAAGGTAATCCCAAGATCATGCTAGGTCACTGGTTTTGTTAGAAAAAGTGGAAGACGGGACTTAAGACGTGAATTGCAATTTTAGAAAAAGTGGAGTTCACATTAAAAGTTCACGGCTCCGGTTGAACAACAAAAAAAAACTGAGACGACGTAAAAGTGAATCTTGACAAAGTCGACTGTCAATAAGTTCGTTCCTGACTTTTGTCTAAAACCAATATTGGTAGGATTTTTCAAGTGTCAAGTTACCACACTGCCAAAAAAAATAGTTAATTTAAATAGGATCTATATAAATCAAATAGGTTTTTTCCTTGTGTCATCGCCTACTACGACTCCATTTATTTCAAATATTTGTTTTTATTTGTTCAAGTTATTCTTTTTAAATATAAAATATATTCAAATTAAATAAATAAAGATAAAACACAATATATCGCACGAATACGAGAAAGAAATATGGGTTCATAACATAAAAGTGCGGTGAAAAGAAGTTATGTTTTTTCTTTTTTTTTCAACTAACACGGCTGCTATTTGGAAAAAAAGAAAGGTATCGCCGTACCTCTTATTAACAGGGGCGACTATTTGTGGACAGAAAAACTAACCCTTTTTCTCAACTGCAAAATGTTAAAACAGTCTTCTAATTGAAACAAAGCCATAAGATTTTTGAGAGAATGAATCGTGTACCATTTTTCCGTCTGTCTCTTATGTCTTATACTACCAGATGAAATTTAATCACAGATTTATTGCGAATAAATAAAATATTTAGTTATTAGACGATATTAAATAGATCATAATTTCAATAAATAAATATATTTAAAATAAATCATTTTATTAATGGAATGCAATAGGAAAAATTTGATTTCACGAAAAATTCAGTTAAATCAAATAAAAAATAAAAATCAAATAGACGCATCTAGTTAATATCAAAAGAATTTTTCTGTCAGTGCAGTGTACTCACCCGGTACATATTTATCTATATACATATATGTTCCTATAAATATGTATATGCTCATGATTCCTCGAGATGCTGCATGGTATGCGTAATAAAGCACTCCATAAGGCCGGGTTCTCTCGTAAGAGAGCCACTTTTGCATTTGGCTGTTTACACTTTATTATTTCAGTTGTGCATTTTTCGTGAAAGGGCGTAGCAAGCGAGAGAAAGACAGAGAAGGAGAGAGAGAGAGAGAGAGAGAGAGAGAGAGAGAGAGAGAGAGAGAGAGAGAGAGAGAGAGAGAGAGAGGGAGAGAGAGAGAGAGAGAGGGAGTTGAAGGTAGCTACTATTGAAATCATTGCTCACTCATTATGAGGTAGAAACTTGAAGGGCACTTGTACAAACATCGCATAAACCATCTCTGTGCACATGAACCCACCACCCAGCAAGACACGATGTATTGCTCGAAATCGATAATTGCGAGCCGCAAGGTACACCGCTCTGTGGTCGTACATGACAAGGTAAGCGCAACGACCCGGTGGTCCGTTACCAGCATATGTAGCCGTAAAGGACCCGGAACGTCCACACGCAATGTCAGGAATCCAATTAGTTCGAGATGTTGTATATACGAGTTGTTTTAAGGCAGTATTCTAAAAATTTGCAAAAAACTATTCGTTTAAGGACATTTTCTTGAAGTATAGACTCTTGAGAATATGTCTTCAAAATGAAATTTCGTAATTCCCAATATTTACAAAGTTGAAGCGATTTTAATACGGCTGGATTGAGAGGTCGCACCGGCATGATTCCGACAATCAGAAGACTCTAAGGAAGCTAGAATTGATCGCAGGGAAGAACGAGCTTCAGTAAATCATCATTTCGAAGTCGAGGAAGGCACACTTTAAAAGGCAGGCATGAATGATTTAATATAACGTAAGTATAACATGCCATTATACCATTTAGATAGTTGCGGGTGTCTCAAATTGTACTTGAAATTTTTATGTTATAGCCACACATTCTGGCTATAACACACTGGACACAGGGGGGTCGCAATGACCCCAGCCATGTTTAAACGATTGCCGCGTTGACCGTAAAGTTCTCATAAAGACCGTAAAGAATGACTCATAAAAATTCAGGATATTAGTTTGAACATTCTAGAATGTGGCATTCTCACTATTATATTTTAACAGAATTTTAAAATGGAGAAAAAATCAGCAAGCGGTCAAAGCGTAAAGAAACCCTTTTTTACTAAAAAAAAAATAATGTCTTACAATTTTCAATTTTTTTTTCATAAAATTTTAGGGTGATACTCTTTGTCAATTAAAATAAAATAGTTTTTTTTTATTCAATTAACCAGCTGTTTAATTTTAAAAATCCGATTTACTGGTGCAGTGATCTGGAACGATGACAGCAACTATATATGGAATACCTGAGACACGAGAGCTTCAGTATCGGAGCTCTCAGCCCTGATGATGCAGACTGCAACGGTTGCGAAATGTCGGCATAACGCTGATCAAGAAGCCTTCATCCGGAAGCCACATACTTTCGTAATAACATAAACAGCCGTGAAATCCTTAAAACTAGCAAAATTGTTTCAACCGTACCCAGTCTACCCTGCTTGAATTTTTTTGTTTGTTTTTTCTTTCTTATTAAGCCCGAAAAAACGCCCGAAATTTAGGCCTCTAGACTCGAATACTACCTTAAGGTTGGCAATTGGAATTTGATCATTTCTATTAACCCTACAACTCATGACTCATTTTTTTTACCTTCAAACGCATGACTGGGTTGTATATGCACCCCATGCTTTTCTTTATCATAAAACCGTCCCTACGGGGATAAATGGACTTTATCATACCTCAATTTCTGCGTATTTTCATAAGAAAGTAAATAGTGTGTGAGCCATCTGATTTAATTGACATTCCATCAGTGAAAATCCATTTAAAGACTGAAAACGGAAAAATCAGCGAAAACCTCATTTTTTGAATAAAAATTGGGGTGCGAACGGACCCAAGTCATGAGTTCTAGGGTTAACAATCTTTCCAGACTTTTGCCGACAGTTGCTAGTTTTCCAATGCCCTACTGTATCGCGTTTGCACGAGGGCACATGGAAACTGGGGAAAACCTGTTCCGATTTTATTGTTGTACTTTTCGAAATATCCAGTAGGATAAGAGAGAGGTTGGGGCTAATCTGCCGGGGAAACAAGCGCGGGAAATAATATTTACAACCCCCTGACTCGCGGGAGTGGAAAAATCCCGTCGCCACGTTTCACTTTTTCCAAGCGATTCAGCCCTCCCGATTCGTGGATACACATCAGGAGGGGTGAGCTAGAGAAAAAGCCTTCCTCGTACGCGTCTGCATATTTCGACCCATGTCAGGAGGAGCTGAAACCCTGTTGGCAGTCTCTCACCCCCGTAAACGATTTTTTTCACCACCCTATGCTTGCCGTTTTGGATTTCAAGAGAACGGAGGAAAAATGCCGAATATCCTTGCCACCCCAGTTTGGTCTTTCAACAGGCTCGCCGGCTACCCATCATCGGTCTTCCGAAGAAACGGAATCCCCATGGGCAATTGAATTTTTCAGCCAGGGCTAAAAGCCTAGTCGTTCATCCAGCAGTCCATCTCAGTTGAGACTCCCGTTGATCTGCGAAACTTCACGTAAGCGTTTTCGGAGAAACGCTTCTTACGAGCCATTTCCTCACGCAGTGATGACAGTTCACGTTGCAACTTTGGTGTTAAAAGGGCGGACACTCGACAATTCATCGGTTGTGTACGCCATTTTTAATCCGCTCCCTAAGAACGAACGTTCTCCATCGTGAATGCGATTGCCCTTCAATTCTCCCTTCAGCGTAGTCAGAAAAATGGGGGTTGCTACCTCGACAGATAACTTACGGTGTAGCAATCCCCAAATTTTTTCATTCCGGACATTCCGATGTCTCCTACATTCCGACAACCCCCCAAATCTCGAGCAACGAGGTAGCAAGCCCCGAATTGCTTGGACACTTTTGTCCAAATTTCAGCTATTGTTGGATCATTCTGATGTCCCTCGTATACCCGTTCAATCAACCAATTTGATACTAATTATAGGTTGGCATGTTCAATCAACTAATTCAATACCGATTATGCACGACTATTCAATCAACCGATTCAATTACCGATCACACACTCCAACCATGTTGTATTGTGCTCAAAATTACCTACAACTTTTCTAAAATTAGACTGACAATAATTGACGGCGAAAACGTACTTTTTGTTTCATCGAAATATTAAAAATCCTACAAAATCGAGACATTGTTTTCTCTTGGAGAAACGCTAAATATTGGAAAGAAACTCGGCGAGAGACGTTTTTTTGGACCTTCCCAGTTTTTAAATTCGATTTTTTAATGCGAAAGTTCGAACAGTGAAATATAATGCTACATCTTCAAACAAAATAAACTGCATATAGTAAATCGTTTTTTTTAATAATTTTTTTTCCAGCGAGGATGCGATTTTTTTAATATTGAAAAAAAATCCTAGCTTTGGAATCGTTGTGAAGCGGACCTACATGGATATGACCTTTTTGGTTGGAAATGATCTTGACTACCGCCCCACTCCGTTTTATCCACGACTTTTGGACTACCCTGTATATACACTACTGGCGAAAAGTTTCCGGACAAAAATTCAAAAAAGTTCCGGAACGATTTTTTATGCCATTTCGCTCATAATTGACATAAATGAATTTAATAAAGTATGTCAACTATCGGCGAAATGGCATGAAAAATCGTTCCGGAACTTTTTTGAATTTTCGTCCGGATTCTTTTCGCCGGTAGTGTATATACATATCCAATCTTTATATTGCTGTCCGTGGTCAATGGCTTTGTCATTCCTCGGATAAAGTTGTGCGCTGGTCGCGCACGTATATTGCCTCGCTTATGGGATACAATAGATCGATACGTTTACTCCGGTTTATTTCTCGTCAGCTTATTCTTTTTATTTCATTTTGTTTTTCGTTTTTTTCGAAACCGTTAACTGGTTAAGCGAAAACCATCCGAGCTCGAAGGCCCGCGGTGGATTTTACCCGGGTCGTATGATCCGACAAAGAGCGACGAGGGGTTGGCGGGGGGGTTACGACGGTGACTATGACACGTCAATTTCTGTACACCGTATATGATCGCGTTGTAATTCCGCACGAGTCCTGACTGTGATTTACCAAGAGGGCTTTGAAGGTACCACGAACGGTGTCCAGAGCGCAAAGAGGTCGTTTGATCGCACCGTAAATGAGTTGTTTCGCATGACTCGTCGTGCGGTTATTTTCACACGCCGCTAACAAAACCAACGATAATTTGAGGTAAGCGGGCGCGTACCCAATTTTCGTATACAGCAATGCCGTTAAATTTTTGCTTCTGAGAATCACGTCGATGCGCTAACTTGCAGACGGATGTCAGGTTGCCCAATTTTCATAAGAATTTTTCTTTTAATTCCTTTTTTTTGGTTAATTTTTTTGGGGGGGGGGGGGGGGGATATTGTCATTTTTGTAGAAGTGGAGAAAATTTTTAATGAAGAATGGCTTGCAGATGACAAAATTAGAGGTAAAGAAAGGTAAAGAAAAGAAGCCTTAAGGCCTTAGGGCACTCTAGGATTTTCCAAAAATCGATTTTTTTTTGTTAAAAATGTACCTTAGTACCTATAAAATTATATTCCAAAAGATTATGGGTGTGAAAAATCTCTAAGTACTCGATTTTCGAATTCTAGCGCAACCCCTTTTGATTCACGTCGTAATTTTCTACTAATTTTAAACGTGTTTATCTCAAAACTACATTTTTCAAGTAGGCCGGACTCATAACTCAAACAAATTTCAACCGATTCACTTGAAATTTTAACTGTATATTTAGAATTACATTTTCTGAGGCACTACGTGGGATTTTTTAAATTATTTTACATAGTTCCTTTTTATAAACAATTTTCTGACGATTTCTCCTAGTATTTTATACGTTTTGTTTTAGAAATGCGCCATTTTCCCAAAAAACAATATATCAAAAAATCCTACGTACGTCTATAGCTATTCGTATATATAATCGAAAAAAATTTAGTGTCTCATCATAATTAAAAAATTATAGGAGTTGTTGGTCCGGCCATTGACCTTCCAGAAATAAAGGCGTCATCGGAAAAATGCTCCACAGTCGCCATTTTGACATGTATCGCTGTGAAAAAATAATGTTGTATAGTCAAATACGTGTATAATAAAACCTCTATTTTATAATTCCGATTTATTTGATGGTTTCGTTGAAAAAAAAAATCACAAAATATGCACTTTTTTGGCCTCTAGATTGGCCTGAGGCCTTAAGTGATTACCTGAAAAATTTCAAAAGGATTCACCTTTGTGTATTCGAGATACTGGCGATCAAAGATTGCACGGTTTTACACGTGTTCTTATGGGGAGCAGTGGAAAATTTCACATTTCACGCAATAACTTCGAAACTTTTCTACAAATAAAAAAAAATTCTCAATTACAGAGGAACATATGACGAAGTGAGTAAAAAAAAACTGCATAAATTTTGACCGTCTAGTTTCAGAGATATAACGATTTAAATTAAGCAATGTCTAGCGACGCTAGCGCCAAATATGACGACAAAAATTCGCTGGGCTTGCGACGTTGCCACGATATCCGCGCTCGCTAGACTACAGTAGTGTGTGCATATCCGTATACGCAGAGTATCTACGTATTAGTAGCCGCAATGGATAGTCTGATACAAAAGTGAGGGTTAGGTGATGGAGGGAATGTTGTTATTTCTGGAACTCTAAACATTATATTAGGCGTCGTCATCATTACTTTATAAGTTTTTACATTCCGATAAGATGTACAACCTACATTATAAGGATATTTCGCAATATTTCGAAGCTTGCATCGATTGAGCGGAGAATAAACTTTTCAACGTGAATGTGGCAAGATAAATATTAATAATAAATATTCAATGCTAATATCTATCTATTATTGAATAAATTTAACAATAATTAAAGGAATACACACATAACTATCTTACAATCTGTTTTCCAAATAATCATCCCTTTCTGAATGCCACTCTACTGATTGCTTTTCGCAACCCGTCGTCGATGTTGACACGACCAAACCCGAGTACGAGTCTCTAGTTCTTCTAATTTTCAAAAATGTGGAAAACTTTTTTTTCCCCGCAGTGGTACGTCAACACGGGGTATAAAATGCTTCGCATTTCCGTGGTTTGTCGATCGATACTCTTGCGAGTTCGAAGACCCCGGTCGAAAATGATGGAAAGATAGATAGATGGAGAGAGAGAGAGAGAGAGAGAGAGAGAGAGAGAGAGAGAGAGAGAGAGAGAGAGAGAGAGAGAGACACCCACACATGGTTTAGGACGATCGGCGCTATATGACTCGACGCACACTCGATAAAGTCCGCGGTGAAATTGTCCCTGATACAGAGTATACCCATACATGTGGCCAAGTGTACATTGAGAAACGATCGAAATACAAACAACCCTACCACGGGGAATGCCAACAAAAGCTATCTCTTTCTCTCTCTCTCTCTCTCTCTCTCTCTCTCTCTCTCTCTCTCTCTCTCTCTCTCTCTCCCTCTCTCGTGCAGCTCGATCGTTAGTTTTTGTGTTCAAAGTGATAGTGCCCCAAGGCTGTCGTGTGCAACTGTCGTATCTACGTATCGATGTGTCTGCGTGTAACAAAAGTAGCTTTGGAAAAGCCTCCATCGGTGAAATTCACGATGACGTTTTCGAAAGAACGAAGACTCGGGATTCCAGATGGAAGACTTTTGGAGTGCGTGAAAAAAAAATCGCCAATAGCAGAGAAAAGCTTCCACCATTTTTTTTTTGATGGAGTCATTTTTTTGACCGTGGTCCTGCGGTCGTATGATATCTGAAAAGGATGTAACACTGAAGAGGCTGTACCTTAAGCTTCGCTACCGATTGTGACAAGGCAAAAATTCCATCGAAAATCGGTTGAGCTTCGTTCGATTCGTTTTTCCCTGCAGGAAAGATCTGTTATTCCAACGATTTCGTAACCGACGTACCGGAGCTGGGGGAGGCTCCAGTCATGGAGATTTCAACCCGAGGCGACAACTCAATTTACATATATAAATTGATTATTAATATTCATTATATCAATACAATTATACGAGGCGTACATGGAGGAAATAGAACATGAACACTGCGACAAGAATGCTGAAGCTTCTCGAACACCTGTCTGTTCATTCGCCAGGCATTTGCGAAATTGAAAAATAACGAAAAAAAATGTTTTATGATAATGGGTGCGCGAATTATGTGTTTCGTAGCGACAAGCTTATTTGAGTATCTACAAGTTGCAGCTTATACGAGGTGTGTAAATTAAGTAATGAGACTGGCAACGTAGCGTTCGATCTGACAACACTTGGGACGCGGGACGTGGAGGAGCGGCAGGTGAACATGTGATACACCTTCAGTACGAGTTTGAACTTGCTACACTGACAGAAAAATTCTTTTGATATTAACTACATGCGTCTATTTGATTTTTCTTTTAATTTGAATTAACTAGATTTTTCGTGAAATCAAATTTTTCATATTGCATTCCATTATTACCCCTCAATGCGTAAAGGCATTTGAGGCACCTTAATCCCGTGAACCTGGGTCACTACGAAACCAACAATTGTCAATTAAAAAATCTGAAAAAATTCATGGTCGATCTTTAGGCCATACTTCTCGAGGGAAAATAGGGTTTTTTTTCTTATTTTTAATATTTGCTTTTTAAATTAAAAAGCAACCTGCGAAGGAAATGATTTGGGCAGCACGAAAACGACCGAGGTTCACGGATTGAGGGTTAAAATGATTTATTTTAAATATATTTATTTATTCGAATCAGGATCTATTCAAAATCGTCTAATTATTAAATATTTTATTTATTCCTAATAAAGCTGTGATTTGGTTTCATCTAGTAGTATAAGACACAAGGGGCAGACGGAAAAATGGTACACGATTCAGTCTCTCAAAAATCTCATGGCTTTGATTTCATTAGAAGACTGTCGTAACATTCTGCAGTTGAGGAATATGGTTCGTCTTTCTATACATAAATAGTCGCGCCTGGTAATAAAAGGCACGACGATACCTTGCTTTTTTCCCCAATAACAGCCTTGTTAGTGAAAAAAAATAAAAATAATTTAACGTTTTTTCATTGCACTTTTATGCCACGAACCTATATTCCTTTGTCGTATTCGTGCGATGTATCGTGTTTTATCTTTATTTATTTAATTTGAATATATTCAATATTTAAAAAGAATATCTTGAACAAATAAAAAAATATATTTGAAACCAATAGAGTCGTAGTAGGCCGCAAAACAAAGGAAAAAACCTATTTGATTTAAATATTATAGATTCTATTAAATTTAAATACTTTTATTCCACTCGGTACGATAATGGACGTTTTACGGACGCTTTGCGTGCGTAAAACCCCCATTTTCACACCGCGTACAATAAAATTTCGTATCACACTCGTTATAAAAAGTGTTTTCGTCCTCGTGTCATAATGTACTATTGTTGGCAGTGTAGAGTCATTTGGATGTCTGTAGCGATTTTTTTTATGAAGAGTGTCGATTAAAAATGAGCCATGCAGTGGAAGGCCTCGAGAACCGATGAAAATGTCGGCAGAACGCACAAGACGATCTGAACGGCGATCTGAACGCACAAAATCCCGGATTCTGTCAACATTTTTATCGGTTTTTGAACATGGAAGCCTTCCGCTGCGTGGTCCATCTTCAATCGAGTCTCTGCCTTCTGAAAATGCCTTAAACCCCTGAAAAACCTGGGCTACAAAATCTACAGACTAAATCTATACTGTGCAGGCATTTTTTAATGTTTATTGACGAAAAAAACTCGTACACTGTCATTTAACTCAACTGGACCGCTCCAACCGCCTTGATATAGAAAAAATGTTTTTTTTTTTAATGGTCAGTTTTATAGCCTAGGGTCTTAACTTTGATTTGCAACAAAGATTTTGTAAAAAGTCTAAAAATTGACCGAGTTATGATGATTTTTGTGAAGGGTCAGATCTCCCATTGCGCTACGATGAATCGTCCCGCTGCCATTTATCCTTTTTTTTTCTTCTGCGCTTTTCTCGAAACTATGTTTTATGAAACGCTGTAAGCCGTATCTCAAAATCTATTCGTCCGATTCACTTTAAATTTGGACAGAGCTTAGTTTATGATATTTTCTATCGTGTAACTGAATGATTTTTCTTTACGTCCATCCATTTGTTAATAACAAATTTTTTAAGTTGTTTTTTGTTTGGTCCAACATCGAACTTTTTTTCCACAGCTTGCCATTTTCGTAATTTTCAAATTTTCAAAAACGTATCCGCTGATCATTAAATATTATTATCCTACTAAAAGTCCATTTTTTTTAATTTTTTATTTCAGATCATCCCAGTTGCCAGAAGCACCTCCACCGATTGGTCATGCAGCAACGGCAGCACTTTGTTCAAGTAATAATAACTTCACACTTTACCAATATTCTCCAATTAAAAAAAAAAAAACTCAACCTTGTCAAGACTACGAATTAATTGCGTGTAAAATGGCGACCTCATCGTGCCAATGCTCTCGGAAGAAAATAAAAATGAAAAAACCCAATTCTTTCTCATCTCGACGTCCATAATAATCCGCGATCGAATTGCGCCCCTTCTCGCTTCGCACGTACGCGATAAAATTCCATCAAGCCTCGTTAATAGATCGATCGTAGTAGTGATTATTCCCAGATGGGCCGCGGCAAAAATCGACGAATATTCCGCGACCATAAAAGCGGCAAAGTTGTATCAGATTGCGACACATCCCCGGCCGTGTGCCGTGCGTAACAAATATCCGGAGACAAAAAAAAAAGAAAACGACAAAAAATCTCGAGCAGCCTGCCTATTTTTTCATTGTGTTGGGTTTCTTTTATTTATTTTTTTTTCTATACAGTTTTTTATTCGCTCCGCGTACTTTTTCACGCAGTTTTTTGGGCACTGCGTACGTGTGTTTCGATATATATATATATATATATATTTATAGCCATGATTTTCACATTGGTCTCGCGTAACCATATTTCGCCTGTCAAGAGTCTCCGCGGGGCTATCGGTACGTTCCAATGTACATACCCCCCTTATCCATCTTTGTCTTTTCTCTTTCGGGTAACGTATCGTCATCCATATAGAGGCGCCTGCGACCCGGAGAGATGAGTTTGGTTTTAAGTTGTCAAAGTGCCAGAGGGGTGAGCAAGGTTATATACCCGAGAGGATCGGGCCCTAATGACGCTCTCGATCAAAGCCACCCTCACAGTACAACCACTATATATATATATATAGACCATACTGTTCGTGCGTGTGTGTGTATCAGATAAATGGTGCAGACGATCCACACATTTTTATTTCGCAGGCTGTGCAAACCTATCAGACAAGCCGGAGAACAATGATATTTCAAATTTCCACCCCTTCTGTTCCAGAGTTCTGCACTCTACTATTTTCTACTATATTTCGTAGAATGCAGAAATAGGTCGAGTCGACACTCTGCCACGGTACATCGTTTATTTTCCTCCGGATTCGTTTTTTTTTTTCTTTTCATTCTTCCTCTTTCATTTTCGTTGGTTCGTTCATCTGCAAAACGCTCACACTCCCACGCTTCCTGGGTTCGGCATATGTGGGCAAATGTGTGACTTCGCTTTTCCTCGTTCAACTCTTACTCTGGCTCTCTCTCTCTCTCTCTCTCTCCCTCTCTCTCTCTCTCTCTCTCTCTCTCTCTCTCTCTCTCTCTCTCTCTCTCTCTCTCTCTCTCTCTCTTTCTCTATCTATCTATCTATCTATCTCGGTAGCCCTCAGATCGGCAGAATCGTTTCGTTTGCTGGAACCGGCATCGCCGGTCGAGTATCAAACGTTTGGCCTCCGGAGGGGCTGTGTAACTCGAGATGAGAGGCGAAATTTTGCCCAGCTCCCACGAGCAAGAAAGTCAAATGGGAAAACGCTGCGACGAAATTATATAGGTATTCTATGTATAGAGGGTGAACCGATGGAAATTGGAAACTCGAAAACTTCTAGACAGTTTGAACCGAAAAAAAGCAATGTTGGAGATGAAATTTGAAGGGCTCGTCAAAGATTTGCATTCCGGAAGTCTCAGTCTAGTCTTTGCACGCAGGTAAACTGATTGCCATCGACTCCACTTTTTTTTTCAATCGGGACCTTAGATTTCAAATGGGCTCATTATTATTTTTTTTTTTTTTTGAGACGAAATCGATGACTTGACGCGATCTTCGGATCATCGTGACGCACGAAAAAATATAATTGTTAATGACAAAAATATGAGAAAATTATCCATTAAAAACATATGAAAAATACGAAAAAATAAGATAATTGATTGGAAAAAAGACGAGAATATGAAAAAAATAAAATGATTAATTAAGAAAATACGAAAATATAAAAGTATTAATTGAAAAAATACGAAATGATGAAATTATTAATTGAAAAAAAAATACGAAAAAATAAACTTGTTTATTTGAAAAATACGAAAACTAACATTATCTCTATATATAGAAAACTGTTCCGTGACTGACTGACTGACTGACAACGCGCAGCCTAAACTACTGAAAATAGAAACGTGAAATTTGGGACATATGTTCCTTAGAGGGTGTAGAGATGCACTAAGAAAGGATTTTTTTAAATTCGATCCTTAAGGGGGGTGAAATTGGGTGTAAAATATTTGTATGGGAAAAATATGTTTTTGGTCGGATTTACTTGAAACTTTGCATAAACACTCTACAATAAAATTAATGAACTACGTATTTCAGCATTTCTAAAAAATTCAACCCTTAAGGGGTTGCAAGGGGGTAAAAAAGTTTGTGTTGAAAAACATATTTTTTTGGTTGGATCGACTTGAAAAATGGCATAAATACTTTGCAGTACAATCAATGGAACACGTATTCCAATATTTTCCAAAATGTAACCCTTAAGGGGTTGCAAGGGGGTGGAAAAGTTTGTGCAGAAAACAATATTTTTTTTTGTTGGTGATCTGGAATTGGGTTATTAATAAATTTAGATATGGCTTAATTATTCCGTTTCAATCTTCTATACTAATATATATATATATATATATATATAAAAGCGAAATACCACTGACTGACTGACTGACCGACTGATTAATCACGAAATCTCAGAACCTATAAAACCTTCAAACTTAAAATTTGGCAGGTAAGTTTTTTATAGGGTGTAGACATCCGCTAAGAAAGATTTTCACGAAAGGGACGAATTAAGGGGGTGAAATGGGGGGGGGGGGTGAAAATTCGTATGGAAAATTGTATTCCTCGCGTGTATGAACTTGAAACTTCGTATATATATATTCTTCAAAACAAATAAGACGCATATTTTAGAATTTTTTGCTACAACCCCTAATGCGGGGTGCTACTTCTAATGAAGTTTCTATGGACCAAATTCTACGCGGGCAACGCCGCGAGCGGAAGCTAATTCTAAATAAAGAAAGGGAATCAGCTCATGACGGTTAATGTGAACGTGGTATTTCCGCAACGAAATAATAATTTTTATTACTCATCGCCCTCAGAATATTCTTTATTTAACGTATAAGATTTGTTAATGGAATTTCTGAATATCGTGAGAACCCTTCGAAGCGTCGTTTTTTTTTCTTCTGTCTAATTTCTATCGACTCACCCTGCACACACTGTAATTTTATCCGTCATTTGAGCAGCGTGGAAAAAAAAACGTACTTTTTGCTTCTTCTCTGTACCGTCGACTAGTTTCAAGTTCTTAAACATTCACCGAACGCGTATGTTCGAGCTCCTCGATTGAATACGTTTGCGAAGTAGCGGCAAGTAATTCGGCAAATTGATAATTGCACTAATTGGGAGTGTTTCACATTTCACCAGTGCACATCGAAATTCGAACTATATACCGTAAAGTTCGGTTTATCGACGTGAAGTTCATATACGTTGAAGGTTAATTATCATCGAATTGGTCCATATCTCAAAATAATGAGACATGTACCGATCGATAGGGCGTCCGATATTATTGATTAATGATCATGGTCAATGGATACTCGCATTATTATTGTTATGTAATGATAATAGGAATGGCGTTGGAGATTGCATTGTGGGAAAGCAATGAAAATTCTTTTTCATATTTTTCCTTCATTGTTCCATTATTTTGATCCATTATTGGTTCAAGAAATGGTCGAACGATTTTTGAAGCTCATGATTATTCGTCAATTTTTGTTTCTTCGTTCGCTTGTTCATTTGTTTATCCGTTTATGTCCGTTTATTAAAAAAAAATCATCTTTTTATTTTTGTTTATTGTAATTGCAATTAACTCCATAGCGCAATGCCCATTAGCATAAATCCTAATTCATTTTAATGTCATGAGACTTTCCTTAACGGATCAGTATCAGTCTATTTACGAAAATTTTCGATTCATCAGTTTTACGAAAATTTTACGAAAATTTTCGATTTTTTCAAAAAACATCAGTTTCGTATAACTAAATACCTGTAGAAATACGGTAGAGAACGTTATTTAGGTCGAAGTGACCGATAAGGGGCTAAAAAGAGTGATACAATAGATGCGTCTTTGCGCGCTCAGCGTACAACCGCCGTGTCAAGCGTTCAAAGCTCGCAGAACAGAGATCCAAAACCAAAAATCCCAAGAAAGTGAAGCTTTTGAAAAAGCTGAAGGAACAATGTATTTACCAGGCATCGCTGATTGAGGGTAAGAGGCTTTTTTTTAAGTTTTGTGTACATTTTTACAAGAGAAACTTTAAGAGCGTTTTTCTCATAAACAACGTTTTTCGACCTTGTCGACATGATTTTGGAAAAACTATTGCACCAATTAGGCTCAAATTTACAGAAATTCTATGCATGTATTCGACCCCTACTAATGGTATAAATATTCATTAATATTTAATCCTATTTTTAAACAGTTTAAGTTTAAACCAGTCAAAAAATTAAGAAGTGCGCCATTTTGTTTTCTTATTATCGGGGGTGAAAGTTTTTAGTAGGGGCCATAACTACAACTCCACATTATAACAAAATACTCGACTTTTTGTTTTCAGATGCTCCAACAGTTAAGATTTCGTGTCGATAAGGTGAAAGCAAGGGTAACTTCAGGTAGCCAGATCACCAAGATAAAAAAAATATTTAATTTTTTTCTTGTACTTTGAAACTTCTATTTTTATGTATGAAAATATTAAAATATGGAGATAAATTTTATTATGAAAAAAAAAATTCTTGAAAACATATGCAATAGATGGAGATTGATGCTTTAAAAGTATTTTTGGCGTCTTGCAATATTTTTCGAGAAATCGGGATTTTGAAAGCTGTTACTTCAGCCCGGTGAGTATGTGAATCCGTGAAATTAAAAGTAAAAAAAAATCATTTTCATCGCACTCCAACGATGCAAATGTCAATCTCATCGACAGAGAATATTTTGATGCTTTATAAAAAGTTTCAAACGAGAAGGAAAAAGTATGTTCAATACGTTGTTCCTTGTGCTACATCACTGTACTCGTGCAAATCTTGCCTCTTTGGTAATTTTGCTTTTTCATGTCGTACCTCATCATCCTTCAATGTGCTCATGCGGTGCTCAATATCGATTTTTTTTAATGGTTTTTTTTTTCATCACTAATACGCCACGGATCGGACTCCATTACGACATCCGATTACGGACAAATCCGAGCATATACAGAGGCGCATAATCTTGATAATCGGGCCTTACAGATTTCCATTAGCTGATATGGCTGCGCACAAAGTTGGATGCGAAGTCGGCAAAGATGTTGCGAGGTTGCGCGAGTGATCGAGGCTTATCGAGTATGGCATCATTTATTCGTAGAGAGATGAGGGACAGAGAAAGAGAGAGAGAGAGAGAGAGAGAGAGAGAGCGAGAGAGAGAGAGAGAGAGAGAGAGAGAGAGAGAGAGAGAGAGAGAGAAAGCAAGAAGCAAAGAGTAATTCTGAATGGATGCCAACAAAAAGTCTAAAATTATTACAGCGTACGTAAAAATAAGAAAATGGTTCAACAATATTAAACAACATAAAACAATCATAATTGTATTTTTTCTTACCATTTTCTTATTTTTACGTGCGCTGTAATGACAGGCTTAGAAACATTTTAAAATATTAAACAATCATAATTTTAGAGCGTAAAATATATTATTATATATTTTTCACTCGACAATTATGATTGATTAATATGTTGAAGAATTTAAGCCAATATCTTATTTTTACTTGCGCTGTAATAATTTCAGACTTTTTTTATTCTTCGTTTATCATATGACATTATTATATTGGCCTTTTTGTTATTATTGCTTTTGATATTATGATTGTCTAATATTTAGAAGCATTTTAGCTTTGATTTTGATATATATATATATATATATATATATATATATGTATATGTATATTAGGGTGGCTGCAATTTCGGTCAAATTTGAATTTTCAAAGTTCTCTTGTAAAAACATAATGAAAGTTTCCTTGCAAAAACATAATAATGAATGAAAAAATATGAAAAAAAATATGTGCAAAGGTTTAAGACGCTGGGAAAATTTTGAATGGTGCCTGTGAGGGTTTGAATTTTCAATACAAAAGTACATGTGTTTTTCAAAGTTATTACTTGATTATTTCCCATGCTTTATAATATTGGTGGAAAAACTCTGAAACTTGGCCCATGTATTGTGCACATTATGAGGTACATGACCAAATTTTTACAGATTTTTCCAGTAATAATAGTCATTATTACTAGCTTTTCAATGACAACCTCTTTCTCATTTTTTTGAGTTTCGTTCATCAAAGACTATTGCTGGAAAAATCTGTAAAAATTCCATGAGGTCGGTACGTAAAAAGGAAATACCCCGTACGATCGAACCGATTTAATATAGCGAATCATTAATAAAAAAAAATATATAGCTTTTCCATATAAAATGTTCCATTTTACTATTTAAAAAAAATGATCACTGTATTATATTTTTTACGGTGGTTCGTATTTTCAAAGTATTTTAATATCTTTGCACAAACTCAAATAATCTGAGAAAGTTTAAGATATTACGTCGACATTACGTACATATAACGAGTTCGAAATATACTTTCACCATTTATATGTAGATGCATTTTTTCTCATTGGAATGGAGCGAAACGCCG
Source organism: Ophion ventricosus (assembly GCA_963932345.1). Lineage (NCBI taxonomy): Eukaryota > Metazoa > Arthropoda > Insecta > Hymenoptera > Ichneumonidae > Ophion > Ophion ventricosus. The sequence goes on from OZ010713.1 coordinate 3,960,342, forward strand.
TGCAGCAAGGGCTGAAATTCACTCGGCCTGAACTAAAAATATCGTCCCTCGCTAAAGATAAGAGCGCCTTCCATTGCGAATCGCAAAAAGCAGCATTTTACCTGATGCTCTCGCGACTTGTCGAAGCCCCTCGTCAAAAGAGAAGCTTCCAGCTTCGTTCGTTTCAGCTTCCCGCTCCCACTTTTCCTGCCTGCATATATATTCGCGGCACTCTCTTTTTTTTTTTTTTCGTCGTCATTATCGAGCTTTTGTATAGGGAGTGGCGCGCGCGTTTCCGATACCGCGCCGCGTTTGAACGATCCCGAGCTCGAATAATGGAGAGGATTGATAACGATCTACGGGTAAAACCAGGATAATGAAGATTCTTTTGCCATCGGCGGCGACGGAAATAAACGCATATTGTTCGAACTAGAACGTGCCACGTAATGCATATCCACGTACGCGGACCTGCATATATGTGTATACATATGTATATGTAATTTGAATAATTTTCAAAATAGTTAATTTGCAACGAGCTCATTGGTTTTGTCCTTAATTGGACCACAATTGTACGTGCACAAAATCATGGGAAACTGCTCAAAAAATTGAAGATGACTTTCGTATGACCTTGATGCCTCCATTGGCGAAGGTGAGAACATAACAATCGTATCGCCCTCTCAATATACTATAACTCTTGTCTGAAGATTTTTTTTCTCAGGCTGACCGTTTTCGAGATATTTTGCTGTTCCACTCTGAATGGGACACCCTGTATGATATACTGGGGCGATTAAAAAAAATCGACAATTTTTTTTTTTATTTCTCTATGCAGTAGTTGCTGTAGGGTAGGGAGGGACATGTTGAGCAGTCGGGTAAGTTGGGCAATCGAAATATCTGGAAAGCTAAGCACTGCACACGGGTGCATCAAATGGCGGAAAGAGAGGTATGGGGGAAGGGAACGCATCACGCTATCCCCCGTTGTCATGCGGCGCAAGAAACGGTAACACGGGACGGTTCATTATTTTTGCACCCAAAAGTAAAAAAAAAAGCGATTGAAAGATTTTCTTCCACCGTTGTATGAGAAAAAAAAATTAAAGTTCATTGCAATTAATGTTAATGTTTCAAAACCTAACTAATTAACGAGCAACTATTGGTTTATTACTGCATTGTACCAAAGCATGTTGCATACGTTTGATTTTTTTATGCAATTCTTGCTTTGCTCAACTTACCTCATACTCATGCTCAACTTACCCCAGTATCGGGGCAGGTTGAGCAAATATGGCCTTAGTCGTTTGAGAGCGATTATCTGTGAAACAATAAGGATGACAGGAATTTCGTCTGCAGACTTTTTTTTGCCCAGATAAATTTTCATATTGACCAAAGTAGGTTTCATTTTTATACGGCAGACTGTTAAGGAATTACAGGGCGATAATTCCAAACTTGCTCAACATTCGCCTCCCTACCCTAAGATAAAATAAGTCGCCTTTTATAATATGAATATTTAATATTAACATTAAAAAATTTTGATCTACTTTCAGCTGGAGCCCCACTTCTGCATATTGACCATTTAAAAAAAATATGTATCCTGATGATGTGGCTTGCGCATAAAAATGCAGTCTTCGTAACTTTCATCATGAGATCTTGGAATAAAATGAATTTGTAATCACTTTTTGAATTATAATTTTTTTCTCTAGATTTTCATTATTGATTTGAAAAGACAAAAATGTTCTACCGAACCGTGAGCCTGTAGTAGGAAAATCGGTCCACCTTATTTGAACATTTCAAAGCCCCAAACGCATAACAAACTTGTTATGCATTTGGTGCTTTGGAATGTGCTCCGTTTTAGGTGGATTAGCAAAATAACTCGAAAATGTCTGGTCTGATCAACGAAATGTTTGGACAAAAGTTGAAATACTTCGAGAGAGAAATATGACGATTGTGTACAATCATATATAGCAATATTATGATCATTATAACAACATGTTGTAGGGTACACGTAAAGTCAACGGATTTTATTATTATTGTTGATGTTTTGATAACAAAATCCACAGACTTTAAGGTAGTAGTCTCGCCAAGGCGTTTTTCTATAGATTTTTAATTTTATTTTGAGGACTCATTTAGGATACTATTAAGTGATTGCGTGCAAAATTTCAAATGGTTTCACCGTTGTGTATTCGAGATATTCGCAATAAAAGATTGCACGGTTTTACACGTGTTCTTATGGGGAGCAGTGGAAAATTTCACATTTCACGCAATAACTTCGAAACTTTTCGACAGATTTCTTTTTTAATTCTCAATTATAGAGGAACATATGACGAAGTGGGTAAAAAAAAATCATGAATTTTGACCGTTTAGTTTCAGAGTTATAGCGATTTAAATTAAGCAATGCCTAGCGACGCTGGCGCCAAATATTACGAGAAAAATTCGCTGGGCTTGCGACGTTGCCACGATCTCCGCGCTCGCTAGACTATAGTAGTGTGTGCACATTCGTATACGCAGAGTATCTACATATTAGTAGCCGGAATGGATAGTCTGATAAAAAAGTGAGGGTTAGGTGATGGAGGTAACGTTATTATTTTTGTAACTTTAAACAATATATTAGGGGTTTTCATAATTACTTTATAAGTTTTTACATCCTGATAAGATTTACAACCTACATTATAAGGATATTTTGCAATATTTCGAAGCGTTCTACGATCGAGCGGAGAATAAACTTTTCAACGTGACTGTGGCGGGACGACTAACTCAAGGCCTTAGGCCACTCTAGATGCCAAAAAGGGCATATTTTGTGATTTTTTTTCAGCGAAACCAGAAAATAAATCGAAATTACAAAATAGGGGTTTTATTATACACGTGATTGACTATACAAAATTATTTTTTCACAGCGACACATGTCAAAATGGCGACTGTGCAGCATTTTTCCTATGACGCCTTTATTTCTGGAAGGTCAACGGCCGGATCAACAGCTCCTATAATTTTTGAGTTATGATGAGACACTAATTTTTTTTCGATTATATATAAGAATTGCTATAGAAGTACGGAGGGTTTTTTTGATATATTGTTTTTTGTCAAAATGACGCATTTCTAAAACAAAAAGTATAAAATGCCACGAGAAAATCGTCAGAAAATTGTTTATAAAAAAGGAACTATGCAATATAATTTAAAAAATCCTACGTAGTGCCTCAGAAAATGTAATTCTAAATATACAGTTAAAATTTCAAGTGAATTGGTTGAAATTTGTTTGAGTTATGAGTCCGACCGACTTGAAAAATGTAGTTTTGAGATAAACGCGTTTAAAGTTAGTTGAAAGTGACGACATGAATCAAGAGGGGTTGCGCTAGAATTCGAAAATCGAGTACTTAGAGATTTTTCACACCCATAATCTTTTGGAATATGATTTTATAGGTACTAAGGTACATTTTTAACAAAAAAAAATCGATGTTTGTAAAAGCCTAGAGTGGCCTAAGGCCTTAAGTGTACGATGAATATTTTCCATGGAATATTCTAAAGCTTGCAATGAAGCAAAACCAAACTCCATAGCAATCAATAAAATTGCGGTAGCAGACATGTTTATTGACAAAAAATCACGAACCCCTCGGCTACCCAAGCAATAATGTTGCTCATGTATCTTTTCCTGCATATACGGATACTATCTTGCGATTGCAAATGGCAATGTACCAGAAAACGAGGTAAACCGAAAAAAAAAAACGAAGCTCGAGCATAAGTATTTATTCGTCTCGTGAATTTTGGCCACGTTTGGATATAAGGGTTGCCTGCCAGGTACTTATCACGTCTCATATATATATTTATGTATGTATATGTGTAGAAGTGTAAAGACGATCCATGCTATCGGCGTTTCAATCTCCATAATATCCGTCCAAAAAGGTAATAAGGTGGTGGGTAAACCTCGCGAATCCGAAACGTTTCGACGAACCGTTATACGTTTGTGCTCCGTCTTATTTAATACACCCCGAGAGCTGTGATACACGAGTGTGTTGGTCGATGATGTAAGGGGGTGTATTTTCGTTGGCGCCTCGCCGGTGAGCGTACGCAAATATATTTATATATGAATAAATATATACAGAGCCATTCAAAACTAACAAGGTTCCCTTTGCGAGCATATCGGGGTGTGCCGTTGCAAAAATTTTTTTTTTTTTTCAAAATATACTGCTCGCAGGGAAGAACGAGCTCTAAAAAATAATCATTTCGAAGTCGAGGATGGCGCACTTTATGAGGCAGGACTCCAAGCGCACCTTTAAGCCAAAATTACTATAAGTTCTTGGCGGACACTTTTTATAATGAATCGCTCATTTTTTTTTTCATAATTGTCATTCTTTATTTCATTCCGAAATGGCTCTTCAGCTATAAGAATAAATATCTTTTTTGACACGCCCACTATGTAGATATTTTTTTCTTTAAACTATCGTATCTCAAGAGTATCATTCTAGAATTTTATGAAAAAAAAATTGAAAATTGCGAGAGTTATGATTATTTTAGTAAAAAAAAGGCTTTTTTTTACGCACTGACCACTTGTTGATTTTTTTCCGCCATTTAAAAATTCAATTAAAATATAATACCGAGAATGCCACATTCTAGAATGTTCAAACTAATATGATGATTTTTTATGAGTCATTCGTAACTATACGGTCAAGGGTTGAACGCGTTTTTTATCGAAACTACTTTTTTCAACTTGGTTGACATAAAACCTTGAGTTCTGTTCAACCGACTGACTTCAAATTTCGTATGGACGTTCACTACATATCCTTCTATCGTCTCTACCTTGAGCATTGCGAAATTATCATTATTACTATTTAAATAAAATTAAAAACTTTGAAAAACTTTTTTCTTCTCTCATTGGTATCTGCCATAATGACATTATTATTGATCAAGCAAATTGGTTTTATTTTCGTTTCAGATGAAAGGCAGCTTTGGAATGATGTTTACCACCTCAAGTCTTTTCTTTCACGGCCATATTCAAAGGCCCGTAACATTTTCAGTTTTTATTTGTTTGAACAGCATTTTTTTGTAAGGTCTTGAAAATACAATGAAAAGACTGTAGGGAAATGGATATTGAAAGTATCTATTTTTTTTATCAAGCCCAAAAACACCCGAAATCTAGGCCTTTAGACTAGAATACTGTCGTAAAAAATATAAAGCATTCCGAAAGGTGGGAGAATGGAGCCAACAAATTTCACTGTCTCTAAAATTCGTGCTGAAATTGTACGAGAAGGGCATACTACTATGTAATCATCTCGAACAAGGCACTTTATGTCATTGACATCGAACTTCACTTGCTAAGTTCGTTTAGTCTATTAATTTTCAGTTATTATTTAATAATTAAAGATAAAAAAAATCACGCGTGAGCAATGCTTGTGCCATTGTTTAGTCAGCGTTGAACTGTGAACGCAAATTTCTCGGCTAATTTTACCCTCTTCACATGTCGGCATAAATGCCTTTTTTGGAACGCGCACTATACTACTATTTTTTTCCCAAAAGTAGCATATCTAAGGAGTCTCATGTCCGAATTTTAGGTAAAAATGTTGATAATTCACGGAACTATGATTTTTTTTTAATCGAAAAAGTGTCTTTTTTGTGTTTTCACCTCCTTGTGATTTTTTTTTAACATGTCGCTATTTTATTTCTTATAAATACATTTTTTACATCATCTAGAAAGTTCGAAGCATGTGTCGTAATTTTTTGAACCACTGCGGACGGATAGTTTGGTCACAATACTTTTTTGAAAACTGACTGGGTAGAATCGAAGTGTGACCACCGCCATTGAATTTGGAAGTGTGACCACGAAGAGTTAAAAAAAAGTGTTCTGCTCGCAATGACACACAACTATATTCTAAACAAGAAACCCTGATACTTATGAATCACTCTCTATACACGAAATACTTCTTATACTTATACTCTCTATACTTCTTAAGTTCTCGAAAGCCCGCTAAGTTGAATGAAACTTTGAATGAGGGCGTATTAAGTCCCTCCATCCTAATCCTCCGTTTCTTATTTCTACCTTGGAGTCGTTCGCAAAAGGAGCATAATAGGGTACTGCAAATTGAAGTGGATTACACCACAATCTAGATCCCATCGATTCATCCCCGCCCTTCCGTCCTTCAATTCCCCCATCCTAAATCAGTCCCTATTCGATTATGATATTTTCGAGGTTATGTTAGGTACGCTATCGAGGTATTACCGTGGCTCAGCGCCTGTTACCCCGTGCCGCGCGCTCTCGTGGCGTACGGTACCCCGAAAGCAGGGGGTGGATTCTCTGGTGAGTTAACCCGAGCAGAAGTAATGATAATCCTTGGCAATTCCCCTCTTCAAATACGATGGAAAACTTGCTTTTAGGGCCTCGTGAAAGGCGAGGGAGAAAGTGAGAGAGAGAGAGCGAGAGAGAGAGAGAGAGAGAGAGAGAGAGAGAGAGAGAAAGAGTGAGAGAGAGAGGAAAAGGGAGAGAAAGTTCACCTCTCTTCGAGAGCGGATACCAATCGACGAAAGCTTATGAGCATTATGACACTCGAATCCTTCGCTTACTTCGCAACTTCGCTGAATATCGCCAACTGAACGTCGAAATCCGACCAGAGAATTCACCTCACCATCTTTCTTTCATGCTTTTATTCTTCTTGTTCCTCATACTGTAGGTATGCTATACTTTTTTACCATCATATATATATATATATATATACAGAATGGCCCGAAAAGTGACGTTCAAAAGAAAAATTTAGATGCCTCGTATCTAGGCCTATCAGAAACACCCCCGTGTATGTTAAGCTCTTTTTTAGTTTTCAAGAAAAAAGCCTATTTTAATTGTACTTCGAGTTTTTCTGTGGCGTAGGTTTTTATTTTATTTCTCTTTTGTGTATGTACCTTCCTCTTAGAAGTTTTTAAAGGGAATGGAAGGGAAACTTTCTTAAAATTTAAGGGAAATGGAAATTCCTAGTCGAAATTTTTGTAAATATCGTTTTTGGTCTTCAACGGATTCTTAAAATATAACATTTCAAAAATATTCTTTAAAAATGTTAAGTCCATTCGTTGGAAATTGAAGGAGTTATGGGTGTTTATAGGTAGGCTTCGCAGACCGGTAAATCGCGAACCGGCGAACCTTAAACATGTTTGTCTCAAAACGGCTTTTTCATAACCAGTGACCACGATATCTCAAAAATCATTGCACTAATCAACTTGAAATGTTGCAAGCTTCTTTCACACATCAAAAAGCAGTGCTGAAATAAAGGAATTTTCTTTTCGATGCATAGTTTTTTTTTAACAACGAAAATAGACTGGCAACGAGACTGGCATAGCGTTCGATCTGGCAACACTTGGTACCTGTCTCATTACTTAATTTATTCCACACGGTACGATAATTGATGATTTTACGCACCCTTCGCGGACGTAAAAGTCCCATTTTCACACCTCGTAAAATAAAATTTCGTACAACACTCGACGAAAAAAACTTTTTCTAATCTCGTGTGATTGCAACACTCACCTTTGGCTCTCGCTGCAAATTCACACGCGTTGGAAAACAGTTTTTTCGTCCTAGTGTCATAATGTACTATTACACACCTCGTATGTTTCAACACGCCGAGTTTTCTCTCGTGACATTTCACATCTTTTCAGCTCGAACGTGGCAAGAATTCTCAAACGACGTTCATTGAGGAACAGTGCAGAATCCAATTGGATCCCAATGAGAATTCATTACGTGCAGTTTCCCCTGCTAATCCCTATAGAGATGTGAGTGCATCCTGGGACTCCCAAACAAATTTCAGTTAAGAGTTTCAAATAAACAATCCTTAAGGCAGTAGTCTGGTCTAGAGCGAGATTTTTGACGTCATTTTTGGGTTGGAATAACTTTTAAACCGTTGAAGTTGTCTTGATGAAATTTTACATATGTATTTATTGTTCCTTCGAGAATGTACCTACATTAAAAAAAATATTATTTTAAATATTTTCATGTAGTTTTTTATTTTTTTACAACATGGTCCGCCGAAAACCGCCTCAATCGGCGCCCACTCTGGGTGATGTTGTATGCATCTGAAAAAAAAAATATATATATATAATCTCAATCTGTATGAGTATTCTGAGCACTGGTAGCAGAATTAGTACTTAAAAAAATTTTCTTACAAAATCGCGGCCTGTTAAACTTTGATTAACGATATTTCATACATTTTCGGGTATTCGACGAGTTATAAAATGTGGGCAAAATTATTGTTCGACTCAATTCTGCTACCAGTCCTCAGAAAGAGGCTACCGAAGGTATGTGCAAAATTTGAGCTCGATCGGTCAATTAGTTATCGAGATATCGTGGGCGCCGATTTGAAAAACATAGTTCTGAGATAAACGCGTTCAAAGTTGCTTCCCGACCGCGCTACCTGAGCGCGCGGCTTGCTTATAATTTCTATTATTCTGCTAATTTTTGAAATATCAATAAACGGTTTTCACGAGCGTATTAAGAAAGGTCTAAGGAATAATAAAATGAAAAAAAATCGATTTTCTCAAATTTCTAGACCAGACTACTGCCTTAAACGACGTGAATCAGGAAATAGCGTGGAATCCACTTGGATTTCAATGTAGACTTCCTACGTATGGAGTCCCTATCAAACCTCTATAGGGATGCGGTAAGTTCTGGGGACTACTCAACAAATTTTTGCACGGGTATGGATACGAGGCATCTAGATGTTCATTTCGAACGTCACTTTTCAGACCATCCTTTACACTTCAGTACATAGGTACATATACATATGTATACATATATACATATATTTATTCAGATACATATTTGGATATATACGGAGAGCTTTTAGCGTACCACGTACGTCGGCCACATGAGTTACACAGCAGGGGTAAATGTTTCTTCGTCTTCTCGTATTTCTTTCCGAGCCATAAAATATTCCTGAAGATTGATAAAGTTTCGAGTATAACTGCTCGAGTCTCGTCGGGGGTGAATTCTGCACGAGTCGGTAAACACGCGTCACGCCGACGGTGGTTGGGCAGGATAAGGGTGTGAGGGGGGTGTATGATAAAAAGTATTCTTTTATCGTGAACACCTTGGATACATCGGAAGCGTGGAGTTGCGAAGACGGCACGCACATTTTGCTGATTTCGGCTTTTCGAAGTTTGCGACTCGGTCGTTACGGTCATCAGCACGAATTTTGCGACTCGTCGTCGCAAGGGGGGGGGGAAACCAAGTGGCTAGGAAATGTATTCTTGTCACTGACCTTTTTTTTTCTTGCTTGCTTCGTAGCGAAGAATTTTATTTTATTTTTTTTTTGTACGAAAAATTCAGATACTGCGCAGTGTCTGTCGGTTTTGCTCTTTTGTCGAGACTTCTTTCGATTATTTCTTCCATTGGGTTTATGTAAACGGCATGAAAAAGGGGCAAGAGGGGACGAGCGATATTTATTGTATGCTCTGGGACAAGTACCCTCGAGCGATACTTTTGAGACCTTGGTGGAGATACTTAAGTAAAACGCGTGTGCATACAAACCCAAACAGAAGGATATGGGACCGTCCATACCGGTACGGGTTTTCCACAGTTTCCCCGTACCCTCGGCAAATGCATACCGCATTAGCCGAGTCTAGCTTAAGGGGCTATTCTACAGTGATGGCTAAAAAAATAAGCTATTATTAATATTTTTTTTTCTGTAAACTGTTGCATGTATCGGTATAAACTTTTTTTTCGCTTAAAGGTACGCTCTTACAGAATAGAAAACAATTTTATGCAGATAAATATATATTTATTTAACAATTGATAATCATGTAAAGTCATGTTAATTTGTGCTCTCCAGTTAATTTGAAACAAAAAATTCAAAAAGATTTTTAATCTGTATGAGCGTCGCAATAGCCCGAACTAGAATTATTATTTTATATTGAAAAATAAAACATGGCGTCGTTTTTTGCAAAAGTATTCGAAAAACACGTTTTTTTTTGTCGTCATAATTCGGGCGAAAGTATAAGTAAAAATTAATATTTTTTAATAATTCTACTTCGGGCGATAGCGACACTCATACAGATTAAGAATCTTTTTGAATTTTTTGTTTCAGATCACCTGGAGAGCGCAAATCATCAACGCCAGCGACATACTTTTTTTCATGCATTTACACGATTATAAATTGTTAAATAAATATACATTTATAGGCAACAAAAAAAATTGTTTTCTATTCTATAAGAGTGTACCTTTAAGCGAAACAAAAGTTTGTACCGATATATGCAACAGTTTTCAATTTTAAAAAAATATTTAAAAATAGCTTATTTTTTTAGCCATCGAAGTAGAATAGACGGCTGTGGACGCAACCGAATTTAGGCTAGATCAGCGAAGTGTGGGTAGGTAGTGATGAGAAAGGGTTTGATTGGTAAGAGTAATATGTAAAAAGCCACAAGGGTATTGGGATCTAACATATGGGCGGAGCCTGAAAAAACATGGTGGCGATAAGAGGACTGTGAAACGTAAACAGTCACGTAGTTTAAAGCGAATTTCTATGATATTATGATTAGTATTAGTGCAATTTGTGATTCGGCTGGTACCAATCCCAAAAAATGCAATTTTGTGGAAGGAGAACGTATTTTGAAGGCTGGAAAGATTTTAAAATGTGGTAAAGTTAGTGGCGTTTTCCATACCACTGCTGTCAGCTTCAAAGCGTAATTGTGACGTATGCAACCGTCACAATTACGAAATATTCCCCATGAGATGGATGATTTTAAATTATTTGCGCTTGCAAAGCTGGGTTGGGAAAAAAATGCAAACACATCATTGCGATGTTACTGTATTGCAATCGGTAAGTCTAACCTCTCGTTCTAAGTACCTTTCATTATTTGGCAGTGAACATTTTTTTTACTTATTTAAAAATGTTTCTCTATTTTTTATTACAGTTTCCAAAATTCCTTTACAGCACACTTTCACGTTTGAAATCACTTTTTAAATTTTTACGGCTTTTATCCAAGCCTCTGATTGATCTGTTTTTGCCACTTTTCCGAAATAATTTTTCATATACACAAAGCATTTGCCTGCAATAGGAAAGTTGTTGAAACGCACTTCCAACTCCTTACTAGAAGTGCTTTCGCAATCTTTCATCGCACATTTAATGTTCTTGCGATTGTTTTAACGCGGGGAAAACTTCGCGAATACCATTTTCACCGATATTCATGTTTTTCACAAAAATGAAATACTTTTATCGTATGGCTACGTATAATTTCTATTGAAGACTTTGCCCTAACTAAAGGATATGTCAAAATGATCTGACATTTGAAATTGCGCGGCATTTTTTTCTGTGCCGAACTCAGAGTACTAATCTTTGACAACTGGCATCAGGAAGTATTGAGATTTAGTCATGGAGAATTACACGATCGAGTATTATTACAGACGAACTCGACTAGAAATTTTGCTACGGGACTGACTAGGGCCGGATCCGGCATCCGTATCCCGTACTACGGCACTGAACAGGCGGCCGGATCCGGGCTTTATCAGGCGTGTAACACTTTTTGGCAAATTTTGGCTTATTTTTTTTAGATTGTACGATGAAGAATTTTTTTTTCAACATTTCATGTTGGTTGTGAAAGTTTGTTGTCTTAATTATATAAAAAGATTGTCTATGCTCAAACTACAATACATTATTAATGTATAATTCATGTCACTAATAATAATTTATATACCTAAGTAATTTATGACTACGGCTGTAAAAAACTGGTTCAGTTTAATTCTAGTTGAGTGAAATAAAACTTATAATATTTATTATATTTTTGCAAAATTTATTTATATTTACCTAATTTCTCCAAAATAAAAAAAATGCCAAAATAGGGGCAAGATGATCCGGGGGACCATCTTATCCATACTCTAGGGATTATCTTGAACACCGGGGTGTCCAAGATGATCCTTATGTAAGGTTAAAAAAAAAGGAAATCTTTCTATTGAAACCCTAATAAATTAAATGTTTCGCATATGACAATCGTAAAATAGATAAATATTCCACTAGTAAACGCTTTCAGATCTCAATTATGTTGAATATCTTCGAAATCACGAGCATTCTCCCTTAGGGGGTTCATCTCGTACACCTTTCCCCTATGCCAAAATGTTATTGAAAATTTCGTCACAAGAGTGAACGTTTGCAAACAAGGACGAGGCGGCCATTTATCGGATATTGTGTTCCACAAATAACCTCCGGGTTTGTACCTTATATTAAAATAAAAATATTCGTACATTTCAAATAAATAATACGTTTTATTAATCAATTAAAATGTCAGGTAATTTTGAGACACCCGTATAGTTTGATTTTCCACCACCAGATGTCATATCGTCATTTGTCGAATCCCAATACGTTGGAACTCAGAAAATAAAAAAATAAAAAAAGACTATTTCTGAAAATATCTTTCTAAAAAAATGAATATATAGGTAAGTCCAAAATAACAAAGTGAGGGTTTGAATAAGAAGCAGGGTTGTCCAAAATCTGTATCGGGCGTTACGTTTTGCACGATACAAATGTATCGAGTATCGAAAAACTTTTCGTTGCTCGATACAAAAGTATCAAGCTATTGTTGGAGATTGCGACTCGATACTCGATACTTGAGTATCGAGTAACGAAAAGTTCTTCGATACTCGATACTTTTATAATATTGTTATTCGTTTAAATTTGTATAAAATTGTTTCTTTTTTGTTATTTGAAATGAAATTGTTAAGTTTTCCGAATGCATATAAACTTTTCAAGAATTTTTTTCATCGTTTTGAATTTTTTTTTACAAATTTAAAAAAATTGACACAAACTCGGAAATTCTTTACCCTCCCTCGAGTACAAGGGTTCTGTATCAACCGTGAGAAATGATAAAGCTGTTAACAGAATAGCTTCGTATTTTGAGGCTTTGGAATGGCACAAGTATCGAGTAACGAAAAGCTTTTCGTTACACGACACTTGTGTAGAGAGTAACGAAAATTTATTCGATACTCTATACAAAAGTATCGAGTATCGCAAAACTTTTCGTTACTCGATACAAAAGTACCGAGTATCAAAGGATTTTTCGTTACTCGATACAAAAGTATCGAGCGATTGTTGGAGATCGCTACTTTTGCAGCGAAGTATCGATTGAATTCTTGTTGCTCGATAGATTTGTATCGAGTATCTTTAATCGAATTCGATACTGAAGTAACTAGTTACTGCCAACTCTGATACGAAGTATCAATCGGTAAAATTAGTTTGGGCACCTGTACGATTTGGAGCCTACTTTGCGGGGCCAATCGCCTGCTCGCTGAAGCGAGAACGAGCTCGAAGGAATAATTTTATCGAGTGCTGCCTCCATAAACCTCGAATTTTATACGGGATAAAGCGTCGTTCTTTAATCAGCAAGATTAGCGGAATTAGCTGAAAAAAAACACGCTGAACCGAATTAAGGTGAATATACATCGTCCCTCGGCACAGGGAATAATATCGACGTGCCGTGCCGTCGATGCTCACTCGAGATTCGAGAATTTCGAGAGAGAGAGAGAGAGAGAGAGAGAGAGAGAGAGAGAGAGAGAGAGAGAGAGAGAGAGAACGAAATAAGACGAGACGACTATCAGGATTCCTTCATCGGCAATCTTTTCGCCATGGCTCTCTCGCGAAAGAGGATAAAATTTGTAGAAGCACTTTTTCGTGCCGTAACCCTCGATCGCCAGATAAGAGAGGAGAAAAGAAAAAAGAAAAAGGCGGAACGAAAAAGAAAGCAGAAAGCACCGAAAGCCAGACCTTGACGATTACCAGAGTGTGCCTGGAAAGCAGAGAGCGCACGAGAGGCAAATAAGCGCGATTAAGGGGTGAAGATAATCCGCCGGGAGATTCGCTACCCCTCGACGTTTTCACCGATGCTTTATACCTCGTTTCGAGGCACCGGGCAAAAAAGAGAAGAAGCGGAAAAAAAGAAGTTGAAAAAAAAAATTACGAAAAAAATTGCATCTGAGATGCAAGAATTTCTCTCTCTCTTTTTTTCGCTCGTGCTCAAAGGCAAAGAAATTTCTTTGCACGAGAATTTGCACATTGCACGGCTGTGCTGTGCGTCATGGGTTTTCCACAGTTTTCTTGTGCCCTCGTGTATAGCTGTGGACAACATTCTCCTCGAGGGATCGAAGCCCGAAATCACGAGCATTGGAAGTAATGAGAAAATAATATAAACGAAAAAAAAAAGAAAACGTTAAAAGCAAAAGAAGAAAAATCTCGTCAGCCAAGTGGAGGAGGAACAATCCTCGAAGGTGGAAAATTAGCCCGAGTGCCCGTTCGTTCACTCGTGTCATTCGGTTTTGTCTTTCTATCCTCGTGCGGCACATGCACACGTACACTAACATTCGCAAAACACCCAGAAGCCGGCCAAACGACACGATGACGCTGAGGACCGCGACGACGATGTTGAAGAAAAGTCGGAGGAGGACGAGAACTGAAAATGCGACGCTCACAGGAACGTTCGCCAAGAGAGCGTGAATAAATCGGAAAAGTGCTCTTGGCCGAGATCCTAAGGCCCGAGTGCACCGAACGTGCTAGTCGCCTTTCCAAATGCTTCCCTTTTGCTCGTATACCTGCTCGTGCTTATCCCGTCCCTTTGTAACTATATATATATATATATATATATATATATATATGCGTCAGAACTTTTGCCAGTTTGCCCCTAATAGCCGTGTTTATCACGGGTTAGTTACACTCCACTTCGCATACTTGGCAAAATACACTAACGACGTCTCAAAACATTACGCGAAATAAAAAATCAATGCTTTATTATTTCTGCACTTTTATTCGATACATAATAAAAAAACATCGATTATTTATCTTTTTCATTTTCTTCTTTTTCTTCCATTTTTTTTATTTTTATGGGATACATAATAAAAAATCGATTATTTATTATTTTTTTAAATTTTTTATTGGGTACTAATAAAGAAAACTCGAATTTTCATTCTATGAGAAATGAGTAATCGATGCTTTATTATATCTGCATTTTTATTGGATAGAAAACAAAAAACTTTTTCTTTCATCTTTTTCATTTTTATGGGAACATCGATTATTTATTATTTTTAATTTTTTTTTTAAAACATCGATTATTTATTATTTTTAAATTTTTTTATTGGATACTAATAAAAAAAAACTCGATGCATCATTATTTCTGAATTTTCATTCAATGAGAAATGAGTAATCGATGCTTTATTATTTCTGCATTTTTGTTGGATAGAAAACAAAAAATCAATGCCTTATTCTTCCTTTTTATTGAATGAAAAATAAAAAAATATCGATGCTTTATTATCTTTGCATTTTTATTTAATACAAAATAAAAAATTAATGCTTTATGAATTTTTAATTTTTTTTGGAGAGAAAATAATAAATGGATGCTTTATTATTTCTGCATTTTTATTGGATGCAAAATGAGAAATCGACGCTTTATTATTTTGGCATTTTTATTGCATAGAAAGTAGAAAATAAATTCTTAATTGTTTCTTTATTCTCAATGAATACAAAATAAAAAATCGATGCTTTATTATTGTTGCATTTTTAATGAATACAAAATAGAAACTCAATGCTCTATTATTTCTGGCTTTTAATTGGACACAAAATTAAAAAAAATGCTTGATTATTTTTGCATTTATATTGGATACAAAATAAAGAAATAATGCTTTATTATTTCTGCATTTTCATTGGGTAAACAATAAAAAAATCGATGCTTTATTATTTTTGCATTTATATTGAATATAAAATTTTAAAAAATCAATGCTTTATTATTTCTGCATTTTTAATGAATATTTCTTTGGTTGCTTTATTATTTTTGCATTTCTATTGGATACAAAATTGAATATTTGAGCTATATCTCGGTGAATAAGAACAGCTAGGAAAATAATCAAATACTGAAATATTTTATCATGGAATTTAGTGTATAATCAAATTTCGCGCCCGAACAAAAATTCCACACCCTTCAATATTTCCCGAATATTAACAGTTCACCAAATGAATTCTCAAATCGACAAGAAAAAAATACAAATTACTTCACGAGATCAATTTCTGATGCCTAAATTGCGGTGACACATCCCAAAGGATACAATAAGGATAATTCACCGTTATCGTCTCGACTTCATATCAAAAACGGAAGTTCTACAGTCTTCAACTCATAAATTCATAAGATTAATCATATTGATATTAAATACATTAACAAATAAAGTAAAGATAAGTGTTTCGGTTGTTTCTTCTTCTCGTGAATTCCCAGCTACGATTTCAACGTCTCATTTCGCTTCACATATCACGCAACATTTATTCAACAATTATTTACTCCATCTTGAGTTTTCACTTCATTTTGACAGTTGCTTTTCGTCAGAAGAAAACTATGACATCGGGTACACGAATGATTCGCGTCTCGGTTTCGAGCGAGGCTCGCGGTATTCCCCCCTCCCCCTCTCTGGCTCTCGGCAAGCATATACGAACTTTTCCTCGGAGGATGTTAGGTATATATATGTTCTCAAAAGTTTGAAGTACCGCTGAGGCCGACTATATATGGAATACGAATATTTTGGAGCCATTCGACTTCGAGGACCGTCCTCACAGTCCATCGTCCCCATACTCAACATCACGTAATCCCGAATGCATTCAAAATGATTGTCAGATAAATGCAAGCTCGTTTATATAATAGTCATTCCGAGGAACCTCCTGGCTCCGAAAACAAATATTTGTTGAAAAAAATATTGGGGGACGTTCTCAAAAGAGCCACGTGGGCTGATAGCCAACGGTAAGTAGATATGACGGGTTCAAAGTATTCTTTGACTATATATGTAGAGTAAGAGAACACGAGCGAGCTGCGCCTGGACCGTAACTTTCTTCGTTACCCTCTTTTCCCCAGAATGGCGTCAACATTATTCTCGTATAATAAGGAGCCGAGTGGAATAACTTTGCGTCGGACGCAGCGTCTTTTCTCTACTTCCACTCCAGGCTCTACTTCATTCTTCTAACTCTTTCCTCGCTCTCTCTCTCTCTCTCTCTCTCTCTCTCTCTCTTGCTCTCTCTCTCTCTCTCTCTCTCTCTCTCTCTCTCTCTCTCTCTCTCTCTCTCTCTCTCTCGCCCTCTCTCTCTTTCTCTCTCTGTCTCTCTCTGTCTCTCTTATCGCGAATATAATACGACCCGTCGAGATTTCTTCCCCTGTAGATTGAAGTGTGTATGTGTGTGCGGGGGCTCGTGCTTGTATGTCTGTATGTTCGTAAAAAGGAAGAAAAAAATAAGCGAGGAACCAGAAAACTCGAGGGAATCTTTGTACCCTCTCGTCACGAACAAAACTAACCAGCGTTTCTATCTCTTCTGCAACTCTCCACCCCCGCACTTGTCGCTACTTTATTCCGTTGTTTTTGTTTCGTCTTTAATTTGCGTTGATATTAAGTGGTTTGCCGGGAATTGAATCGTCATCGTCGCGGTCGGAGCTTGCGAAAGGCCGCACTCGGGAGAGCCAAATGTTGGATGAAAATAAAATTACAAAACTAAGAGAAAAAAAAAAATAATTAGACTACCACAGTTTACTTAATAATTCATTATTTTACTCACTTTGCTTGATCATTGATTAATTTAATTATTATATAAGGGGATATTCCTCTCTGGAAAGTTCAAAAAATCGTTTTCTTTTTTGCATATTGTTATAGCGTGAACTTTCAAGAATATTTTAAGACCAACCGGACGGTGAAATCCTACGATTGACGAAGTTAAATCTATTTTACTGGATTTTAGTGGATGATTCGCGTGTAACGAAAGCGGACATCAAAGCACAAGAACAGTCAAAAAAGGCCCGAACTGCCCGCATATTGCATAGATTAGGTAGTGTGCAACACGATCTCGATTATGAGGAATGACATTTATATGGTGCCGGAATCGCTGACTAGCGGTATGGCGACAATATTTCACAAGATCGTGTAAAATATGTATCAAAACTTTGAACGCGATTATCTCGAAACTACATATCTTCACACGGCGGGATTGATATCTTGAGTAACTTTCACACTATTGACTTGAATTTGCATAGTTAGAGTTCAAACAGTAGTCTATTTTTGGTTCACGATCGCATTTTTTAATTCGATGAACCATTTGTTAATAACAATGACTTCAGCATCCTCTTTTTCAAGAGAAAAATGAGGTTTTCTTTGGAGAAGCCTGTCATTTTTTGTATTTTTCAAAATTTCGAAAAGTGGATCGTGAACCCATAGCCAGTTGGATATATTTGAAGAAAAAATGTTGTTTTTCGTTTCAGATTGCATTTGAGCCTGGTGGAGATCCCGCCGTTTCGGGCCTCGCCGCTGGAAGACTTCAACGCCAACTGCAGCACCCACGAACACTTTGAAAGATTTTCTTCCGAAAAAATTTACATTGTAACCACAAGCATGTGTACAACATGCTGGGAAAAAATTAATTTATTCCAACCAATGTGTTACTAGAAAAAAAAATTCATCATTCTGTCCCTTCAAATTCGGTTTCCAGAGAGGGGATACCCCCTTCAAAAACTAATGATTCTAATTATTATTAGAATCATTCGTTTTTTGAAGTAGGTTCCGAGTCAACCAAAAATCGAAGAAATGAATTTCGAACCCATGTTTCATCAGTTAGAATCAAATGGATTCAAAGAACATTGAGTAAATTCTATTTACAATCTTACTTCGAAGCTGACAAAAAGCGTTTTGACATTACGTCGTACTACGCGCCCAGTGATGTTTTTTTGTGCTAATTAAATTTTTCATTGAGCCAGAGAGAAGAGCCTCTGGAATTCATTTTTTTTTCTTGTTCGCTACTATCGCGAAAGATACACGAGGACGTTTTTCGATGGGATTCGTTCGATCATGTTTCGCGATCAAACGTATCAGCAAAGACCATGATTGAGCTAACAATTTTTTTTTTTTTTTTTTTTTCGTTTCGGTCAACTAGACCGAAGTTCGTTGCACTTTTGGATCAGTTTATCTACATCACTGTACACTCTACATCACTGTACACCAATGAAAAGTACGTAGACACATTCGTGATCGGGGTTATTCCATCGGGCGCGCTCTATCCAGCCTGAAATATCACACGATCACCTTTTATGTAACAGTTGTTATTTTTTTTTGCTACTCCACCACACGTAGTGGCGTTGATTAATCTTCTTGTTTCACTCGTTCCAGAGGCGAGCAAAAGTCGCGCAATGCTTTTTTCGCAAAAAAATTCGTCCATTTTTTTTGTTCCACCTCGCGCATCGTCGTTCAGCCGAAAAAGCTTCCTACAGCTCGATTCGATACTTTCGTTGATCGAACGCCATCGAATGTTGGGCGAGTTTT
>OZ010713.1:3979781-4444725 GCA_963932345.1 Ophion ventricosus
TTCTCCGCAAGGTTTTTCCATCAGCAAGACTCAGTGTTCGCCCAGTGTTTCGCACATCCCTTCAAAGTGTCCGGAAGAAAATTTGCATAAAGTTGGAAAATGCGTTACGCAAAAGTTGCCGTTATACGCTGAAATTTATTCTCGTCTCGTTCTGACCCCGCTCTAGCGCATTCTCCGCTTCGTTCTCGCTCGCACACTCGGAGTTGTAGGTTGGAGGTTCACCCTTCGCCAATATTGCGCGTCCCACTTCGATTTATCCTCGCCCGTCGCGGTCACTCTCGAAACGTAACGCGGGTGGATAAAAAATGGCAATTTCCGATTACGAAAACGAGAGAGAGAGAGGGAGAGAGAGAGAGAGAGAGAGAGAGAGAGAGAGAGAGAGGAGAGAGAGAGAGAGAGAGAGAGAGAGAGTGAGCGTGGCGCGGGGCTGCGAGAGATGATGATTTGCCATCATTAGGTTGATCGTTGTGGAGCGCGTTACGGCCACCTATTGACGTCGTTTTTGTTCCGGCGCACTTCTCACAGGCTGACGGACTTTTAGCTTAACGTCTGCTCTAACGGAGGGACCCGCGCGATCGTTACGTGGGTGTGTGTGTGTAGAGAAGAAGCTCGGAAAATCATTTCTCTTTGCCCTCAACCTTTTTTCGGGCTTTCGTAGTCACTAGGAATCCTAACAATATCGTCATGTCCACGACGTTGTCCACTCAGACAGTTCTACTTAGTTCATTTCTTAATTTCGAATCGTCTACACATGCAAAAAGTTGCGTTATTAAGAAATGGGTGGATCAACAAATTTTTAATAACATTATCGGATTGATTATTTTTCTTTTTGCATTGACAGCTATGTTCGCATATAATTAAATAACCTCTAATTATATTTATCCAATCATTTAAGGGGTTGCACCAACCTGAAATTTTCGAAAAATCGATTTTGTGTTTTAATTTCTTTCTTATAGTTTGAAGCTTGAAGAAAATTTTAAGCTGAATACGAAATCTGTACCTACAATATTAACGAAGATATTATTTTTTTTTCTGCCGCACTGTGCAGCGCTCCCTTAGATCCATTCTCCCTTCGCTTCTATGAAACTAGTACCTGAGCATAGATTTCTTCTCGGAAGGGCCGATTCACGGTCTTAAATACAGGTCTTGAAACGAAGGCGAATTTTAGTGGTGGGGAACGAAAGTATAAACGCTATGATATGGAAAATCGCATCGAAAATAAGTTTCAGTGGTATGCAAGTACTAAGAAATAGCTTCTTACATCGCTACATGTATTTATAATGATGGCTATAGTCATATTTTATTAATATTACGCGTATTAAACATAACCATCGGTCGTAATTATGAGCAGGAATCGCCGATTAACTATGCAACGAGGTATGCCACAAATATTCAGTGTTTTTTTTTACTGTTGAAGCCGCGTCAAAACTTTAAACGCATTTTTCTCGAAACGACATTTTTCGAACTTACGGGAAATATAACTCAACAACACCTATTCCGATTTATTTGAAATTTATACCGCACATTTGTAAGATAATTATCTCAATCCGTACGTAGGATTTTTTTTCTAATGTTAACGGTTTTTGTTTAATCAATGTTCTTAAGTAGAATTTGTTCATTCGCAACGCCATCTGAAACTCAAGTTGGTGAGCGAGCCATGAGTCATTTGCTAGATGATAGTACGTGTAGTCACATAACCTTACTTTGTTATTCGTAAGCGGGGTTGGCCAGTCCAGTACGGCTTAGTTACTAGATGGCATTTTTATTGTAACGCAGCGACATCTGTAGTGAAAATCGATTGGGCAGCGAATAAACAAGGGCTCGATAACAATATTTTTAGAATATTACTACCCAATAGCGAGGCAGCCATTAGTCAGTTCGTATGAGCTCAATTGGGCGCGCCAGTTACTAGCACGTAACTCACAATCAGTCAGGCAAGCACATTTTCTACTCGGGTAGTTTCGAAACGAAATTTAAAAAAAAAACGCTTTTTAAAATGACGAGCGGTATTTATATTTTGGCCGCTGTTCGAAAAACTTCACACGTCAAATATTAAACCGATCGCGTTAAATAACGTTAGGATAGTGTTGTTGTGTAGAAATTTGAAAAATTTGTCTCTTTTATTAAATATAATTTTATTACCAGGACTGTATCTGTTGGAAATGTTCACGGAAGCGGACGCATCGCGCGCGACCGAGTGAATTAAATACAGGCTGTCACAAGAGATGTTGCGAAACGCGAATGCACGAATGAAACAGTGCGTTAATACGCCTCTACGTCGCGTTGTACAGAGGCCAATATGAAACTTTGATGTTGTTAACGAGCGTGTGCGCCGCGCTCTCCGTTTCAGAATTCCAATCAATGGTGGCGCGCCTCGTTCTCGCGTATCCTCTCGTCGTACTAGGTAAGCGGCATCTTCCTCAGGGTGCAAACCCGCGTGAGAGCTGCTGGGCTGTGTAACGTGTTGTCGTGTACTGTCGTGCAACTGTCGAATAACTAGGAATATGACGCGGGGGACCGTATGACTTCAATCAGCTAGTATAATGTTAAACTTTTCAAAAGGACGTTATATATATATATATATATATATAGGAAAGGCATGTTGCGAACTCATTATAGCTGTGTAATGTAGATCATCAACGCATAGGGGAAAGGGTGGTAGTAAACCCAGCCAGTTTTCTATTTTTATAATTATGCCTTAAATTGCGGACGGAGAAATAATTGAATCTGCAAAAAAAAAATAACAGAATATATTTTAACACAATGTCGTACAAATGGAATGAAAAAAGTATCAACAATAAAAAAAACTACTTCAAACTTTAGCTTGAATTCGGCCTTTCGAAAAAAGTGACGTGTATCTCCGGCCACGGTAATTCGCAGCGGCGAAAACTTTTTTGGGTGACACAAGCATCACATTCGTAATACACATCGCATGGATTCATATCGACACATGCCTCATAAGTCCAATCTTGACATTGGACATTGTTGACATTGGATCGAATCTTCATCAAATGTCTCGCCACAAAAGATGCATTCAGCGTCTTTTTTTTCGGCACGCGGCTTAGATATAGCTTTTTCTTTCGTGAGTTTCTTCTTATTTATCGTAATCTTTAGTTTGTTTTTTAGAATCGCTTTGGAAGAAATGGCCGGAGCTACCCGATCCGACTTCGAGCGAAATCCTGGCTTTAGTATCGAAATAAACGTGGATTTTTTTCCAAATGGAAGAAAACATTTAAAATATAATGATTCTACTATGTGTTAGCCAAGTAAAATACATAATCACTTTCGTCTTTTCAATAGTACGCCTTTTTTAAATGCATTTCTTCGAAGGGAATCATAAAGGGGGAAGCTCAAGCTTCAATTTTATTTTTTTTAAAGCTTCGTTCGATTTTTTTTTCTAAAGATATTTTGATTTTTTTTTAAAGAGACAATTTGAAAAATAACGTGTAACGCGAAAATGACAAGAATTCAAGGAAAACCTCAAGATAGTAAAAAGTTGAATTGGTTTTCGTTGAATTCGCGAGAATTTTTTCAGATTTTTTTTCGATTTTTTTTCTTATACCTATTTTCGGGAAAAAATCCGATTATTTAATTATCGTAACTCGAGAATTAAAGGGTTTGTGGTAAAATTTCAAGAGAGGAAAAAATTTTATTTTTCTATTTTCAATACAATAGGATTATTTCAAAAAAATTTTCTCGAGTTACGGTATTAAATCTAATTTTTTACCGAAAATAGGTGAAAAAAATTTCGAAACTCAACGAAAACCGATTCAACTTTTTACTATCTTGAGCTTTTTCTTGAAACCTTGTCGTTCTCGGGTACACGTTATTTTTCAAATTGTCTCGTTTTTTTTAATCAAAATATCTTGAGAAAAAAAAATCGCACGAAGCTTTAAAAAAAACAAAATTGAAGCTTGAGCGTCCCCCTTTATGATTTCGATAAAAAAAATGCATTAAAAAATATTGTCCTTAAACGGGCTCCACCAGAAAAGGAACAATAGAAAGGCGGAAAATGGTCGTTTTCGAAAAAGGGTACTAGTTGTAAAAAAAATAGTAAAAAAATTTAAAAAAAACCGAATGAAAGTGAATTCCTCCCCTTCAAAATGCCGTTTATTAAATTGATTCATGTGAACTATCGGCTGAATGGCATAAAGAATCCGGAACTTTTTTGAATTTTTGTCCGGAAACTTTTCGCCGGTAGTGTATACAGAAAAAGGATATTTCAAATTCATATCTGTGGAACATTGGCCATCAACACATATAGTTCTTTTGTTTTTATTCAATAAACTGATTGCATAATTTAACTTTTTGCATAATTTTAATCTAAACGTATATCTAATTTTATTTAAGTGAAACGTTTATTTTTGGGATAACACCGCCCTCCAAATGAATTTCATAGAAATATGCCTTCATTTATGGATAGGTAATCTTGAACACATTGGGGCATACATAATGTTCAGTATGGGAACCATGATTTACTAGGAGGATGGTCCGCGAAGTCGAATTTCCACAAAATCACTTATATTTACATATATATATGTGAACAAACCGGGTGTGGCAACCGGATAGGTGATTCGACCAAAGTTCTTGTACCGTACAGCTATACGACAAAACACACCGAGAGTTTCTGCTAGTTTCAGAGGCTCGATGTTGCACCCTGGTGCAAGTGCATAAATGTACAAGTTGTCACTTATCCTACTGTGTGTTCGTGAGTGAGTCCATAATATATACATACAACGAGGCAATCGTCGAAATTGCAAACTACGTTCATCGGCTAGAGTCGAGACTCTCGAAAAGTTGACAAGCTTTGAAGCGCGACGCCTCCTCGCTCGTTTCCTTGACACTCCACCTACTCGATATTCCGCGATGTATCGTACGTGTGTTAGGGTCAATTTGTCGAGACCTAAGTTCGATTGTTGAGAAGCGAGCAGAGCACTTGGCCGAGGCAATTGAACGCGCTGGTCGGAAATCCCGTCAATAAATAAAGCACCTTTGGAGTGAGTTGTGAGCTTTCGGTTGGTGAAGAACATATGTGTACGTCGTACGTAAGCCCGATCGATGAACGGTGGCAAAGTTTTTTACGTCTTGAGATTGCGACGATATTGTTTTTTCTTTTATTTTTATATATATATTTTTTTCTTAATTTTATATTGTTTATTGTGTTACATTTTTTTTTTATATTGTTGATTTAATTTCGTGTTTTTTTAAATATTTATTTTGATATAGTTTTATTCACTTTTGTATTGTTTTTTTAATTTTTTGGTATCTAAAGTTTGAAGTGAGTTTGAAAGAGAGAGAGGGACGTGGGGGGGGGGTTGGAGTGAGATAACGAGAAGGGACAATTAATCGGGCCTGTTCGTTGCAATTGTTCTCGGACGAGTGAGCGCGCAATGACTTGAGGGAAATTCTACTGTACACGTGACACAACCGTTCGCTGAGACGAGGACGACGACAATGACAATCACGAGGATGGATCGCCCGTTGACTAATGAGGAATCTCGCGTATACGCGCGAGATGCGTATTGTGCGCACGAGATGCGTGCATCGCGTTGACTGCTGCTACGTTAACGCGGAACTAGAAATAGTCCGCTGACTGGTCGACCAAGATAATAATGCCGAGGAAAATCGAGGCAAGTCCACGGGCTTGGTGAATTGCAAATTGAACGAGGGGAGGCTAAACATGGCGAAAGGAGAGAAAGAGAAGGGGGTGGTAATATAAGAAAAGAAGATAAAAAATTAAAGGGACTAGAACAAACCTAAATAAAAATCAAGGGAACTAAGAGCGAAAGGGGGAAGGAGATTATATTTAAGGGATCTGTTTGAGCTTGAAATTTCGACAATACGAGCTTGTTTTATGATATAGTTTTATAGCCTAGGGCCTTAAATTTAATTTGCAATCAAAAATTTATAAAGGATCCAGCAACTGATCGAGCAATTGACTGGATGATTATTTTTATATGCTTATCCATTTGTTGAAAATGAATCATTAAGGGATGAGTATTAGTCTATTTTCGGAAATTTTCGATTTTCCAGAAACATCAGTTTCGTAGAAACATACCTGTAGAAATACGGTAGAGAACGTTATTTAGGTCGGAGTGACCGATAAGGGGCTAAAAAGAGCGATACAATAGAAGCGTCTCTGCGCGCTCAGCGCGCAACCGCCGTGTCGAGCGTCCAAAGCTTGGAAAACAGAAATCCGAAACCAAAAATCCCAAGACAAGTGATGCTTTTGAAGAAGCTGAAGGAATAATGTAAGAACCAGGCATCGCTGATTGAGGGTAAGATGGTTTTTTTTTAAGTTTTATGTGCATTTTTACTAGAGACACTTTAAACGCGTTTTTCTCAAAACAATGTTTTTCGACCATGTCGATATAATTTTGAAAAAACTATTGCACCGATTAGGCTCAAATTTCAAGGGATTGTTCTGTGCATGTATCTCTTCGACCCCCTACTAACGGTATTAATATTCATTAATATTTAATCCTTTTTTTTAAACGATCTATGTTGTAAAAAACAGTCGAAAAGGTCAAAAGTGCGCCATTTTGTTTTATTTTTATCGGGGGGTAAAAGTTTTTAGTAGGGCTCATAACTACAATTCCATTTTATAATAAAATATGAGACTTTTTGTTTTCAGATGCTCCAAAGTTAAGATTTCGTGTCGACAAGGTAACTTCAGGCAGCCAAATCACCAAGATAAATTGTTTTTTTTTTAAATTTTTTCTGGTCTTTTGAAACTTTTTTTATGTATAAAAAGATAAAATTACGGAGATAAATTTTATTATAAAAAAAAAGTTGACAATATGTGCAACAAAAGGCGAATTTCGAAAAGAGTATCCGGTCATACGAAAGGTTTATTATTATGCTAAAAGGAGATTTTTGTATTTGCCGTTTCAGATTATCCGAGTGGCTAGAACAACTTGCACTGATTGGCCTCAGCGGCGCCACTTTCTTTAAGACCTTAGGCCACTCTAGAGGCCAAAAAAGGGCATATTTTGTGATTTTTTTTTCAGCGAAACCATGAAATAAATCGGATTTACAAAATAGGGCTTTTATTATACACGTAATTGACTATACAAAATTATTTTTTCACAGCGCTATATGTCAAAATGGCGACTGTGCAGCATTTTTCTGATGACGCCTTTATTTCTGGAAGGTCAACGGCCGGACCAACAGCTCCTATAATTTTTGAGTTATGATGAGACACTAAAGTTTTTTCGATTATATATAAGAATAGCTATAGAAGTACTTAGGATTTTTTTGATATATTATTTTTTGTCAAAATGGCGCATTTCTAAAACAAAAAGTATAAAATGCCATGAGAAAATCGTCAGAAAATTATTTATAAAAAAGGAACTATGCAATATAATTTAAAAAAATCCTACGTAGTGCCTCAGGAAATGTAATTCTAAATATACAGTTAAAATTTCAAGTTAATCGATTGAAATTTGCTTGAGTTATGAGCCCGGTCGACTTGAAAAAAGTAGTTTTGCGATAACCGCGTTTAAAGTTAGTAGAAAGTCACGACGTGAATCAAGAGGGGTGGCGCTAGAATTCGAAAATCGAGTACTTAGAGATTTTTCACAACCCATAATCTTTTGGAATATAATTTTATAGGTACTAAGGTACATTTTACACAAAAAAAATCGATTTTTAGAAAATCCTAGAGTGCTCTAAGCCCTTGAATAATAATAATCTCCACTGCTCATCGATATAATTCGATACAAAAAAAAATTAAAACTTGGCAAGACTATGTATTAATTGTGTGTAAAATTCCAGCCTCGTCAGTCCAATACTCTCGCCAAAAAGAAAAAATATTGAAAATCGACCTGTTTTTTAACTCTCAAGCTTATGTAAGAATTTCAAATTCTGGCTCCTCCTGTCTAAAATTCCTCATGTCCCATACATCCTCAAAACTGAATGACTGTACAAAGTTTAGAAATAAATTTGTTATTTACTTTTTGTTTGTTTGTTACAAAACGACAACTATCAATAATTCGCTCATAAAATTTGTCGAACAGTCTCCAAAAACATGACAGATAAAATCTTGTCCAATAAAGAACCGTTTTCCTTATAGTTTCTTCCTCCCAAACTATTTATTTTACAGCCACCAGGATAATTTTGCTTACAATTATTCGCTACAGAGATCATATTCACGAATTAATCAGAATTTTTTTTATCAAACTCAAAAAAAAAAACCCACTTACCGTTCGATGAAAAATCATCCATGTCACGTGGTCCGTATACGCGAGGAATTTCGCCAATATTGAAAATATTGAAATATCGAAAAGGAATTTCGCCAATATTGAAAATATTGAACTTCAAGGGCAATGAGAAATCGGCACAGGCTTTTAAAAAATACAAGAACGAAACATTTATTATATATTTACATTGTGAACAATATCATGTGCATACGTACTACAAATAAATGTATCATACATGTAGTATTATTCTCTAGATTATCCCCCTTTCCCTCGTTATATCGTTATTCTTTCGAAACTCGAAGCTGATTAATGCAAGTCATTTTTATTTTATATTGTTATTTGTGAATCATCACCGGGGCGATTGTTTGAGTGTGAATAATGTTACAACAACGTTACAATAAACAAACAAAAACAAGGGAGAGAGAGTGAGAGAGAACGCGAAGGGATTAAATTGTTATTGTTGTGTAACGTTAGTACGAAAACTTTGTGATGCGATAGAGTGATCGTAGATTAATAAAAAAAAATCATTCAAGACTGCGCAAAATTATCATTAAGATATATTGCTCTTGTATTAAATTATACGCGGACATACGGAAAGAAAAAATATTAATCGTTGCAGGCGATCGCCTAAATCTCCGATAAAAAATGTTTCGAACGGAAGTTATTTGGTTCTGACGGAGCAAAAAGATTCTCAATTTGACCTTGGGCGTAACAGTCAAGGTCTTGTGAAGGTCATCGCGGAAGTTTCAAATGAGATCCCACACTTTTTGTTGCGTAAACTCGGAGCTTATCGCAAGAGCTTTTCGAAACTCTGCGGATAAGTATTTTTTTTTATTGAGTACTTTTGGGACTATGAGTCTGACGGGATGTGATGACGCTTGGATTAATGCTAATGCCGGTGGTATTTTATTTATCAACTGTAAGCTGCGAGAATATGAACAAAAAGTGGAGTTTTTTTTATTAAGCGTTTTGGAGTTGACCTTCACGTGCCCTTGTGAGCCTCAATTCGTTCTGTGTCGAATTGAGGCTCTGAAGGTCGATTTGAGGCTCCCAAGGTCGAATTGAGGCTCTCAAGGTCGATTTGAGGCTCTCAAGGTCAAATTGAGGCTCATCAACGTCTCGGGACCGAACAACTTTTATTCGAAACGGTTTTTTTTATCACAATTTGCAAATGTTCACGATTTTCCCTTGTCTTGCGTAATAATAGTAATGATTATAATAATGTCACAGTGCATAATGTATTTTGTAACTTTTGTGATATTAATTCGACCGAAAAAAAATTCAAATGTCAAATCACTGACGCTTTTTCATGAGCTTTATCGAGACGAGGTGCGATAGCAATAATTTACGAATTACGAAAAATTGTTCGTAATGATTGCGGCAATATCAACGAAAATGAAGCAAGCTGCATTATTCGAAAAAGTTTAAGCTTCACGAGGCAATAAAGAACGTGCAGTAAAAAGAAGAATAGTCACCGAACAATTTTTTTACAAAATTATTTTCCTCTCATAGCATTTTCGTAATAAAGCTACTCTTTCTTTTGCCTCGTTCCATTCAAGAGTTGCATCCTAAATAAGAAAAAAAAAAGCGTGAGTGAGCTTTTCACCTTCATCGATCACATGTGCTGCAAAATTATTATTATTTTTTCTTGCAAATATTGAGCTCGTTGAAAAATACGTTCTCATATTTCGAGACGAATTATTGTTCTGCTGATTCGTTATTTATTAGCGGTACGTTCTACATTCCGATTCATTTCTTAACTTCTTCGTTTCACATCAAAGCTAAAGTCGAATTGAGTTTGCAATTTTGCGGTTATTTTTGGCATCAATAGTGCCGAATTATTGAAAAAAATGCCGATAACTTCAGGACATTTTAATTAATGTGATTGTCCATTATTTTTAGCACACCAAAAAAAAGCAAGTTACTCAAACACGAATTTCGACCATTTAAAAAGAACTTTGGATATTAAGACCCAAATGCAAATTTATTTTTCGGCCAATGCCAATGAACGTGTAAACCTTTTGTTAAAATATAACCTAATTTACCATTTCTCATCTTCGTTGTACGACGCTCGAAAAAATCGATCGATATATTGAATACCGAAGCCATCTTAATAACAATGTTAAATACAGACAATGTTTCGATTAATTTACTTGGACTACTGCACTTTCGATACTACTATACGTTCAGTAAGTCCCCCCCCAAAAAAACCCTGGATCTACGCTCTCAACACTATAAACATTTTTTTTTTTTCGTCAGTAATATTCCATGTGATGGCGTTTTCGAAGTACAAGGTCGCGTACGATTTCGATTTTTGATGGTGTTTCAAGCGATGTACCTGCTGATACATTTATTAATTACGATCATCGATGTTACGGATCACTTGTCACTCTTTATTATGACCAAATATATATATATATATATATAGAGATATATATATATGGCATTCCAGCCCAAGTCGATCAATATTCGTCGCCAACCCTTAATGATTACATCCCCAATTTGCTACATTGACGTACCAAAAGAAAAATAAAAAGAAAAAACTTTCAATCATTTCCGAGCCAAAACATTCGGCTCGATTGATTTTATATTCACAATTTAGTTCCCGATTTCGTCATCTCAAAGAAATCTGAAAAATCAACTCGAATCAAACATCATTTATTTTAAAGATGACTTGAGTTTTTTTTTCTTGAAAAATTTAGCATTTTTCTTCGGATAGCATTCTTATTTTGGGGTCGGTGCAAATTTTGAATTTCTGATGGATCGGAAAGATCCGATAAAAAAAAATGGCAAATGTTGTATCGGAAGAAGTTGAACAAGATAACGAATCATGGACGATGTAGGAAGGGCTCGAGATCTATAAGGTTGAAGTTTGCATCGTTTGAATGCAATGGAAATTAATCTTTCTCAATTCTTTTAATTGCTTTTGGCAGGTTTTGCCTACCTAAATTCTCTCAACCATTTCAAAAGATACTCGTTTATCAATCTTCAATGTAAATCCATTTAAAAGACCTTTTATAATAATAAAAATAAGGAAAATAAAATGTAAATAAGAGCATTCGTTGCGTTCCAGCGATGCAAACTTCAATAACATCGAGATCTAATGGTGGACCGCACTTTGACTGGAATGACATTTATATATATATATATATATATATATATATATGGAAAAATTCATGGTAATAATGACAAATGTTTACGGTAAAATATTCTACGGTTAAATCAATTACTGTCCATGGGCAGGATAATTAAAATATAGTTGTGTCAGCTGTTTTATGATTGCTCTGTTGATAAATTGTAGATAATTTCATTGTACTGTCTTTTGACGTAAGCGTATGTTGTAAATCCCATGGGCTTGTCTCGTATATATATATATATATTTAACATCGAAACAACCATTTCAATGTTTAATTTAATTGTGCTTATCCTTTTACATTATAGGGTTACTGTATCGTTGAAGTTGTCATCATCGAGCTCGTATATGAAAAAACCATGCTCAATGATTTCATTAGCCGTCTAAAAAATGCACGGTCCGCAACTACCGAGCGATTCTTCGCAATAGGAAAAAAAAAACAAAAAATTAAAACAACAAAAAAACCACAGACAAAAAAATTATTTTTATGTTTCGCACGGAAAGCGTTTTGAGGATCTTTGATTATTTACATGCCACCGTAAAATTCCATTTGAATGGAGCTGTTATGAAAAGACTTTTGGGCAATAGACATAATTTGCAGCAAACGGTTGCACAAGCGCGCAGCCAATACGTATCCGAATCGAAAGAGAACTATCGATCGGCAAAGATCCCGTGAAGAATCAACATTTTACGTACAAGAATTTGTGTCATTTATTTCCCCATGATTTTGTATTTTTTTTTAAACCCTTTTAGTATTTTACTCCTTGCAATATAGAAACGTTATTAATGTTAATTCGTTCGATGAGGGATTTTTTTAAAATTGAATTTCGAGACTTTTATTGAGTTTCTTATTACGCGAATCGATTCGTTCGTATCTTTTTTTTTTTTCGTTACTCATATTCGGTAAAATCGTATCGAGAAGCGTTCGAGGGCTCGCGGTGATGAGGCGTTTTCTTCGATCGTGAAAAACTTTCCGGCGGTGATCGTCGTCGTTGTTGACGATGTTGTGGTCGACGACACAGCGAGGAAGAACATTTTAAGCCTGACCACGCGAACGTACGTAACGCTTTTGTGCTTTTTTTTTCACTCGACACGATCACTCGTCCTGTCAAACGTGATCACCCCAAACGGTGGCGATCTTGGCGCGATCCACGGATGCCAGGTAAGTGCCGTGCGGATGCCAAGCGACCGCCGTCACTGCGGATCTGAAAACAGACCAGGAGACAACCCTTCGTCAATAAGTTATTGGACATTTCGAGGCGGATGTTCCTGCGAACACTGCAAATCCATGTATATTACTTTTTTACATGTATGGTATTCCATTTTAGGAATAGACACGTGTGCCATACACAAATTAAATCAACGCACTTATGTGTGTTTTAGAGAATTCGAACACATATGGTGTGTAGTTTCAAACACTTGAACTGCATTAAATTTCAACACGTTATTGCTGTCTCATTCAAAACCTGCAACATTTGTAAATTTACAGACATTTACACGTTTAAATATGAAACGTTCCTTAAGGTAATAAGGTCTCGCAAAGGCGTTTTTCTATAGATTTTTATTTTTATTTTGAGGACTCATTCAGAGACTATGCATCAAACTCGTGTAAAATGTCCACCTCGTCATCCCAATACTCTCATCAGATAGAAATATTGAAAATCGACCGGTTTTTTTGACCCCAAGACAAATGATTTTGGTCCCATCTTCCTTTTTGCTTACGAATTATTCAGCTGTTTTTTTTCCCCTCCTTCCGGACTTCCTGTATATTCAACTATCCGGGCCCGAAGACAGTAAAAAAATGAAGTTTTGTTTCCTTATAACGATTACGCGGGGGTACACGATTAATTTTAATGAAAGAGTCGGTTCATCGGTTTTTATAACCTTGTTTTACAGGTTTGATCATACCTGCCTTGCTCATTACTACCCACAGATCTTTGAACTAACGAATGTTCTTTCGAAGGAATCGAAGCGAAGAAATCATTGCGACATGTCATATGAACCTGTTTCGCTCCGGAAAAATGAATGGGATATATATATATATATATATATATATATATATGTTGACATTGCAAAAAGTGTATATTAATTTATTCAACGAGACCGGAATAATAATTTGATTTTCTAGAGGAAAATGATCTGGCGATTCCACCCTTTTGAATCTAATTATATTCTTCCAGAGTACCGATTTCGTTTCTTTTAGAACCGATTACCTTCCTTTCGGAACCGATGTCGTTTCTTTTTCAGACGATTGCATTTCTTTCGGAACTGATTTCGTTTCTTTTTCTAACGATCTCATTTTTTTCGCAACCGATTTCGTATCTTCTGCTTCGCTTCGGAAAAATGAATAGGTGAAAAATACACACACACACATATATATATATATATATATTTTTTTTTTATGTTGACATTGCAAAAAGTGTATATTCATTTAGTCAACGAAAACGGAATAATAATTTGATTTTATAGAGGAAAACGATCTGATGATTCCACCCTTTTGAATCTAATTATATTATTTCAGAGCATCGATTTCTTTTTTTTCAGAACCGATTACCTTTCTTTCGGAACCAATTTCGTTACTTCCGGAATTGATTTTGTTTCTTTCGAAACCGATGTCGTTTCTTTTCCAAACGATTTCGTTTCTTTCGGAACCGATTTCGTTTCTTTCGCAACCTATATCGTATCCTTCGGAATCGATTTCGTTTCCTTTTCAAACGATTTCGTTTTTTTTTCGGAACCGATTTCGTTTCTTTCGCAACCTATATCGTATCCTTTGGAATCGATTTTTCTTTTTTTCGGAACTGATTTCATTTCTTTTTCAAACGATTTCGTTTATTTTTCAAACAATTTCGTTTCTTTTTCAAACGATTTCGTTTCTTTCGGAACCGATTTCGTTTCCTTCAGAAACGATCTCGTTTCTTTTTGAACCGATTTCGTTTTTTTTTTTGGCAACCAATTTCGTCTATTTCGTAACCGATTTCCTTTTTTTCGGAACCGATCTCGTTTTTTTTTGTCTAAACTTCCAAAAACCAACAAAATTACTATATTCCAATTTAATTCTGATGCCAGCCTGCAAAATCTGCGACTCCAAAAAAAATGCGATCGAGCTCCGAACTGTTTCGAAAAATTAACCAGGTAGAGTTTGAAACAAATGGATTTTTTTAAATCTTTAAAATTCCGATGGTAAGCATACAATTAAAAAATTAAATAAATCCGATAATTTTATTATTCAACTGCCGGATTAAAATGAGGTTAGCGACATCAGAGCTAAAGGCGAGTTTATTCGTCCGCCCGCTAAAATGTCGTTTCCAATTAGCAACGAAATCATACTTTACGATCGAATTCTCACACTGTCAAAACGTGCGCGATCAACCTTGAAAAAAGAAGAAAAAAACAAAAACCTCACGCCATCACGTATTTTCGGCAAAAGCCAATTTTCACAAATTCCCAAAAATGTCGAATCTCCAAGTGCGTATGCTCGTAAAGAAGTCTGCACCCGGAAGTTTCTCAAAAAGTGTCGCAATTAGGCCGTTCGTAATTTTCCATCAGCGTTGCCTCGAGCGAAATTTGCATCAGTGAAATTTTCTGCGCTTCGACGAAAATTATCCGTGAAAATATATACACGTATGGAAGAGCGCATCGGTTAAAGAGCTCGTTCCGAGCTCGTCCGTTTGAGAGTCCGCGGGCACATAACTTAGGATATTACGCACCTCGTGACACGCCTATTCTCGATATTTTTCTCGACTCGCGGATACAACGTGTATTATATATTTATAGATTTATATATATATATAAATATACTTCGTACCCACGGGCTCGCCACGGAGATAAATACGGTCGTTTGAATGCGCGCGCGAGGATTGAGAAAAATCGATTTTTGTACCGCGGGTCGGCTCTATATACAGGATGATTCACAAATATCAGGGATGTGTGAGCTTTACAGGATGTGGCATTGCGAGTAAGATGCTTTTTTTCTTCTTCTTGATGTCGTGCGACAAGAATTGGCAGAGATAATAGCGTTCAAAGTCCAAGTACATGGAGGAAAAAGTCCATGGTATTTACTAAAAACGTCCGTGGTAAAAGAGGGAATAGTAAAATTACCTACACGGAGAGAATTAAAAAGTAATTTTTGTCGTGAATTTCACGGTAAAAATTACCGTGATATATTTCAATGTGGTGACAAGTGAGAAAAGCATAATAATTCGTATGCGACAAGATTTTTTTAACTCACGTTACAGAAAATTTCAAATACGTAGCTAAAATTTTACTATACAAGAAGGGTAGCGCGCACGATAATTTTTATCGAGAGCACAATACATTTTCCTATAACACTCATTAAATTTTATAATAAATCTTAAAATAACTGTTATAAAGGCGATACTTTTTTATAGACATTTTTGAAAGGCATAAAATAATAAAATGCATAGTAAAATTTCGCTGATATTATATAGTTTTTAAATTTAAGTTTTGCGTATTTTGTTACACATCAAACTTTACTAGAAAATATGGTAAAATTTTCTATCTGAAGAAGAAGTTTTATTTTCTTTTCGTGAAAATCTGTGTTTTACTCAGTAATAATAAGCGAAGTTTCAGGGTTGTCATCTGGTTACCGTTACTGCACGGTAATTTTTAACATTTAATTCTCTCCGTGTATAAAAGAAGGGTAGCGCGCACGATAATTTTTACCGAGAGCACAATACATTTTCCTATAACACTTATAAAATTTTATAATAAATCTTAAAATAACTGTTATAAAGACGATACTTTTTTATAGACATTTTTGAAAGGCATAAAATAATAAAATGCACAGTAAAATTTCGCTGATATTATATAGTTTTTAAATTTAAGTTTTGCGTATTTTGTTACACATCAAAATATACTAGAAAATCGGGTAAAATTTTCGATCTGAAGAAGAAATTTTATTTTCTTTTCGTGAAAATCTGTGTTTTACTCAGTAATAATAAGCGAAGTTTCAGGGTTGTCATCTGGTTACCGTTACTGCACGGTAATTTTTAACATTTAATTCTCTCCGTGTATAGTTCATTCATACCGCCATCGTAATACGATTAACACAACTATAAATGCCAAGTATAACTGGGTGTACTTCCGAAAAGCAGAAACCGAATTTCGATCTGAAATTTGGCATATAGGTTAGAGCCACCAAAGAGTGCGCGCTACCAACGAGTACGCAGTGCTTTTAATTGTTTTATTTTTCCTTGTGTTGGCAAAACCACCTAACCTTTCAATGGCATATATCGTGTGAAGGGTGTTGGACAACAAACTCGCTTCGTTAAAATATTTATTTCCAATTTTATGACTAATAATAGATTTTCGATGTCTTTGATCTTATTAAAAAAAAATTTTAAACACGTTTTGTAAGGTTTGCGATTAATTTTCATCCAATGAATGTTATTATACTTAAAATTTGTGATCGAAATTTTGGTTTTATTGAGAAGTTATGTCGCTTCTTTGCTTGCTTACGAAAATTATAGTGACCATAGACTAAAAACACGTATTTGATAAGAGTACGCACCCAAAGAGTGCGCACGCATACTCTTGGCTTGTATTCACTTGTGATATGTGCCAGGCCGGATGATTTCACTCCGCTCTCATGCGCACTCTTAGCTTCTATGAAAGGTTCTCACTGCGTACTCCTTGCAACACAGCACCCCAAGAGTGCGCACGGAACGAGTTCTAAGTTTAAGCCTTTTTAAAAATATTTTTCGAGATTTTTATTATATTTAAAATAATGTCCCTGAATGAGCTAAAGCTTATTTTAAGGCGGGCAACCACTTTAGATGCTTCAAAAAAACTTTTTTTTTTCATAAATCGTTAGTAAATTATCTTAAGAATACATCCTGAAAATTTCAAAACGATGTTCGGATTCCTTCTAACGGTATGTATGTACACGGAGAGAATTAAATGTTAAAAATTACCGTGCAGTAACGGTAACCAGATGACAACCCTGAAACTTCGCTTATTATTACTGAGTAAAACACAGATTTTCACGAAAATAAAATAAAATTTCTTCTTCAGAAAGAAAATTTTACCAGATTTTCTAGTAAATTTTGATGTGTAACAAAATACGCAAAACTTAAATTTAAAAAATATATAATATCAGCGAAATTTTACTGTGCATTTTATTATTTTATGCCTTTCAAAAATGTCTATAAAAAAGTATCGTCTTTATAACAGTTATTTTAAGATTTATTATAAAATTTAATGAGTGTTATAGGAAAATGTATTGTGCTCTCGGTAAAAATTATCGTGCGCGCTACCCTTCTTGTATAGTAAAATTTTAGCTAGGTATTTGAAATTTTCTGTAACGTGAGTTAAAAAAAACTTGACGCATACGAATTATTATGCTTTTCTCACTTGTCACCACATTGAAATATATAGGTAATTTATTTATTTGTTTGGGTTTTCATAACCCAAACAAACCCAAACTCGACCGTTTGGCGATTGGCTCCAAAACATCTCCATTCTGGGCTCAAAATAATCGAGGTAGCGGCATTTCTTGCTGCTATTTTATTCAATGAAGGAAATTCAGCCCTACTCATGGTCATTAATGAACTACAAATCGTAGTTGGCAGGCAGAACTATAGATATGCCGAGCAAATGAATCAGATGCGCGTGGCTCGGCAAAATAGAAAAAGTTTATCAGAGACAGAAGAAGCTCGAAAAACTCGTTAAGAGGAAATGCAAGCTTCAAATGAATTGCACGAGGAAGAGGAAGGACTGCTGTATGGTGCTGGAATCGTTGATTAATAGGTAAGATATTTTATCATTTGATTAAACACATTTGACTCTGAGTTTTTCATTTGTGAAACTTTAAACGTGTTTTTCTCGAAACGACATTTTTACAATTTCCGGGAGTCATAACTCAAAAACTAATTGATGGATCATCTTCAAATCTAGAACGCGTTTACATAATATCATTTATTAAAACATGAACCTAAAGTTGGAAAGATTAGATTGTTTAAAACATATTTATTATTGCAAAATGCCGGGAAAAAAAACGCTAAAAATCGATCATTTTTTTTTTCAAACACGTTCCAGCATTCAATTCTCAATTTTTTTTTTCAAAATTTAGATTCATGTTCTTTAAAAACATCTGAAGAATGCATAAAAATTTGTCGGACTAGTTCAGTTGCGAATTGCGAGCTGCACAATTTCTCGGCGATTCCTACTAGATCGAGCACGGGTTTGAAAACACCTTCGGACAAGTAAATTCTTTCTTCTCAATAGTTTTTTTTTTGCTAAAAAATAATAATGAACACGGAAACTCGTTTTGCAAATCGATAATACTATTTAATCATTTTCGTTTGTTATTTAATACTGGAAAAATAAATCGCGCGTGAGCAATTACTGTGCCATTATTTAGTCAGCCATAAACTTTGAACGCGAATGTCTCGGCTAATTTTTGGCGCATGATATTTGAAGGAAAAGCGTATTGTTCACAATCATATACGCACATGCTCGCCAAACAAATCTTAATACTTGTGAATCACCTTGTATATATATATATATATATATGCAGAGTCCCATCGTGCGAGGAGCGACTGCAGGATGTGTTGCCAGGAGCAGGAGGGATTATAGAGCCGCGAAGGGGAAACGGGATACCCGTGAAATATTATACCGGAAGGAGAAGTGGAAGCTGCGGTGGTTTTAACGCGCTCACGGTTGCGTACGCGAGCTAAGCGTAATTACGAGAAGGCCCAATTATGCGAGTCTCGGTAATATATGTGGTTGGTGCGTGCGTGTGTGCGTGAAGAACGCGAGCGATTTAGGTCAATCGTGGAAAATATGTGGAAACGGAAAACGTTGGTAGTACAGTCGTGCTGTCGCCGCACTGACAGAAAAATTCGGTAATTCTTCAGATAAGTGACTTTTCCGAAAAATTAGCCTAACATTTTTTTTTGTTATTTTCTCATTTATTGGGTTATAAATGATGATATTCAGTCGGGGGAAGCTCAAAATCAGCCCCCCCCCCCCCCGCATAAAAAGTTATGGGGTTTTGAAGTTCGCGAAAACACGTCATAAAATAGGGCATTTTCGAATATTTCGACGCCTATATTGGGGGTAGAGGGTGGGAGGGATTTATTAAACAAGCCTTCCTGAATACAATGCTGAAGAGAAATCACAGCGGTCACTTCCCCCTCTCCCCCTGTACCCGTTGAACGTTTTTTGAAGATCGAGATTGAAGCCGCGACAAAGATGATACATGAAATATTGCCATCAAAATCAAAAGACTTCTACACGGAGAAAATTAAAAAGTAATTTTTGTCGTGAATTTCACGGTAAAAATTACCGTGATATATTTCAATGTGGTGACAAGTGAGAAAAGCATAATAATTCGTATGCGACAAGTTTTTTTTAACTCACGTTACAGAAAATTTCATACACGTAGCTAAAATTTTACTATACAAGAAGGGTAGCGCGCACGATAATTTTTACCAAGAGCACAATACATTTTCCTATAACACTGATTAAATTTTATAATAAATCTTAAAATAACTGTTATAAAGACGATACTTTTTTATAGACATTTTTGAAACGCATAAAATAATAAAATGCACAGTAAAATTTCGCTGATATTGTATATTTTTAAAATTTAAGTTTTGCGTATTTTGTTACACATCAAAATTCACTAGAAAATCTGGTAAAATTTTCTATCTGAAGAAGAAATTTTATTTTATTTTCGTGAAAATCTGTGTTTTACTCAGTAATAATAAGCGAAGTTTCAGGGTTGTCATCTGGTTACCGTTACTGCACGGTAATTTTTAACATTTAATTCTCTCCGTGTATGAATCGACGTACGACGCATTTGTGTATATGCTGATATATTTCAAAGATACGGGGGGGGGGCTCCGCCCTCTCCACCCCCGCGCGTGCGACACAGCTTCCATGTGCGATAAACCTGACATATGCAACACAGCTACGGCATTATTTACGGATAACCCAAACAAATAAACACAGCTACGGCATTATTTTTAACGATTTTGTGCTCCCAAAAAATTTGTTAATGAAAAATTTCAGTTGCTCCCGACTGAATATCATCGTTTATAATAAATGAGAAAATAGCTAAAATGAAATTTTTTTCCTCATTTTTCGGAAAAGTCACTTATCTAAAGAATTACCAAAAATTCTATTGATAACAACTAGATGCGTCTATTTGATTTTTTAAATTTGAATCAACTAGATTTTTCGTGAAATCAATTTTTTCCTATTCCGTTCCATTATTGAAATTATTTATTTCAAATATATTTATTTA
Organism: Ophion ventricosus; assembly: GCA_963932345.1. NCBI lineage: Eukaryota > Metazoa > Arthropoda > Insecta > Hymenoptera > Ichneumonidae > Ophion > Ophion ventricosus. The sequence goes on from OZ010713.1 coordinate 4,000,390, forward strand.
TTCAAATCAAAATCTATTTAATATCATCTAATAACGAAATATTTTATCGATTCATAATCAATCTGTGATCCGGTTTCATCTGTTCAAAAAACATTTAAGTTGAATCCACCAAATGTATGTATAGAATTTTTTGAAATTTAATTTAAATAGAATTTTCGTAGAGTCAAACATTTTTCTATTCGATTGAATTAATGGTCTGTTTTTATTGCAACAAATACGTATTCGATTCGAGCTATTGACCGAGGTTTGGGTTCGTTTGGTTTGACACAAATATATATTTGAATCACATAGACGTTCATTTACGGTCTTAAAAATATTTTTCATTCAAAAATATCTGTCAAACGTTCAAAGAAAGAATCTGCTTGATTCTAATCTTCATCTATTTAAGTTAAATATATTTAATATTTAACAAGAATAGCTGGAACAAATAAAAATATATATTTGAAACAAATAGGATCGTAATAGGCCGTGAGACAAGGAAAAAACCTATGTGATTTAAATAGATCCTGTTTAAATTCAATATATTTTTTTTGCAGTGCGAAAAACCCTGCATTGGAAAAAAATAGGCCAGTTTTTTGAAAGGTGATTCTATAGGTGCCGTGGGTGCTAAATCCAAGTTTGGCTAATAATCGCGGTGCAGGTTTTTTTAGGGGTTGAATGGGGGTGGATTGATGCCTACAACTCCTACGAGGACCGCCCCGTGAGACAGAATATTCAGAAAAATCCGGGCTTTATTTTCGTCCACAGCGCCGAAGTCGTGGAAGTTCATTTTAGGGGTGAAAAAGTGGGGTAAAATTTTGAAAGATCAATTTTAAGTCAATAACTCTTTAGGAAAAATTCATACAATTTTTGTTCAAATGGGAACGTTTTAGCCCTTGAAAAGACGCATCGATCGAGCATTTGATCATCCCTCTCCAATAATATATTCAACCCTAAAAAAATTGTTGCAATATCAAAAAAATAGATTTGTTTATTGAATAACTCAAAAACAATCGATTTTTCGGGTATCGTTTAAACGTACGAAATGTAGAGAATAATTTTTTCTATATTTTCGTTTCTATGGACCTCCCTTGAATTTTGCTTTTTGCAACCCCTCTCGGAGGCTGAAATTCAAAATGAAATTTCGGGAAAACTATTGACCGTACGAATTCGCCGCCGTGGAACAATTTGTAGGTCGAACCCTCAGCTACATTTCGTACATTTAAACCAATTTCCCAGGAATAAATATTTAAATAAACCCAAACAATCAATCGCTCGCTCTCCATCCTCTCTCGCTCTCTATGTCTCTCTCTCTCTCTCCCTCCCTCTCCCTGTTGGTCCCTCCGCCGTTTTCTCCAGCGATTAACGGCATCCCAAGGAGCAGATCGTTCGCGGGGATTAGCTCGGTACGTGCCTCGTCATCCACGAGGTTGACATTAACTGATTTGGTGGCCTGGGGGGTAATCCATGGCCAATTATGCCCCCCCCCCCTTGGCAGGTCACCATACCGATTGTGAGCGCACGCGCACACGTGCCTAAGACGGTAATTGACTGGGCGAATCGTCCCTTTCGTGAACTATCCGACCATCCGACTAACAGCTACACGATAAGGTTTTGCCCATCGACCACGCGTATCTATAATATATACATGTGCAATCCACTCCGACTCGTCTTAATCGTAATCGCCCCTTTCTCCTTCTCAAATTGTCCGATACAATTGTTTCGTATATACTTTCAAGTACCTACATATTTAACTCGATCTACTTTGGGAAACGTACATTTCTCATCAAAAAAACTTTTTTTTTTCCCACAGTTTACGAACTTGCTATTTGACGAAAATTTGAAAAAAAAAAGATTTTTACCTACGTACGTGTTTAGCGTGATTTACATTGGCAACTTACATTGATGGAAAATTTAATTTTTTATTTCAGAATTCACGAAGGTGAAGTAGATGAAAGGTAAAGAAAAGAAATTTGAAGAAAAGAGAAGTTAAGAAATGAAAATTTGAAGAAAAGAAAAATTGAAGGAAAGAAAAATTTAAGAGAAGAAAAATGAAGGCCTTAGGCCACTCTAGAGGCCAAAAAAGGGCATATTTTGTGTTTTTTTTTCATCCAGACCATAAAATAAATCGGAATTACAAAATAGGGGATTTTATTATACACGTAATTGACTATACAAAATTATTTTTTCACAGCGATACATGTCAAAATGGCGACTGTGCAGCATTTTTCCGATGACGCCTTTATTTTTGGAAGGTCAACGGCCGGACCCACAGTTCCTATAATTTTTGAGTTATGATGAGACACTAAAGTTTTTTCGATTATATATAAGAATATCTATAGAAGTATGTAGGATTTTTTTGATATATTGTTTTTTGGCAAAATGGCGCATTTCTAAAACAAAAAGTATAAAATGCCATGAGAAAATCGTCAGAAAATTGTTTATAAAAAAAGAACTATGCAATATAATTAAAAAATCCTACGTAGTACCTCAGAAAATGTAATTCTAAATAAACAGTTAAAATTTCAAGTGAATCGGTTGAAATTTTTTGAGTTATGAGTCCGGCCGACTTGAAAAATGTAGTTTTGAGATAAACGCGTTTAAAGTTAGTAGAAAGTCACGACATGAATCAAGAGGGGTTGCGCTAGAATTAAAAAATCGAGCACTTAGAGATTTTTCACACCCATAATCTTTTGGAATATAATTTTATAAGTACTAAGGTACATTTTTAACAACAAAAAAAATCGATTTTTGGAAATCCTACAGTGGTCTAAGGCTTTAAGAAAAGAAAAATTGAAGAAATGAAAATAAAGAGAAAAGAAAAATTGAAGAAAATTTAATAAAATATTTAGACATATCGACGTTTTTTTTAAATACTATTTGACGAAAATTTGATGAAAAAATTGATTTTTACCCACGTACGTGTTTAGCGTGATTTACATTGACAACGTACATTGATGGAAAATCTTATTATTTATTTCAGAAATCACGGAGGTGAAGGAGATAAAAGATAAAGAAAGAAAAATGGAAGAGAAGAAAAATTAAGAAAAGAAACATTGAAGAAAACAAAATTTTGAAAAAATAAAAATGGAAGAAAATTTAATAAAATAATCAGACGCATCGACGTTTTTTTTTTTAATACATTGGCGATCGGAACAGGCAAAACCTTTCAAAAAATATTTAAACGATAATTCCTATCACAGTGAGAAAAGTTTTGATACTTTTTTCCATATGAAATGAATTGGTTGATTTTTTCGATAACTTACGAATTTTCGAAGAATTTTTCTTCCATTTTAAAATAACTCCATTCGAATTTTCCAAAAGCTGTATTAAGATCCCAACCCAAACAAGCCAAAACGTGATCACTTCACTATTTCCAGTACCTCAGAGACCGCCTGGCGTCTTGACCGCAGCCACTCGTTTCCTTAAAGAATAATAGTCTTCAAGTTTGCATCGTTGGAATGCAACGAAAATTCTTTTTAATATTTTTATTTCCTCATTATTATTATTTGAAAAAAAAATTTCTAGCACATTTAAATTCCACATCTCTGAATGAGCGACTCAAAAAACGATTGGGGGATTTTCGTAACTTGAATCCAAAAGAAATTCGAGTAATTGCAAAAGAATAATTTTCATTGTATTCCAACCTACGAACTTCAATCTCATAGTGAATACCGTATCGCATTGGCAACAGGGCACAGGGAAAGTGTGAAAAACGAGTATTATAATTGAGTTTCAGATGCGTTATCATCGGGAACTCGATAAAATTGTGGTCTGCTCGATGATCGACGCGGCCAAGCGGTCACCCATCCGATTATTGGAGCAGGCCAACGCTACTTGACATTCGAGATCTTTGAGAAAATCGAAAAAACTACCTTTACCATCATGAACGAAATTCTAGGGGCGCCTTTTCTACTTTCCCTCTTCCGCTGTCTCGTCGTAAAGGGATGAGCTCGTACGCTCCATATACGTCGTGAAATTACGAGGGTTGCAGCAAGCAAGAGTGCATCTTACGTTTATGAGCCGGTCGAGAGGTCCGCTGGATATACGACACGGTCATATAGCGACGTGGAGAGAGCGAGAGAGAGCGAGAGAGAGAGAGAGAGAGAGAGAGAGAGAGAGAGGCCAAAGAGAGAAAGACAGACTTAAGGGATGGAACAGGGGGCGTTCTAGTACGAAATTGAAGTAGAGCGTCCGTCTAGACTCTCGAAGTACCGATTGCTCGGACACACCTCCCAAACGGTCCAGAGTTCAAAATAGACACACACACAGACACACACACACACACACACACAATCTGTTGCGAAAAATTTATCGCGTTCGTAAGAGACAGCGGGCGAAAAATGTGTTCTTTTTTTACGGGGGGGGGGGGGGGTCGAGTCACGGTGCAAGTACTTCGAGACGAGTGTCGTTAGCCGTAGAAATTGTTGTAGCCTCTCTAAGCAAAACGTTTGCACTCGAAACTTTTCTTCCGACCATTCCGGCATATGGGGTTGATGAACTGAATAAAAATGACTTTGGCTGACTGAATCCGTCAACAGGGGATGCCAACGAATTATTTATTGTATTGGAAGATCAGGTTGTTTCGAGGTTTATTTATTCCATCTATGTACCAAGTACTCGGAGTAATTTAATATTTTATAAAGTAAAAACAAAACGCTAAGTAATAAAAAAAACATCTCGAAATCATTATTGCTCGTTTTACTGAAGAAAAAAATCTGATTTATCTCAAATATCTCAAACTAGTCCTTTTATTTTAATTCGAACAATGGTTTTATTATATTTCTTTAATTCAAATGTACACGAAAAGTGAAATAACTTTTATGAATTAACCAAGCATGTTTACTAGTCCTGTTGTACACACAATTGTTAAAGCTTAGGAGTAATATTTTTTTAAATGTTTAATTTGAAAAATCATATTACAATATATGATATACTATAACAAAAAATTGATATCACCATTAGATATATTCAGTGCCTTTTCTCCATATTTCGTTGATCCGAGTGATCTTTTTCCCTACAGGGAGAGAATTAAAAAGTAATTTTTGTCGTGAATTTCACGGTAAAAATTACCGTGATATATTTCAATGTGGTGACAAGTGAGAAAAGCATAATAATTCGTATGCGACAAGTTCTTTTTAACTCACGTTACAGAAAATTTCAAATACGTAGCTAAAATTTTACTATACAAGAAGGGTAGCGCGCACGATAATTTTTACCGAGAGCACAATACATTTTCCTATAACACTCATAAAATTTTATAATAAATCTTAAAATAACTGTTATAAAGACGATACTTTTTTATGGACATTTTTGAAAGGCATAAAATAATAAAACGCACAGTAAAATTTCGCTGATATTATATATTTTTTAAATTTAAGTTTTGCGTATTTTGTTACACATCAAAATTTACTAGAAAATCTGGTAAAATTTTCTATCTGAAGAAGAAATTTTATTTTATTTTCGTGAAAATCTGTGTTTTACTCAGTAATAATAAGCGAAGTTTCAGGGTGGTCATCTGGTTACCGTTACTGCACGGTAATTTTTAACATTTAATTCTCTCCGTGTAGGCGTGTATCGGGATTCGAGATCATGTTGACATTTGAAAAAATTCTCTTTTATATTTTTATTTCCATATTTTTATTATTATACCGAAAGTTTTCGTGCAGTTTTCGAATGCAGATCTTCAAAGAAGTATCTTAAAAAATAATCCAGTGATTTTCGTAAAAAAAAAATCTGGTTAAAGAATTTTGAGGAAGAAAAAAAATTCATTTTTATTACACTCCAATGATAAAAATTTCAATTTCCATGGGTTCGAGTTTTCTCGAGTGGAAACCTTCAAAATACATGTAGCGGAATGAAAATATCTTTTTTTTTACGTTAAATGTTAGTTAAATATCTCAAGAATTAGCCCTGGATTAGCCGGTAAGTCACTGAGATCATTGAGTTTTCATAGTTTAAAACTTCAAACACGTTTTTCTCCAAACGACATTTTTCAAGTTTGAGGGAAACATGAATTTAAAACGAATTGACCGATCGTGCTAAAATTTTATACACAACTCAATAACAATATTACCTTGAACTTGTTTATGAAATTCACTTTTAAAAAGTACTTTTTTATCGCAAAAAAGAAGGAAATCTTTTTAATTTCCAACTTTTTAAACGTTTCTGAGGTATAAGTCCAGCTTTTGAATGTTAAAACACTAACAATTCTTGGTTCATATTTTTCAGATCAATATTGAAGTCCTTGGTCCTTGGATTGTCGACAAGCGGATAACTGCCGTCAAAAACTTTCTGGGTAATCACGCCAGAACGTCGCCATTGTGCAATATTTTTCGACGAAAAAATTAATTTAAACAGTTCAATTATGTGATGTATTGTACCTAAAGTTTCAAAAATGTAAAATATTTGTTCCTTTCCAAAAAAAAAAAAATGATCAAAATAGGCCCTTAATTGATAGGGAATTAATAACTACGCGGATTATGAAGTGCATTATGAGGTAATAAATAACGTGCATTGACAAAAAGACGTTGTATACAAATTACGTGGCGATCCCCGTCAAGTATTGTAGGCCCGGGCCAACACTTGGATGGGTGACCGTGCAATTGACTTTATCAGAAGTCAGTTTTTCAACAACTTTCCGTTCTTGAACGCGATTGAAACTCAGCAAAATAATAGGCACCTTTATCGGCACGGGTTTTTCCCACTTTCCCTGTGCCCTCGTGAATCCTCGATACGCTAGTGCCCTGGGAAACGAGTGACCGTAGGCGATGTCCCGAGTGGGTCTTCGGGAACCGGAAATACCTCAGTAACACGTGTGGGGTAAGCTGGAAGGGATCCTAAAAGTGGCGCAACCCAGACCCGCAGGAAGTACGTAAGGTCCATTCTTGGGTCTTCCTCAAGGATGTGAAAAAAAAAGGATCAGGCGATGGAAGGTATTGCGTGGATCATCGAGAATTGAGTGGAGCTCGCGAGGAGAATCGCAGCACTTGTGCGATACCTCGGGTTTTGCTCCACACGTATATACAGCAGGAAAATATGGTCTCGACTCACCGCGGTATAGAGAGCTACCTTTGCGAGTGCACTTCGCTCATAGAAACGATTTCAAGCGATGGGAAGAGGGCGCCGACGATCGCGAGCTTGCAGCTTAATGCGCCAGGGCGAACGACTACGTTCGATTGCGAAAAGAGAGAGAGAGAGGGAGAGGGAAGAGAGGGAGAGAGAGAGAGAGAGAGAGAGAGAGAGAGAGAGAGAGAGAGAGGGAGAGAGAGAGAAACAAAATGAGGTTAAAGTGGGACGATGGAGAACAGTTTTCTTTCAATATTTTCAATGGCCACTATACGGAGGGCAAGAGAACCAAATAAAGGATAAGAGAGGAAAGAAAACGAAGGGAAAGGAAAAAGATGGTACGTGCCGCGGCAAGAGAGGGTTTCATTCCGGTGAGATACCGCGTACAGTAATGTGAAGGCGGACTACGGTAAGAAGTATTCCATCAGGGTGAAAACTTCTCCAGGACTTTAGAACGGACACCTGATGTTGATTTCGGGACCATCGAGGAAATGACGTCACCACGGGTCTCATCGACATACATGCCTATATATAATTGAACTGTAGGGCCTGTATGTTTGTTCGTTTATAATTCGAGAGCTACTGAATTAATTTCGATGAATCTTTCACAGGAACACAGCACGAAGAATGCAGTACGATTTAGGCTAACGGGCATTATGCTATGCACTGGGTCTATGCATAATTCTGAATCGAAAGTCGAGTAAATTTCAAACGCAAAATATTTAGCGAAAAAAGCGTTTTTAATCAACTAAACATGTTCTATTCTGTCATCTGCCATCTCTCCACGAGCTTTATTGTGCCATTTTCATAGAAGTTCTGAGATCTTTGGGCAAATAAGTCATGCAACTGGTTTTTAAGGACGTCCAGGGAACTGAAGGTTTTATTATCCAAACTGTTCTGTAGCGCCCGGAACAAGTGATAGTCTGAAGGTGCAAGGTTCGGACTATACGGTGGGTGCACCAAAACATCCCACCTAAGCCGCAATAATTTTTGCCGGGCCGTCAGAGGAACGTGTGGTCTAACGCTCGTAAAGAAATTTCTTAGGGATACCTGAGTTCTGATCAGATCCCGATCGGGATATCATACGGATTCCCTAGAAGGGGTATCCTCATCGGAATCCAGATGACACCCACTACGTAGCACAAGGCGGACACGTGGTGACAAGAATTGAAATACGCATTACAAGTATGTATTAAATACATTTTTCTTAACAAATTAAATACATATTTTCCCGGTGCGTTGGTTTAGTGGTTAGCGTAGTGGCCAGCGGATCGGGAGGTCGCGAGTGTGAATACCAGTCGCGTTACTTTCGTCGAGAAATGTTTTTCTTCGGCATTTTCTCGGCAAAATGCGACTAGTTCCGTGACTGGGAGGCGAACTTGAGACCGGCTGGATCGGTACAGGTTTTCCGCAGTTTCCCTATGCCCATGACAGATATGTCATGGTGAATACGATACAGAGGGGGAATTCGGCTGCCGCCGCAAGGGCGGGGGGGGGGGGGGGATTGGGGAATAAAAAGATACGGTGTAGAAAATAACAGTGGAAGGATATTATAACAGTTTGGAGTCGTGTAAAAAACTAAAAAGGCTATGCAAGTAAAACTTAAAAAAAATACATATTTTCTTAGTTCGAACGATCTCCATTTTATTTAAATATAATTACTTAGAATAAATAACCTATATCACTTTTCTCCAGGAAATATAAGTCTTTCAAGGTCTATATATTGTTTTTCCAATTTTTTAAATTAAATGTAAAGAAGTTTGTTCGAAATTCTGTTACTAAAATACATAAGTTTTGACAGTTATACTGTAGCACCAATTTTTACCTAATATTTTCCAGATCCTTGAATAAATGATTTCAGAAAAGGTCCAGCGTCTCTAGTTGAAACGGATCGGTATCTCCTGGTGATTTTTACATTCATCCCCGGGATCCGATTCGATATCGGACTAGATCTTGTTCTAGAAGTTCGGGATTCTAACTAGAGAATCTATTTGACAACTGACAAAGTTTCTATTTGGATTCTAACTAGAGTCCTTAATAGTTCCGAATTAGGAACCTGGCTGGAATCCGAATTGTGAGCGTGATATTTCGCTTCCGGATTCGATCCGATATCCGACTGGATCCCGCTTGAGAAACGAGGATTCTAGTCCGAATCACACTGTATCCATGACAATATTTCTGCACGGGATGTTCAAAATATGATTAAACTTCCTATAGTCACGGATTTCGATGTTCCTTAGAAGTCATAGAGGCGCATTAAGAAAGAATTTTTCGAAAATTAACTCCTAAGGGATGAAATGGGGTGTAAAAGTTTGATGGGAAAGTTCAAATTAAGGGAGGGGTAAAATGGGAAATAGTATTCCTTGCGTTTATCAACATGAAACTTTGTATAAATATTCTTTAAAAGAAATAATACATCGCATATTTTAAGATTTTTTAAAACAACCCCTAATTAAACCTTCGTGGTCACACTTCCAAATTCAATCGCGGTAGTCACACTTGGTTCAATTCTACCCAGTCAGTTTTCAAAATAGTATTGTGAACAAACTATCCGTCCCAAGTGATTCAAAAAATTGAGGAACATGCTTTGAACTTCCTAGATGATGTACGAAAAATTTATTTATGAGAAATAAAATGGTGACATGTTAAAAAAAATTCATAAAGAGGTGAAAACACAAAAAAGACACTTTTTCGCTCAAAAAATCACAGTTTCGTGAATTTTCAACGTTTTTACCTAAAATTTGGACGTGATACTCTTTAGATATGCTACTTTTGGAAAAAAATAGTAGCATAGTGTGCGTTTCAAAGTAAGGTATTTACTCCGACATGCGAAGAGGGTAAAATTCATGGTATAAGGATACCTCAAACTCCAGGAAGATTGTGAATACAGTCCTATTCGAAGCCGGGAACTATTATATATGTACGCCAAAACTTGATCGACGGGTCGATTCTACCCAGGGTGACTACGAAGGGTTAAGGATGCAATGGGCTGTTGAAATTTGTATGGGAAGATCGAATACCCTGCTTTTATATTAATAAAATTCGGAAGATACTTTCCTTAAAGAGCGTAGAGAGGTGCACTAAGAAAGGATATTTTCGAAACTCAACCCCTAAAAGGATGAAATGGGATGTAAAAGTTGGTATGGAAAATTGTATTCCTCTCGTGTATCAACATGAAACACGGTATAAATATTCTTCTAAAAAAAATAACACAACGTATATTTTGGGATTTTTCAAAACAACCCCCAATAAGGGGTGCAACTGGTAATGAAGTTTCTATCGGGGCAAATTCCACGCCGGCGAAGGCGCATAGCGGAATCTAGTATATACATATATACACACATATGTATAATAATGACCGCGTTCATCAGCGATACGAAATTGGTCGTTTTCTTCATCAACGCGGTTTCACCCCTTAATTGTATCCACCGATGACTAATGACCCGCCCATTGAAGGTTTTCTGATTAACGATCGAATTCTCTTTTCGCATATAGACGATGCGCGAGTATGACTCGTGCTATTCGCAGCCGTGAAAAACATCTGGCACGGACGAGGTGAAAAAAAATTCCCTTCGGTTACATGACGTTGCGATTGGAGAAGCAAAAATCCGCGGTTTTTTTTTCTCCCTTTAGGTTTACCAGTGGCTAATATACGGAGTGATAAAAAAAAAAAAGAAAAAAAAGTCCGAACATCAGTCCCAAGGGCCCCGTCCCACCCCCAACCCTTCATCGGCAACGGGCAATTTTTTTTTGTCCAACCGGGGCGTTGATGAAAAGTTCATCAAGCGGCGGAGAGACGGCGGAGATTCGTTGAGACACTCGTCGAATGATAATGAGAAATAACGGGTGGTCAGTTTTTCTTTCGGCGTAGCTTTTGCACTCTCCGCTGCCAATGAACAAAGGGCAAAGGGCCGCAGGGAGAAAAGAGGCGTGGGAGTGTACGTGCTGCGGGCAAAGCGCGTGCAAAAGCCGATAGGGGGAAGGAGGGTGTAACGGAACGGGGAAGTCTTCGAGTGCAGAAAGAAAAAGGAAGTAGTACACCCGCGGAGGGTGCGCGGGGGTTGAAGTGTACGGCAGACGCGGTAGAGACGGCGATTTCATCCCCGTCGGGGGAATAGCTTCTCCATAGGGGCCAACGATATTTCTACCAAAGCGTGGGACACGTTTTCCTTCCTCCTCATCCCTCTCGTCCTTTTTCCAGCCCCTGGGTATCCCACATCCGTTAGCTTCGCCTATTATACTGAGCGCGAGACAGAAACGAGTGAGAATACGAACGACAATAAAGACGGGGGTGGAAAGCGAGAGAGAGAGAGCTAGAGAGAGAGAGAGAGAGAGAGAGAGGGAGAGAGAGAGAAGCGATAGATCGTGAAGAAACCTCCGAATCAACCTGCCACTGTGTGTTATATTGAAAAACGTCAATGAAAAATGGCTAACGATAAGTTTCATCGTTTCAGCGCAAAAAAAATATACTGTAGGCAAGGCAATAAGATTCTTCGCGGGGATATCAGACACGAGGAGGGAGAGAGACACGAGAGCGAATAACGCAAGTGACACTGGGCATGCATCTACAGGGTGGCCGGAGAAGGAAAATTCAGATGCCTCGCTTTGGCATACCCAGCACTTTTTTTCTGGGCGGGGCCTTGAAGGGGTCTGACAAAAACTCGTTTTAATCACAATCATCATCTTTCTTTTTTAATCAAATTTACATGATAGTCGGTAATCACGTAGACTGACAGAAAAATTCTTTTGATCCATTCGTGGTCATCCTGGGTAGAATCGACCCGTCGATCAATTTTTGGCGTAAATATATAATAGTTCCCGGCTTCGAATGGGACTGTATTCACCATCTTACCTGGAGTTTGAATTATCCTCATACCATAAAATTTACCCTCTTCATATGTCGGAATAAATACCTTTTTTGGAACGCACACTGTGCTACTATTTTTCCCCGAAAGTAGCATATCTAAGGAGTATCACGTCCAAATTTTAGGCAAACATGTTGAAAATTCACGGAACTATGATTTTTTGAGCGGAAAAGTGTCTTTTTTTGCATTTTCACCTTTTTATGAATTTTTTTTAACATGTCGCTATTTTATTTCTTATAAATAAATTTTTTGTACATCATCTAGAAAGTTTAAAGCATGTTCCGTAATTTTTGGAACCACTTTGGACGAATAGTTTGGTCACAATACTTTTTTTGAAAACTGACTGGGTAGAATCGATCTAAATGTGACCATCGCCATTGAATTTGAATGTGTGACCATGAAGGTTTAACTTGAAGCGTCTATTTGATTTTTTTTATTTGATTTCACTAGATTTTTCGTGAAATCAAATTTTTCCTATTGCATTCTACTATTCAAATTATTTATTTATTGAAATCAAGATCTATCTAATGTCGTCTAATAACTATTTTATTTATTCCTAATAAATCTGTGATTTGGTTTTATCTGGTAGTATAAGACAAAAGAGACAGACGGAAAAATGGTACACGATTCAGTCTCTCAAAAATCTCATGGCTTTGATTTCATTAGAAGACTGTTGTAATATTCTGTAGTTGAGGAAAATGGTTCGTCTTTTTATACATAAATAGTCGCGCCTGTTAATAAAAGGCACGACGATACCTTTCTTTTTTTTCTAAATGAGAGCCATGCCAATGAAAAAAAAAGAAAAATAATTTAATTCTTTTTCACCGCACTTTTAAGTCATGAACCGATAGTCCTTTCTCGTATCCTTGCGATATATCGTGTTTTATCTTTATTTATTTAATTTGAATCTAATCTTCATTTGTTTGATTTAAATATATTTAATATTTAAAACGAATAGCCTGAAGAAATAAAAAAAATATTTCTCAAACAAATAGGGTCGTTGTAAGCCGCGAGAAAAGGAAGAAACCTATTTGATTAAAATAGATTCTATTTAAATTAAATATTTTTTTTGGTAGTGTAACACAAATATGATACTTGCCTTAATCACACGACCATGTTTACATTAATATCAAACTCTTGCAATACTTTAAAAAATGATCAAATAATTTTTCATCATCCTTCAATCCAGTTAACAGTCTTTAAACTTCACTTCACAATTAAATACGTCTTAGTTTTCCATGTTTTTTTTCTGCAAATCGGTCCGACACTTTTTAGCTGGATTTTTTTTTAACAATGTCATTTTCTATGTTCAGCAGTGATACATGAGAAAATCGTTCCTGAAGCATCGTGCTTCAAAGCCACATTTTTATCCGCCTCATGGCAGAAAAACTTCTCTCACAGCCGGCGGAGCTCACGGGGAGTACTATCGCTGCTTGGAAAAGTTTATATAAGTTAGAGCATTATTCTTTTTTAATATGCTTTTTTAAATTTACAGCATTTATTTTATCATTTTTAAATTGAAGTATGTTTTTCATGATCATTGCTTCTGCTTTTAAGTCTGATGTATACGTTATTAAGATTCTACCATAACTATTGAATTTTTTTTTCGTTTTTTTTTCACTAACAAGGCTGTTATTTGGAATAAAAAAGAAAGGTATCGTCGTGCCTTTTACAAACAGGTTCGACTATTTATGTATAGAAAGACTAACCATTTTTCTCAACTGCAGAATGTTGAAACAGTCTTCTAATGAAAATAAAGCCATGAGATTTTTGAGAGACTAAATCGTGTACCATTTTTCCATCTGTCGCTTTTGTCTTATACTACCAGATGAAATCAAATCACAGATTTATTGGAAAAAAAAAATTAGTTATTAGACGACATTAAATATATCTTGATGTGAATAAATAAATACATTTAAAATAAATAATTTTAATAATGGAATGCAATAGGAAAAATTTGATTTCACGAAAAATCTAGTTAATACAAATTTAAAAAAATCAAATATACGCATCTCGTTAATATCAAAAGAATTTTTCTGTTAGTGTACATAGACGAAAGAGAAAACAATAAAAACCTATACTACAGGAAGACTCGAAAAAAAATGTTGAAAGATTTTTTTCTAAAAAAATAAAAAAGCTCGTAGAAAATAAATGGTCGTGGATGGGATTGGTAGATTTTTCTCTTAGATATCATTTTTCAGGCCACCCTGTATGAATATAAATATATATATATACATATATATAGTGAGAATTTATATTTTGTATCCGATATATTCATCTAATGTTGATTATCAGCACACCCCCTCTTTTGCGGACGGTCCTCAACATTTGTTCTAGGCGAATCGTTGCTATTGGGTATAGGACAACCCTTGAAGGGACCATTACATAAATACTCTCACATCGATATGAAGGTGATTTTAAAGACATTGGGCTTCACATAATGTTGCATATGGGGTCGACCAGGTAGTATGAGGACGGCCCTCCAAGTCGAGTCTCTTCAAAAACACCTTTCCCCCTACATATGTGTGTGTGTGTATGTGTGTGTGCCTAGAAAATAATAAATACACTGTGTATCGACGTCTGGCTTTGTCTCGAGAAGTCCCCCGTCCCCTCCCCCGCCCAACATCACCGTTTCCACGTAAGAAAACACAGCCAAGAGTCATAGGACCGCGGGAAATTCACGAACGCGAAAGAATTCACCCTCGCTGTGGAATAAAGGAATGACGGTGGGGTTGGTGGAGGAGTTAAACGAGGATGGAGTTGCCCCTTTGTGTTTCGCCGTCCTTGTCATTTTCTTCGACGCCGAGCAAGTCGAACGCAAACGGCAAGGACGAAAGTCCTCTTCGCTTCATCCCTTACCGGATACCGTTCCTATACACACGGAGGGTGCACACGTTGCGTGGAAACTGCGCGGTTGTCTACAGTCATGTTGGAATACACGACTTTGGACCATACCACCAGAGCTGCCTTAAGATTTTTCTTGTAGGTTCGAATACTGGGGCGGAAGAAAGAGAAGAAAAAACAATTCGCGAGGGTGAAATTCTTGGAATTATTGCCCTTCTTACTAGTATGTGTGGGCGTGTGTCAGAAAGTATATGGTAGCAAACATGACGAGTCGTCGTCCTTAAGGGCCGGGACAGGGCGCCCGATTCTTTGATGCGCGAACCGATATCAAATTCTTCCTGGCACTTGACTCCATCCGGTGCTCCTATATATATATATATATATGGCCCCCATGGTGATACGGTGTTACAATATTTTTCATGGGGCGCCAAACACACGAGGGCCCCGATGGCAGGCGGTTTACTAAATTGATATTGGTACGTCGTCGACCCTCTTTCATATGTATGGGGAATTTCGAGCGAGATCGAGTCGATAGGGGATGATCTTTCTTGCTTTTGATTCCGTAACGCTCTCACGTACGGCGAGCACCTTACGGATGCAACACTTTTAATCAGGGATGAAAAACGGAGTTGAAAAATGGTCATTCTATGTTTTTTTAAGGAGGCTCGGTCACAAAGGGCCGAGTTGCGTGGGCGCATAAGCTGTCCATTGATCAATAAATACCATAAAATTGGTACCATTTTACGTTACGGTACTGCATAGAGATGTACGACAACGTTGCCATTCTAGATCTCACTCTCTCCTTCGATTTCTCTTTCGTATTCATGACATCGAGCTGACCGTGGGTCGTCGCGTGATTTGAACTTGTTATTGTAAACGAAATTTTCGTTTTTTTTTTCAAAGAGTTTACACAATATTTAAAAGATGCCTGTTTGCTCTGAAATACAACTTTATTTTCTATTGCTGTTGAGAAATGCATGACAGGTTTCATTGATCGATCAAATTTGATATTTTATTACGATGAATCCAATTGTTCTGCCTATACGTCAATCACAAACAAATCTAAGGTTAGGTAGCTGGTGATTTAATTCGCGCGCGTGCGCACCCAAAGTATACAAAACATCTGATTTCCGTTGCACTGCCGGATCTTTACACGATCGCGAAACCTCTCGGAACTTCAAGTATTCCGACATTTTAACATCAAACATCTTTTTACATAAGTCGTTAAACCAAAACTTTTTTATTGTATTTGGAATCTTCATGGCCTAATCAACGTTACTGTAGTTTTTTTTTTCAATATCTGTTGCGCGAGTCTAAAGACATCACGTGATACAAGCGTTTTGAGGGCGAGTCTTCCATAAGCCTTGTGTTAAAAATCCTAAGTTCAACAATTTGTATCTCTTTTATTTAGTCGTTGACCTTAGCTGAAACTTTGCATACGTGAACATGATTACTTTATCTATGATATCCTGAAAAATGATTTTTTTTTCTGGACGTAAGACGTTTGTGACGGAGCCTCCTTAAAGCTGAGTTCACTCTTCCGAATTGAACTGATTCTTTTGGAGCGTATTTTTGGTTTTTCGGTCCTACGACGAGCTGCCAGAAAGTAGTGCTTTTCAATGGCGTGATGATTAGGGCGTGCTGAATATTCGGAAGGAAACATGTTGAAGTCTCGGATTCGTGAGGACTGTTTTCGCACGAATATTAATGGGCCTCGGAAAAAAATGGAAGGGCTGAGGAGCAAAGTTTTAAAAGTTTTTGGAAAGTCTTGAGGAAAAGTATCTTGTATGTATTGGGGTGGTTAAACAAGTTATAATCATTTTTGTTATTTTTAATTTGAAATAATATAAAAATTTATTTTGAATTTATTCATTTAAAATAGTAAAAATGCTAATTTTTAATTTATTTATTTAAAATAATGGAAATGTACATTTAATTTAATATTATAATTCGAAATAATAATAATATTGATTTTTATTTTGTTAATTTACAATAGTACAAATGTTAATTTTTCATTTATTAATTGGAAACAATAGTAATTTGAATGTTTTATTTATTAATTTGAAATAATAAAAAAATTTATTTATAATTTAAAATAATAGAAAAAAATATTTTTGATTTATAATCTTAAATAATAAAAAAGTTAATTTTTTATTTATTAATTTAAAATAATAAAAATATTTAGTTTTAATGAATTAATTAAATTAATTAGTTTGTAATTTAAAAGAGCATAATTTTATAAATGTGCCGGTATCGGGAAAAGGGTTAATACTGGCACTGTCGTTGTGCCATTTTGTGACTAGTGTCATCGTCCATTGTAATAACGTGCTAGCACAATTTAGCATTTTCTTCGACAGGAAATAACGAGACGTATCGTCTCGGGACTTTCCGTGGAGAAGGATAAATTCATTGATATTCTCACGGAGACCAGGAAACTTTTTATCGAAACAACTGAATGAGTCAAAAGCGTTGTTACCGTGTTGTTCCAATGGCATCACTCGGGAGTCCAGACGTATTTCCTTCCCAGTCATAAATTTCTTACAATTTTTAAAATCCAGTTACGGAACGCGTTTTAATGCTCCGGGCCGTCGAACTTTTGCGTAACGCATTTACGTCACGTCTCTTACCTAATGTATTTAGATTACGTTTTTCCTGCTGACTGAATGCCGATGATTTATTGCAGACGTAGAAAAATGTACGACGATTCGAGTTACGAGATGAAGCGTTGTATTAAAAAAAAAAACAACACCCGACCCTTCACTTCCCTTAGCCGTACGAATTTTTAAGAGATTTTATCTGTTACTAGAATATCAATAATAAAGTTACAATTTTTTTTTAAGGAAAATTGTAAAAAAAATACGCTAAATAGATTTTTTAATTATTTGTATTATTATTTTCAATTCCTCTTTGTACGCCCTTTTGAACTTGGAGGATCCCATCGCTTCGCTATATTTTTCTTGTTATTTTTCAATATTTCCCCTTTGACTGTATTTTTTCCACATTTTTAAAATCATTTTAGAAACTCTCGATCTTTTCAGATCCATCAACCCATGCTTGAGGGTGTGTAACTCGTTAAAGGCTCTGCATAAATTTGAAATTTCGACAATACGATGAACCAGTGTGTTGTATAGTACAGCCATGCTGTATATTGAAATCGGAAAAAAATTAGAAGAAGGCTAGTTTTTTGACAGGTGGTTTTGTAGGTGCCGCGGCCGCTAAGTTCAAGTTTGCCTAAAACATCGGGATGTACGGTTTTTTTTAGGGGATGGAGGTGGATGCCAAACTACAATTCCTACGAGGTCGGCGCCGTGAGACAAAATGTTCAGAAAAAATCCGGGCTTTTGTTTGTCCACAGCGCCGGAGTGGTGGAAGTTTATTTTGGGGATGAAAAGTGGGGTGAAATTTTGAAAAATCAGTTTTAATTCAATAACTTTTTAGGAAAAAATCGTACAATTTTTATTCAAATAGGAAAGTTGTAGCCCTTGAAAAGACGCGTCGATCGAGTAATTGATCATCCCTCTCCGATAATATTTTCAGAGCCAAAAAAAAAGGATGAAATATAAAACAAAACAAAAAATGTTTATTGAATAACTCAAAAAGAATCGATTTTTCGGGTATGGTTTAAATGTACGAAATGGAGAAAAATTTTTCTCTATATTTGGATATCGGGATATGATACGGATTCCCTAGAAGGGGTATCCTCATCGGAATCCAGATGGCGCCCACTACGTAGCACAAGGTGAAGATATGGTGGCAAGAATTTTAAATACGTATTAAATACATTTTTCTTAGCAAATTAAATACATATTTTCTTAGTTCTAACAATCTCTATTTAATTTTAATATAATTATTTAGAATAAATAACTTATATCACTTTTCTCCAGGAAATATAAATCTTTCAAGGTCTATATATTGTTTTTTCGAACAATTTTATTAAATGTAAAGAAATTTGTTCGAAATTCTGTTATTAAAATACATAAGTTTTGACAGTTATACTGTAGCACCAATTTTTATCTAATCTTTTTTCACATCCTTGAATAAATTATTTCAGAAAACGTCCAGCGTTTCCAGCTGATACGGATCGGTATCTCCTGGTGATTTTTACACCAATCCCTGGGATCCGATTCGATATCGAACTAGATCTTGTTCATTAGTAATATAATAAAGACCCGTGCACGGAATATCGATACATTTTATTGGGAGTACAAATAACTCTCCATCGTTTGACAAAAGATGGCTCCACCAGGAGGTTATGGTTGAAATTGTCGCATGTAAAACGTCATATCGTAAGGTTGGACATCTGGAAAGACCATAACCTTGAAATATTAGCGATTTTGTATCAGCATGACATAATTTTTTTCATGCGAAAATGTCGAGTTTTGAGCCGAATAAGCGTCATTTGCGGAAACTTTTGATTTACTTCTTTAATTTGAAAAAAATCTGCAGCTGAGGCACATCGATTGCTTATAGAAGCATATGGCGAGGCTCCTTTAAGTGAGAGAAGTTGTCGTGAGTGGTTTCAAAAGTTTAAGAACGGTGAGTTTGACGTCGAAGATAACGAACGTAGCGAAAGGCCGAAAGTGTACAAAGACGCGGAATTGGAAGCATTATTGGAGGGAGATTCGTGCCAAACGCAAGAAGAACTTACACTTACATTAGGAGTGACTCAACAAGTAATTTCAGATCGTTTAAAATCGTTGGGAATGATTTAAAAGCAAGGAAATTGGGTTCCATATGAACTGAAGCCGAGAAACGTTGAACGCCGATGTTGCACATGCGAATTGCTGTTTGCCAGGCATAAGCGAAAGGGTTTTTTGCATCGTATAGTGATTGGTGATGAAAAATGGATCCACTACGATAACCCAAAAGAAGAGGAAATCATGGGGACCACCTGGCCATGCTTCAACATCGACAGCGAAGCCGAATATTCATGGAAAAAAGCTCATGTTGTGTATTTGGTGGAATAAGCTTGGTGTCGTGTATTATGAGTTGCTCAAACCGAATGAAACCATTACTGGGGTTCTCTACCGAACACAATTGATGAGATTGAGCCGAGCACTCAAGGAAAAACGCGCCCACTACTACTCCAGACACGACAAAATTATTCTCCTGCATGATAATGCTCGTCCACATGTTGCGGCGCCGGTCAAAACCTACTTGGAAACACTCGATTGGGAAGTTTTACCCCACCCGCCGTATTCACCAGACATTGCTCCCTCTGACTATCATTTATTTCGATCGATGACGCACGGCCTGTCTGAGCAGAACTTCACATCATACGAAGATACCAAAAATTGGGTCGATTTGTGGATAGCCTCAAAAGATAAAGCATTCTTCCGACGCGGTATCCATATGCTGCCAGAAAGATGGCAAAAAGTAGTGGCTAGCGATGGACCATACTTTGAACAAAACATACCGTTCTTTCACAATAAATTCCCAATTTTTTTATTAAAAACGACGGGGACTTATTTGTACTCCCAATATTATTTCGCTAACAAAAAAAAATCCCCAAAAAAATGCCTATTTTTTCTCGTTCCGGAGTGGCCTAGCTACTCAAGAAGTGATCGACGAGGTTGAAATCTCGGCAAGTGTATCAAGTTTGTCGGCCGAGTGTACCGCAGGCGTGCAGATGTACACCGACGTTACGAATTTTACGGACGATCCAGCACGTGTGTACATACGCGGCGAACATCGAACAGGACACGCTCGATGGAGCGCGGTGTAGCGCAAAAAGATCGAGCGTAGGATTGGCGCGATGACGTGGCCCGCGCGAGGTCGGAATGTATGGCAAAGCAATCGAAATAATCGCAAGTATATATGCCAACGTCGAGGTGATTTAACGACGACGACGACGACGACGACGACGACGACGACGACGCCGACGACGACGACGACGGAGACGACAGTTCGGGAATACGTTGAGTCGCGAATCACGACCACCGTGACGCGGCTATCCACGAGCGGTGACCGCAAACGCGGTGGCGGTTAATGGTACACACTCATCGATGCTTGATCACCGCGGTGTGTCGCTTGGGGGCGCACATGGAAACGTACGGACAATAACGAAGGATGATTGGACACCGTCCACGCCGGACCAGATTTCCTCTGTCGATCGCCAGTCACGTTCGACGTTACCCATGGAACGTTCGCGTCACGCTAATCCAAGGAACATATTTATAGATAAACGTTCACCGGAAAGTATCGAGACACTTCGATTTTTCAATCGAAACGAAGGGTCACGGATCTCACTGCGAACCCGAGTGTGTTGGGGGACGTCCATTAATTACATAAGGTGTTTTTTAAATTTAATTTGGAACCCCCCGCCCCCACTGGTGAGATTTGGTGAGATTATACACGGAGAGAATTAAATGTTAAAAATTACCGTGAAGTAACGGTAACCAGATGACAACCCTGAAACTTCGCTTATTATTACTGAGTAAAACACAGATTTTCACGAAAATAAAATAAAATTTCTTCTTCAGATAGAAAATTTTACCAGATTTTCTAGTAAATTTTGATGTGTAACAAAATACGCAAAACTTAAATTTAAAAAATATATAATATTAGCGAAATTTTACTGTGCATTTTATTATTTTATGCCTTTCAAAGATGTCTATAAAAAAGTATCGTCTTTATAAGAGTTATTTTAAGATTTATTATAAAATTTAATGCACGGAGAGAATTAAATGTTAAAAATTACCGTGCAGTAACGGTAACCAGATGACAACCCTGAAACTTCACTTATTATTACTGAGTAAAACACAGATTTTCACGAAAATAAAATAAAATTTCTTCTTCAGATAGAAAATTTTACCAGATTTTCTAGTAAATTTTGATGTGTAACAAAACACGCAAAACTTAAATTTAAAAAATATATAATATCAGCGAAATTTTACTGTGCATTTTATTATTTTATGCCTTTCAAAAATGTCTATAAAAAAGTATCGTCTTTATAACAGTTATTTTAAGATTTATTATAAAATTTAATGAGTGTTATAGGAAAATGTATTGTGCTCTCGGTAAAAATTATCGTGCGCGCTACCCTTCTTGTATAGTAAAATTTTAGCTACGTATTTGAAATTTTCTGTAACGTGAGTTAAAAAAAAACTTGTCGCATACGAATTATTATGCTTTTCTCACTTGTCACCACATTGAAATATATCACGGTAATTTTTACCGTGAAATTCACGACAAAAATTACTTTTTAATTCACTCCGTGTACGGCGGACTGTTAAGAAGTTACAGCGCAATAATTCCAAACTTGCTCAACATGCCCCTCCCTAACCCTAAGACTAAACTATGTCACGCCGCCCCTATACGTTATCTAGTACTTGCAGCATTTTATTGTTTAACCGCAAATATGGCATAACAGACGAAAGTAATTCCTATAATTATTAGTTGTATCAAATAAATTAAATCAATTAGTTAATGTCATGGTGATAATTAAAGAGTTTTATCAAGTATCAGGATATAGATTTTTTCAAACATAACCTATGTATATATAGTGGGTAAAAAAAGTATTTGTACACCGCATGTCTTTTCAAATTGTCCTACGAAAAAAAAAATACTTCTACGAAAAAAAAAAAAATACTAAAGTATTTTATCTTTTTTTACAGGATAATTTGAAAAACACGCGGTGTACAAATACTTTTTTTTTACGCACTGTATATACGTTATGTAGCAAACTCTTAATAAAAAAATTTAGTCAGGGATTTTCCCCTGTATGTACAGTGGGGTAGATTTCCTTTTCATCCACCCCATCGAATGGGGCGTTTTTGGGAAGGTTTTTCAAAATGATACTGAGTTCCATTTACTACTTTTAACTTACAAGCCCCATTTGCGAAATATCAAGCTTCGAAGTGCCGTAGACTGTGACACCTCCAATTTTTTATCCGTTGATTTGTTAAATCTGAAAAAAAATCTAGACACTAACACTTGATTAAAATTATTTCGGTCAAGCTACATCGAAAAATTTTGGACATGTGAATAACCTAGTTACGCTTTGTTAACTTTATGGAAACTCCTCAAGAGGACTGCCCAAATAACTTTTTCGAATGTTGTCAAAACGACCTACATCCCCAAAAATTGAAAAAAATTCAACTCGGCGGATTTCGCCGGAAAAAATATTGCTTCGGACATTCCGCGCCTCCATTTTTCATTGAAAGAATCGTTAAAAATGATTTCGTCCAACTGTCTTGATGTAAAAACGTTAAAAATGATTTTGTATCCATATTGGCGAACCAAAAGTACATTTCCACAAACATTTATTAAAAAAAAAATAATAATATTCGAATACCCTTCGCGAATTGCAGTGGCGAAAATGGATGGTTTTTGCGCGGTATCTGCTGCCACCCGAATTACAACGTAAACCAGCTATTTGTACGAAACCGCTTAATTCCGCACTGCGTCGGTTTAAGCCTGAAAACGATTGTACCCATTAAGAAGCTTTAATTCGTGACAGCAACGTTTAAGCGTGAACTACGGAACTTTTTCATGCTGCACAGCTTCAAACCGCATTCGAGTAAATACGTATGTGTGGGTATAAACGGATACGGGCGGTTGGCATACGTTACAAAAAAATGCAAGCTATACGACCAGAAAGGGCCTTTTTTCACTCCTTTAACGATTTAAGTGCGCAATGTTCGCAACGAATACTATATCTCGTCATCCTCGTCGTACATAAAGTGGGAACGTGACTTGCAAGTTGGAAGAACTTGGGGATTAACCAGTCCTCGGTATCGTCGAGAACGAATGGTTACATTGTCGCTTTTTAAGGCATCAGTCTCCATTTATTGAACATATTTTCAAGAATTTTTTTTTTCATAATAATATTTATCTCCATATTTTAATCTTTTTATACATAAAAAAAGAAATTTCAAAGTACAAGAAAAAAAAATGCAATATTTAAAAAAAAATTATCTCCGTGAATTTGATGCCTGAAGTTACTCCTGCTTTCACATTGTTGACACGAAATCCTAACTTTGGAGCATCTGAAAACAAAATGTCGAGTATTTTATTATAAAGTGGAGTTGTAGTTATGACTACTACTAAAAAACTTTCACCCCTGATAAAAAGAAAACAAAATGGCGCACCTTTGAATTTTTCGACTGCTTTTTACAACTAAATTGTTTAAAAATAGGTTTAAATTATAATGAATATTTATACCGTTAGTAGGAGTCGAAGAAATACATGCATGGAATAATCCCTGTAAATTTGAGCCTTATCGGTGCAATAGTTTTTCCAAAATCATGTCGACAAGGTCGAAAATGGTTGTTTTGAGAAAAACGCGTTTAAGGGACCAGTCCACTCTGAAAATTTCAAAAAAATCGATTTTTTTTTACTGTTTTCGAAAGTACATACATTTAGAAATATTGTGTCAATATTGTGTCAATATTGCCGATTGAGTTAAGGTAAGAGCTTTTCATAGTATAAACTTCAAACGCGTTTTTCTCGAAACAACGTTTTCAAAATCTCGCGCCATCGTATCTCTAAAACTAATAAACCGATTCTCTTGAAATTTGAACCATATATTGTAAACATGATTCGCAACAAGATGACCCTCGATGGTTTTAAAATTTTTATTTTTACTCTTTTTTTTGCGAAAAACAGCGAAAAAAACGCGTTTTTTTTACGTTTTTCGTTTTTCATCTGCCATGTTTTTATTTTTTGATAAAACTTTATATCCGAGGGTCATTTTGTAGCTGGTGTCATACTGAATCTAATGGACTTTGATTTTTTTGTTTCAGACAAGCCGTTGCCGAGTGCTGATGGAGCGACCTAGCCCACCTATTTTTGAGGCGTTACGTTAAACTATAGTTTTTGTACTTAAAAATGAATAAAAATGAATTAAATTTTTTTTTTTATGTATTTCAAGATTTTATTTATCAAGCCCAACAACTTTTATATTCATATCTTTTATAAAATCCTAAAAAAAAATCGCGAAAATAGCCTTTTTTTCGTGGCTCCAAAATGGACTGGCCCCTTAAAGTATCTCTTGTAAAAATGTACATAAAACTTTTAAAAAAGCCTCTTACCCTCAATCAACGATGCCTGGTCCATACATTATTCCTTCAGCTTCTTCAAAAGCTTCACTCTCTTGGGATTTTTGGTTTCGGATCACTGTTCTGCGAGCTTTGGACGCTCGACACGGCGGTTGCGAGCTGAACCCGCGGAGACGCTTCTATTGTATCATTATTTTTAGCCCATTATCGGCCACTCCGGCCTAAATAACTATTTCTCTACCGTATTTTTACAGGTATGTACTATACCAAACTAATTTTTTTAGAAAATCGAAAATTTCCGAAAATAGACTGATACTGATCCCTTAACCTTCGACCTTGTTTCTAGTTATATATTATAAATAAATCTTTAAATATATAACGAACATATAAAATAAATAAATAAAAATATACACTGGGTACAAAAGGTATTTGAACACCGCGGGTTTTTCAAATTATTCTACAAAAAAATTAAACGCTTTGGCATTTCTTTTTTTTTTTCAAATATTTTATGTTCCTTCCAAAAAAAAAACAATGCTTAAGTATTTTATTTCTGTTCGCAGGATAATTTGAAAAATACGAGGTGTTCAAATATTTTTTTTACCTACTGTATAACCGACATTGGTGGATGTGAGGTCGGGGTTCGGCTCCGGCGATACTTCGAGGTCACCCTAGGTAGAATCAACCCGTCGATCAATTTTTGGCGTAAATATATAATAATTCCCGGCTTCGAATGCTACTGTATTCACCATCTTGCCTGGAGTTTGAAGTATCCTCATACCATGAAAATTTACCCTCTTCACAAAAGTAGCATATCTAAGGAGTATCAGGTTCAAATTTTAGGTAAAAATGTTGAAAATTCACGGAACTATGATTTTTTTTTAGCGAAAAAGTCTCTTTTTTGCATTTTCACCTCTTTGTGATTTTTTTTTAACATGTCGCCATTTTATTTCTTATAAATAAATTTTTCGTACATTAACTAGGAAGTTCAAAGCATGTTCCGTAATTTTTTGAACCACTTCGGACGGATAGTTTGGTCACAATACTTCTTTGAAAACTGACTGAGTAGAATCGACTCAAGTGTCACAATTCCAAATTCAAGCAGCGTTGCGCATTGCACCATCACCTATCTCATTGTTTCGCGGCGATTTTCCGATCCCTTTCCTCATCAAAACTTTACATAACGTCGAATATGGGAAAAATGATTTACTATGAGGGCAGTCCTCGAAATCGCAAGTTCCCAAAATCACCTGTCCCCGTAAATATAAAACAAGGAACTCCGCATACACATAAATTATACATAAAATATGAGATCCGCAGAATACTCCGTACGATTTTTTTTTAAGTGGGTAAAAAAAATTGTACAGAGTATTATGCGGATCCGAACAACTGGCCAAGTTGCGCATCACGAAAGGAACGAGACCGCAGCAAAAGGGCAACGATCGGGTCGAGGGTAAATTTGCCCTAATGCATGTATATACAGGGTGTATCTCAACTACTAGTTTTCCGTTCGTGGGCATACAGGGTGTCTCTTTCCGAGCAAAACCCTTTTTTTAAAAATGTCGTGCGACAAAAATTGGCCGAGATATTCACGAGTAAAACTCGACGCGAGTAAACAATGGCACAGTAGTTTCGGCGTCGGAGCTATCGCCAGCGCGGGTTCGAAGCCACGTTCGGGCAGGTGAATTTTTTTCAATTTTTTTTTTTTTTCTTGTCGGATAATGACCACGATTAATTAATATGCAAGTGAATTTATTGTTAAATCATTTTTGTTTATAACATTGAAAGATACTTTTTTCAGTCTGCCAGGTGCTACAACGATAAGAAACACATTTGGCATATCATTGCTACGAAGAAAAGATAGTCGGGTTGGTAAAATTCTCGCTATGATTATGATGAAACGTATTTAATTACGAATTAATTAAAAGGTTCACTTTTAAAGTAGCCAGGCGCTGGGACCGTGCACCAATCCGTTCGACGTACAACGATCAATCAGAAACAGAAAACGTTGGTCGAATTGGTAGGTTGCCTGCCGCAGAACGGGAATGTTCGGGTTCAAATTCACCTGCCCGAACGTGGCTTCGAACCCGCGCTGGCGATAGCTCCGACGCCGAAACTACTGTGCCATTGTTTACTCGCGTCGAGTTTTACTCGTGAATATCTCGGCCAATTTTTGTCGCACGACATTTTTAAAAAAAGGGTTTTGCTCGGAAAGAGACACCCTGTATGCCCACGAACGGAAAACTAGTAGTTGAGATACACCCTGTATATATAACGTGTTGGAGTTTGCATCGTTGGAAAGCAACGGAATATAAGTCTTTTTGATTCTTCGAAAGTTTTTTTCGCAGATTTACACTACGAAAATGGCTTACAAAATTTTCACGTACCGTAAACCGGGGTAACTTTGGGACACTTTTCCAGGTTTTTTATGACTCCTGCCAATATATATTAAGCTAGGTAACTGAGACTATGGTGTTATATGAAGTTAACCTTCTTCTTTCAAAACATGGGCATGATTTTACTCTACAATCAATGACACCATCATAAAAATTCTTCATCTTTGTCCCAATCTTACCCCATGAATTGGGGTAACTTTGGAACAGTACTGCTTTTGCTTATAAACACTAGGGAAAAATCAATCTGTCCGAATGTTACATAGAAGTTTTTTAATAGAGACTTAAGACGCAGTTTTTTTTAAATTTACAAAAGATTTTATTTCAAATTTGTATTAAAATTTTAGAAATTACAGTAATAGTTTTAAAATATGAGGATTTAAAATAGCATAATTGGTTAGGAAGCATAGACAAATTTTGATAGGAAGGTAAGAAACTTTCTAACATAAATTAATTACTCAAGTGAATTCAAAACTTGTACGTAAACAGGATTAGTAATTGAACTGTGAAAATTTCTCGTCAGCCAATTCGAGTAGGCTGGCTGATTTTCTGGACGATTTCATCCGTCGAATAAAAAATTTTGTCAGACTTAGCTGGCCATTTCCAGTTTGGGGCAGACTTCTTCATCGCAGAGATAAGTACTCCTCCGTCATTTTTTATCTCAATGATTCGTCCCGGGTAAAGCTCACCTTCCTATCTTACCAAAACATAATCGCCTACCATAAGGTTCTGGTAGAAACTTGAAGATTGTGGGGGTGGAGTTGATGGAGTATGCTGTTCTTTCAAATTACTTTGGGACTGTCCCAATGTTACCTCACTCAGTGCTGAAAATTTACAAGTTCCGGGTTACAAATTAAATTAAAAAATTAAAGGTATGAATAACACCTCAAATAGATGTCAAATAATGGCCTTCTAAATACACATACTTGCTGGCAGTGAAATATTTCCAGTTTTTCGAAGGTGAATCAAAGTTTTAATACGAACTAAAAACGTTACAACGAACGGTGAAAAACAAGATGGACTGCCGTTGGACGTCAGTACAACTATAGATTCAAATATTTGACGTGAGGTAGTACCAATACCAGCGTATGCAGAAGCAGCGATTGCGCTCCAATTCATAAGGCATGGTGTTGGTGGAAATTTTGAAAGTCGAACATTATGCGAGGTCCCCACTCCGAAAGTTACCGCGGTTTACGGTATTCTTATCAGAGATCCATGACCTTAATTTACAGAAAAGGCCTTAGAATACGAAGAAAAGTAGAAGAGAACAATAAGAGAAAAGTAAAAGTAAAGAGAAACGTACTGAGATAATTAAAAAGAAAAGTAATGAAAAAAATGAAGAAAAATCTTTGCGTTACAAAGATGCAAACTTCAACGTCACGCGTATGTATCCGAGCCTACTGTCATGATGAACGCTTTTATTAATTTCTCGAACGCGGACCTCTCCTCAACGACAATATAATTCTCGTGGTCACAGCAAGTAATTGAACCAGTTCGTACGACGAATTATTTACTGCTGTAGCAGCTGCAAATTGACGTAATTCGTTGCCACGACTGATTAAGAGATATATTTCGCATACTCCGTTCGTTCGCGAGACTCTTTCTGTTGCCTACCGAGCATATTTAATTGGACCGTGGCCACGCACACATATACACATTTACATACACGCGCACAACAAATAAATAAAATGCCATACTCAAGATTCTACACATAAAGGGTGTCTTAAAATAACCTGACACTTTAATTTATCAATGAAACGTATTATTTATTTGAAAAGTACACATTTTTTTATTTTAATATAAGGTAAAATTATGAAGGTTATGTGTGGAACACAATATCCGATAAATGGCCGCAGCGTCCCTGTTTGCAAACGTTCACTCTTTTGACGAAGTTGTCAATAGCATTTTGGCATAATTGCGGACTAATTTCATTAATGGTGCGTCCAATTGCTTCCTTGAACACCGGAATGGTCTGTGGATCATTGGCATACACTTTTCCTTTCAGAAAAGCCCAAAGAAAGAAGTCCAATGGCGTCAAATCGCACGATCTTGGTGACTAACTGACATCACCGCGACGTGAGATAACACGACCATGAAACTTCGTCTTGCAATAGGGGAGAGTGGGGCACAGTGGGCCACATGCGGTTTCTCGAAGGTTTGTAGCTCGTAAATTCCGAAATTTTATGCGATGGACCGTCATTTATATAATGTTAGGTATCGTAAAGCCTAAAAGAAAGTCGATAGCAGCTCACAAAGGATTATTGAAAATTAAAAATTTATTTGGGGCTTGAAAAAAAATATTTCGCTCGCCGAGGAAATGCAAAATATAACGACACTTTTGGTAGCGGCTCCGGTTTTCGGTCCTAATCGATAGTTTTATTATTTATGATGCACTCATTGTCAGTCACCTGTGTTTTTCCATTCGTAGTTTAATTAATAGTTATTTTCATCAATAATCAAATATTTTACTAGTGGGGTACAATGTGTCACCGAGTGATGGAGCAAAATGAGTCGTCTCCCAATGAGGAAACAAAGAAGTCACGATGCTCCGAAGAAGCGCAATGTGTCACGGGCAACTGTCAACCACATGCGATTTCTCAGAGTTTTGTAGCTTGTAAAATCCGAAATTTTTTGTGTTGGTCCGTGATTTATATTAAGTTTCGGCTTGTCTAAGAGAAAGTTAATTGCAGCTCACGAAGAATTATTAAAAGTACAAAATTAATTTAAGCCTCGAAAAAAAGTTTCGCTTGCTGAGAAAACGTCAAATATTGTGGGGAAATTGTATGGAGCACAATGTGTCATCGAGTTGTTGAGCACAATGAGTCGACTCCCAATGTTATTGGCAAATAATACCCGTTGTGAAATTATCGGTATGCATGAAATTCTGTTATCAATGTTAGGAAAATATAAGAGTTTCAACCGGCTCGTTGTACCCTACGTTTCGCAGCACTTGACACACTGTACCCACCTATCTGACACAATGTACCCCACCCGTGGGGCACAATGAGCAAATACGCAAATTTTTTTTAAACCCATTATTTTAGGATTTTAAATCTTTTTGCAAAAAATATGGTAGCTTTATTGTACACCCAACGATCTATAAAATCGGTTATGACCTTTTTTTTCTAATCAGACTACTTTGGTAAGAGCAAAAATTCGATAGAAAAAAAGTGACACACTGTGCCCCACCTTCCCCTAACTGCATTGTTTCACATTGCATTTTCACAATTTCCACGCGTTGCTCGATCGTGTAATTCTCTATAACTAAACCTCAATACTTTCTGATGCCAATTGTCAAAGATTAGTAATCTATGTTCGTGACAAAAAAAAATGGCGCGCAATTTAAAATGTCAGGTCATTTTGAGACACCCTTTATATAGGACACTGAGGGTTTCTCCTATATAACGATGAGCGGTGTACATTCATAGTACATGATGGGACAACACGAGACGAGAAAAGATATGGTATGAGGCTCCTTACGACGAACGATCCGCACGTTCGAGCATGATGTATCATCTTAAAGATTAAGTGTAGGTACTATATATATATATATATATACCTAAGTACTGTATTGAACACGTCTCTTAACGACATCAACGCTCCTATTCCCATAATTTCTTTAAATTTCCTCTCGTCCTTATTTTCTACATTTCGCTCATCATTCACTCTCGTTCGAGAAGCAATGCCGGAGAGGCAGACTGAGCACACTCGGAAGCATGTCTCGTGCGAGTGAGGGAGCAAAACAATGAAGATGAGTTGCGATATATTACTCTGTAAATCACAACTCCGCGTTTGTACTTCGACTCCTGGATGGCTGGAAAGGCCAACCGAATTTTTCGTATTTTTTTTGCCATCCGAAGCCCCAGAAAAAATCATCCTATGTTCTGTCAACGCAGCTGCGAAAATTCAAATGAAAAAAAACCGCAGGAGCTTCCGCACTCCGATAAAATTCACCAAAATTATTTCGGAAAAACAAACCGTATCTAAAATAATTTTGGTGAATGTTGACGGGGAGCGGAAGATCCTACTGCTAAAAAAAATGGAATTCTCGCAGCTGCGTTGATTGAGAATATGGCGATTTTTTTTTTGCTACGGATGAGTAAAAATATGATACTGAAAATTCGGTATTCTTGAAGATTCGTCGGTGCAACGCTCTACTCGCGGACAATATTAACTACGGGCTGTAACTGTGAATGAGACAAGTATAACAGTGACTCTAATTGCTTATTGCGCGACTCTTTTTTAGCGACTCGACAATAAACTTTGCGATGCGGTTCACCTCTGCGATATTACAGTCTCGTCAAACGAGAACTCCTTCAACGCATCCCCGCGGAGAGATTTCCTTAAAGATGGCTTCTCATGGAAACGTAATTCTCCGAGGAATTTGTCCAGGGGTATAATGTCTCTGACAAACGCGTCCAAAGTAAGTGAAATTCTGCGATGCGTCAATGTTATTAGGGAACAAATGACGAAGAGCCAAGGTCCTTTCTTGGAGCGAGAATTATCGCCTTAAGAGTTCGTATATTTTCAACGACCGCCCAATATATATAGAGGGTGTCCCTCTTATCTCTGCCACCCGAAATAACTCGGTAATAATCGACGTCACAAAAAATGTTCCAGACAAAAGTTGTACGGTGTGAAGGGGGCCATCAAATGCGACCAATTTTTTTTCTTCGGTAGAGGCGCTGACGCACAGTGGAGGTCACCTCCACTTTTTTAAATGGAATGGTACATTTTTTTTTCAACCATCTTGTGGAGCACCTCAAGTCGCATAAAAAACATTAGGGGGTCAAAGTCGTTCAAGGTCAGTATCGATGATACAAATCTAAATATCTCGGATCACTACCAAATATTTGGTGAAGCAAGAAAAGTTACACGCATCATCAATGCGTGTAACAGCATCACTCCGGAAAGTATTCTACGATCGAAACAGTGTCTGACTGTCCGACTGCAAAAATGTTTGGAGGCTGGTGGAGGTGATTTTGAACATTTATTGAAATAAAATATAAATTTGAAAATATTTTTGGTATCGATCCGATTTTCATCGATACTAACCTTGAATGACCTTGAACGACTTTGACCCCCAATGTTTTTTATGCGGCTTGAGGTGCCCCATAAGATGGTTGAAAAAAAATGTACCATTCCATTTAAAAAATTGGAGGTAACCTTCACTGTGCGTCAGCGCCTCCACCGAAATAAAAAAAAATTGGTCTCATTTGATGGCCCCCTTCACACCGTACAACTTTTGTCTGGAACATTTTTTTGTGACGTCGATAATTATCGAGTTATTTCGGATGGCGGAGATAAGAGGGACACCCTCTATATTGGGGGGGGGGGGGATCGGGATTTTTTTTCGCGATAATGGTTGTTAGGAAGTTGGAGTGTGGTGAAAGAAAAAATCTCGCGAAAGGATGGGGTCGTAGTTCAAGATTAAGAGGTGGCGCAAGCAACTTTTTTTTGCAATTAATGACGAAAAATCATCGTATTCATAAAAAAATGTATGCAACCAACCTAATTCGATTTATAATGAAAGAACGAACAAGAGTGTCATCATTGCAAATTAAAAAAAAACATAATTTTTTTTTTATATACGACCATTATCGTATATTATACGCGAAAAAATTAAAATATAAAAAAATGTTGTTTACAAAATAATTGTTCGTTCATTTATTAAAAATCGAATTAGATTTGTTGCATAAATTTATATATATATATATATATATGTGTATAAGAGGGATACAAGAAAAACTAATATTTATTTTTGTTATTGACGTATTTAAAAACTCTTAGTATACGTTAAAAAAAAAAAATCCTGCGCAAACTGAGCCCTCAGCTCAATTTTAAAAGTCACCGCAACTCAATTTTTTTCTTTTTTATCTATTTATTTGTATTATCATTGAAAACCTTTTTTTTGCAATTTCTAGTAGTTAATCTCTAATGAGAATACGTAAAAGTATTCCAGTGATGTGCATAACCTGATACAGCCGTACGGGAAATACCTACATCACGTAATTTTGTGTAATGTAATTTAAGCCTTTCCCACCTGGCGATGTAATTCGTAACACAGGACATATATATATATATATATATACATCAGTCGTGACCCTTCCCGACTCCAACTCTCTTTTTTCCTCGTCCCTTGTCACGATATGCTCTTATCGTGGCTTAATGAAATTCATTCTTGGGAGAATTTCCATTGCAACCGCGCGAGCGCTCGTCAACGATTACCTTGCACGTGCGGCGGTGTCGCGCGAGCCCGACACGTAAACTCGAGGATGTGCACCGTGCTCTATGGTGGTGAGAGGCAATTGAGCGCACTAATAAAGGGTGTTTCAAAATAACCTGACATCTTCAATTACGCGCCATTTTTTTTTGTGGCGAACACAGAGTACTAATCTTTGACAACTGACATCAGGAAGTATTGAGATTTGGTCATGGAGAATTACACGATCGAGCAATGCATAGAAATTGTGAAAATGCAATGTAAAATAATGCAGTTATTGCAGACGAAGTTTCATGGTCGTGTTATCTTGCGCGGCAGCGATGTCAATTGGCAAACAAAATCGTGCGATTTGACGCCATTGGACTTCTTTCATTGGGGTTTTCGGAAAGGAAAAGTGTATGCCAATGATCCACAGACCATTCCTGAGCTCAAGGAAGCAATTGGACGCGCCATTAATGAAATTAGTCCGCAATTATGGCAAAATGTTATTGAAAATTTCGTCAAAAGAGTGAACGTTTGCAAAAAGGTTTGTACCTTATATTAAAATAAAAATATTCGTACTTTTCAAATATTATAAATAATACGTTTTATTAATAAATTAAAATGTCAGGTCATTTTGAGACACCTTTTATATACGTGTCGCTGCCGTTTTTAACCCGTGCGCTTTCGCAATGCTGATTTTGTGTACTTTCGTTTCTGCCTGTAAGCCAGAGACTTGGAGCAATCTCTTGCTAGTTCTCTTTTCATAGTACGTCCTGTGTGTATAATAGCAGTTGCGGGTGGAAATCGTAGTCTCTCTCTCTCTCCCTCTCTCTCTCTCTCTCTCTCTCTCTCTCTCTCTCTCGCTCTCTCTCTCTCTCTCTCTCTCTCTCTCTCTCTCTCTCTCTCTCTCTCTCTCTCTCTCTCTCTCTCTCTCTTTCTCTTCCTGTATGAAGTCCTTGGTCGTCGAAAAATTGAGTTTCGACATTTTATCGTCGCGAATGACGAGGACGGGTTAGAGTCTGTCTCTTTCTCTATTTTTCGTTTTTTTTTTATATTTGCATTTTTCCCTTTCCTTCTCTTTTATATGCATACACTACCGGCGAAAAGTTTCCGGACAAAAATTCAAAAAAGTTCCGAAAAGTTTTTTTATGCCGTTTCGCCGATAGTTGACATAAATGAATTTAATAAACGACATTTTGTAGGGAAGGAATTCACCTTTATTCCGTTTTTTTTTTAAATTTTGTACTATTTTTTTTTACGACTAGTACGATTTTTCGAAAACGACCTTTTTTTGCCTTCTTTTGTTCCTTTTTTGGTGGACCCCGTTTACAGACAACATTTTTTTATGCATTTTTTTGACCGGAATCATAAAGGGGGAAGCTTAAGCTTCAATTTTGATTTTTTTTTTAAAGCTGCATACGATTTTTTTCTAAAGATATTTTGATTTTTTTGAAAAAAAGAGACAATTTGAAAAATAACGTGTAACGCGAAAACGACAAGGATTCAAGGAAAACCTTAAGATAGTAAACATTTGAATAAGTTTTCGTTGAGTTCGCGAGAATTTTTTCAGATTTTTTTTCGAAATTTTTTTTTCGCCTACTTTCGGTAAAAAATCAGATGATATAATTACCATAATTCCAGAACTAAGGTGTTTGTGGTGAAATTTCAAGAGAGGGTTTTTTTAAATTTTCAACGCAATAAAATTATTTCAATTTTTTTTTCGATATTTTTTTCTCGAGTTAGATGTCCATAGCCTTTTCTTTATGGTGAATTTTTTAAATTTGATTTGCATTGATCAATAAAAAAAAATATTACTACTGTTCATTATTTTATTACTATGGCTATTATATTTTATATCATATTTATATATATATACGCACAGATAAATATAAGATACAGAGATAAAGACATATATAGATGGTCTTTTTTTTTAATTGGAATTGTTCAAACTTGATTTTCACTTTTAAAAAATAATTACGACCGCACATCATTTTATTACTATGGTTATTATATTATTGATCGTTAATTAGTTTTAAGATTTATATTATATCTCGGCTCTGCAGCTTTATTTTTATTGCTAAATTTTTGTTTCTCATATTCTTACTATTTATATTTTGTAAACTAATATAAATCGTCTCTTCACTATCTTTTGTAAAATTGCTCCATAACGTGCTAGGGCATGAATAAATTTTCATTTAATTTCTCTCCCTCTCTCTCTCTCTCTCTCTCTCTCTCTCTCTCTCTCTCTCTCTCTCTCTCTCTCTCTCTCTCTCTCTCTCTCTCTCTCTCTCTCTCTCTCTCTCTCTCTCTCTCTCTCTCTCTCTCTTTCTCTCTCTCCATTTCATTTTTCATTATTTAAATTTTATTTTCATTTATTATTATTTCTCCTCATTATTTCATTAATATGGCTATTATTTTATTTATTGTTAATTGCTTGAAAAATTTATCTTATATCCTGGCTCTGTTGATTCATTTTTATTTCTATTATTCTTGTTTCATTTTTTCTACTATTTGTACTATGTACCATGTAAATTGATGTAAGTCAACTTAGATAGTACAAATATTCACTAGCTTTTGTAAAATCTCCCCACAGTGTGCTAGGGTTAAATTTTCATTTCACTCTGCGTCTCTCTTTTTCTCTGTCTTTATATATCGCACCCCCCCCCCCCCCTCTCTGCCGCTCTCCCACCTCTCTTCCTCCTTCTCTCCATTCTCTCCTCGCATAAACGTAATATTGTCGTGATACCACGCAGAGTCTTTTGCACAGACGACGAGAGTAATTTGCGCCGTCGAGACTTCACTGCGGCGAATCCTTTTCCCCATTGCAGCTGCACTCCAGGGTCGTGAACGTACATCAACCCTCGCCACTTCCGTCTTCTCATTCTCCTTCTTCTTCCAAATTTCCTCGCAATACCGCCCACCTGATACGCGTCTTCTATTCGCTTCAACTTCCTCCACGATCTGTCCTCATATCTCGGCAAACATATAAAGCACACGCGTAAAGCTCGCGATCGTACCGGAGTCTCTCCCAGTCGTGAGCTTCGTCGACTACCTTGCGCATCCTCCTTTGTCAATCTGAATGCGTTATTTCATTTTTTTTTTAGTCTTTCCTCCCGTTCGCTAATGTTTTTTTTTTCTTCCGAGCAATCGCAATTGCAGTATTTTTTTCCCCCCTCAATGGAATTCGTAGGTGGCGGGTCAAAATGATACACTGACAGAAAAATTCATTTAATATTAACTAGATGTGCCTATTTGATTTTTTGAATTAAGTAGATTTTTCGCGAATTCAGAATTTTCCTATTGCATTCCATTATTAAAATGATTTATTTTAAATATATTTATTTATTCAAATCAAAATCTATTTAATACCGTCTAATAACTAAATATTTGATTTATTCTTAATAAATCTGTGATTTGGTTTCATCTGGTAGTGTAAGACAAAAGAGACAGACGGAAAAATGGTACACGATTTAGTTTCTCAAAAATCTCATGGCTCTGTTTTCATTAGAAGACTGTTGTTACATTCTGCAGTTGAGGAAAATGGTTAGTCTTTCTATACATAGATAGTCGAGTCTGTTAATAAAAGGCACGACGACACGTCTCTCTTTTCCCAAATATCAGCCTTGTTAGTGAAAAAAAAATAAAAATAATTTAATTTTTTTTCACCGTATTCCTTTCTCGTATTCATGCTATATATCGTGTTTTATCTTTACTTATTTAATTTGAACCTAAACTTTTTTTATTTCAATTAAATATATTTAATATTTCGAAAGAATAGCTTGAAGAAATTAAAAAAAAATTGAAACACATAGGGTCGTAATATGCCGTGACATAAGGAAAAAACATAATTATTTTAAATGAATCCTATTTTAATTAATTTTTTTTTTGGCAATGCATATCGAAATTAACATTTTATCGAAGGTGCAATAAAGGGGTTCTTGGGGTGTTGCAGAGGGAAAGGAGCATTCATTTTTTTTTTCCTTTTTTCAATGTAATTTGAAAATTTGGTTCACGTGGGTCAAGGGAAAGTACTTTAAGGGGTGACGTACGTCCGGAATTTTGAAAACATCGATTTTTTTTTTCAATTGCTTATTATTATTCTCTATATATAATTTGAAGAGTTAGATTAAAAGATGAATGTTCTTCTTTATCATACATCTATTATAGATTACATTAAATATATTTCGGCCGCTGACTGGCGATTGGCCGAATTTTGAGCTGGGATTGTCAAAAATGTTGAGGTGGGAAAAAGTACTGCTCTTTATCTGCCTTTCCTAGATAATAAATAATATATGATGGATATTCTTCATACGTTTCACAATTTACCCTTAAGGCCTCAGGCCACTCTAGAGGCAAAAAAAGGGCATATTTTGTGATTTTTTTTTCAGCGAAATCATAAAATAAATCGTAATTACTAAATAGAGGTGTTATTATACACGAAATTGACTATACAAAATAATTTTTTTCACAGCGATACATGTCACAATGGCGACTGTGCAGCATTTTTCCGATGACGCCTTTATTTCTGGTAGGTCAACGGCCGGACCAACAGCTTCTATAATTTTTGAGTTATGATAAGACCCTAAAGTTTTTTCGATTATAGATAAGAATAGCTATAGAAATACGTAAGAATTTTTGATATATTGTTTTTTGTTAAAATGGCGCATTTCTAAAACAAAAAGTATAAAATTCCACGAGAAAATCGTCAGAAAATTGTTTATAAAAAAGGAACTATGCAATATAATTAAAAAATCCTACGTAGTACCGCAGAAAATGTAATTCTAAATATACAGTTAAAATTTCAAGTAAATCGGTTGAAATTTATTGGAGTTATGAGTCCGGCCGACTTGAAAAGTGTAGTTTTGAGATAAACGCGTCTAAATTTAGTAGAAAGTCACGACATGAATCAAGAGGGGTTGCGCTAGAATTCGAAAATCGAGTACTTAGAGATTTTTCACACCCATAATCTTTTGGAATATAATTTTATAGGTACTAAGGTACATTTTTAACAGAAAAAAATCGATTTTTGGAAAATCTTAGAGTGGCCTAAGGCCTTAAAAAAATGCAAATTTACGCAACCAGTTGAAGTCATGTAGGATAAGCTGGCCCTGAGCGATCACCCATCCAAGTATTGGCCCCGGCTAACGCTGCCTGGGAGATCGCCGAAGTGATAAGCCGTGAAAAAAAAAAAACACTGGCGAGTTCATTACTGTCAAGATACTTTGTATTTCACTCCAATCGGGTCGCTTCATCGGGACGAAGAACAGTAATTTGCGACGACACTGTCCCAGAACTTTTATTCCTTTCCCCGACCCCCTTCCCCCCTGCGTAGATCTTGGGAAGTTTCTTTGCGAATACAGTCACGCGGCAGCATCTCTGAGAGACGCATTCCTCGCATTCTCATTCCGCTCTACTGGCACACAAAATTGGAGTCGCCGCCGCATCGTTTAATTACACGCTCGAGGCCTCGCCGTGATTTCTCCGACGCGGTTTTCTCGCAATGCGCTTGCACGCTGATAGGACGCGAGAAATGTCGGCTCGGTGCACCGGGCAACCGTTACGTCGCACTGGGATCGAAATTTGACGATGATCAACCGTATCGAAAACTCCAGGGTTAAATATTAAATAAATTGAATGAAATTAAATTCATTCAAATTAAATTAACGAAATTTAATTAAATTAACGACATTAAATTAATTTAAATTGAATTAACGAAATTAAATGAAATGAAATTAATTTAAATTAAATTAAACCAACGAAATTAAATTAATTTCACTTAAATTAAATCAACGAAATTAAATTAATTTCACTCAAATTAAATCAACGAAACTAAATTAATTTAAATCTAATTGAATTAATGAAATATTTATGAACTAAATTACCAAATATGAAGTATGAAATGAATATAAAAAATATAAAAATTAAATAAATTACAATTAAACATATTCCTGGAATATGCTTAATCGTAATCGTATGACGACAACGTTTCAACCGGAAAAAAAATTCAAAGATATTTTCTCAAAATTTTGGAAAATTTGAACTGCGAAGACAACAAAAATTTAAGTTCAAGCCTCTTTCAAAAGCTGATCTTTCATCGATCTCTGAAAAATGTTATCGCAAGATATTACGGACGATACTTCACTTCAGCACAAAAATTTGAACGGATAAGCAAAAGATTATACAAATTACTGGACAAACAGACATTGTTCTGCAAATTAAATGTCACTTAAAATCTCAAGCGCTCTTTTCGTTAGTTTTTGCTTTTATTTAAAGTAATTTAATTGAATTTAACTTTTGATAGATATCATTTACATAAAGTTCTTCTTAAACATACTATTTTCCGATATCGCTTTACAAAAATGCAGCCAGGGATCTCAAAAACTGTAAAAATCGTAGATTTTCGACAATTCTGCGTCTAAAAAATTTCTCAGTCTTCAACAATTTTGAGTCTTCAAGATTTCTGTGTTGTCAACAATTTGGAGTCTTAAAAATATATATCTTTAAAATTTTGGAGTTTCCAACAATTTTCGACAAAATTTCAAACCCCAGAAGTTTTTGAGCCTTCAAGAAAATTCGTACCCACGTATATAATAAATTTTCTCTACGTATTGATTTTCACCGTTCCGAAAAAATCTTCACACATTTGCATAAAAATTGCAATTTTTTTTTCAACAGCTAAAAGAAACCAATCAGAGAGAATAAAATCTGGGATGTTTTGATCAGCCACGTCGCGATTTTGTCGTCGTAAATTCCGCGCGTCATCAATCTCATCGTGCCATTATCCTTGTACGATTCGCCGATGAGGTAATTTGTCTTCATTTCTTCGATTGGAATACGTCCAGCACGACGGTTTCCCTTCGATCAAATTGTTATCCGAATAATGCGCGTACCGTACGAGGGCAAAAGAACGTCACCGGCCTTAAGCTCGCGATGTGGTTGAAAAGCGCTAACGATTATTGTCCGTGTGCGAGGTGACAATGGTCATCGTGACTGGCAGCGCTTGTCAATGTCGAGGCTCTTTCAAAGAGGAGCCTGCCAATTTTCTACGCGCTGTCCAACCTAGCCTGGCCACATTTTTCGTCATTTTTTACCAGAAGCATCCCCGAAAACGTAATGAACCATTTTTTTTTCCAAATGCCGATCATTTAAATATTTTAAAGATAAAAGATTTTTTTAGATATTCCATTTTAATTATAAAAATAATCGAATAAATTTTATCTTCTTTTGCATAATTCTCGAGTTGGAGGACATTTTCCAAAAACTGCCCTCCATTACGAGAAGTTGGATAACGCGCTGGAAAAAATCAGAAAAAAATCTTTGCTCTTAGGCAGTTTGGGGGTAGATCTCGACCCTTTTGGATCCCTTCAAGAAGAATTTCCTATTGTCATTTGATAGGAAAAGACACGCGCGTTTGTGAGAGTAGAAAAATTGAATCGAAAGAAAGCAGAGAGAAAAATATGCGTTGTAGCCACGCTCGTTAGAAGTGAAACTTCAAACGCTCATATCAGTGATGAATGAAAATACCAGATTGTGCTGAAGAGAAATATAAAACATTTGATTGAATTTTCTTAAATTTCGAAATTACAAGATTAACTTTTATTCATTTAATTTTCGATCAAAAACTTAATTCTGCATTGACAATTCAATTATAAATTGGGAATTCTCCATATTCAGCAGTAACATATGAGAGAATCATTCTTAACGGATTGTACTTCTAAGGCACATTTTTATCCGCCTTATGGGAGAAAAACTTGTCTCGCAGCCGGCGGAGCACACTGGGAGTATTATTACTGCTTGGAAAAGTTTATATAAGTTTCGGCAATACTCCTTTTTAATATGCTGTTTTAAATTTTCTGCATGCATTTCATCATTATGAAATTAAAGTATGTTTTTCATGATCATCGCCTCAGCTTCTAAGGCGTATCAATTATCTAGTGCGTACTAATTATCTAGTATCAATTATCTATCTATCTGACGTATCAATTATCTAGATTTTTCTATAATTATTGATGAAATCCTCTCCGTTCTTCATATCCGATTTAAAAAATGCATCAATTACATGAGGTAACGGTAGATTCTCAAATCAACGTTTTAGATTTATAATGACATTATCTACTACTTGGTAGTGAATGTTGACCTTCCAGTATTCTTCTAGTTGTGTATCGGCCGGCAAATCTAATGTATTGCTTTTATCCACAGTTGCCTTAAGGTCTTAGGCCAATCTAGGATTTTTCAAAAATCGATTTTTTTTGTTAAAAATGTACCTTAGCACCTATAAAATTATATTCCAAAAGATTATGGGTGTGAAAAATCTCTAAGTACTCGATTTTCGAATTCTAGCGCAACCCCTCTTGAATCATGTCGTGACTTTCTACTAACTTTAAACGCGTTTATTTCAAAACTACATTTTTCTAGCCGGCCGGACTCATAACTCAAACAAATTTCAACCGATTCACTTGTAATTTTAACTGTATATTTAGAATTATGGTACACTTTCTGAGGTACTACGTAGGATTTTTTAATTGTATTGCATAGTCCCTTTTTTTATAACTAATTTTCTGACGATTTTCTTATGGCATTTTATACTTTTTGTTTTAGAAATGCGCCATCTGGACAAAAAACAATATATCAAAAAAATCCTACGTACTTCTATAGCTATTCTTATATATAATCGAAAAAACTTTAGTGTCTCATCATAACTCAAAAATTATAGGAGCTGTTGGTCCGGCCGTTGACCTTCCAGAAATAAAGGCGTCATCGGAAAAATGCTGCACAGTCGCCATTTTGACATGTATCGCTGTGAAAAAATAATTTTGTATAGTCGATTACGTGTATAAGACTCCTATTTTATTATTCCGATTTATTTTATGGTTTCGCTGAAAAAAAAAACACAAACTATGCCTTTTTTTGCGCCCAGAGTGGCCTAAGGCCTTAAGGTATTACTGGATTGATATTAAAAAATCGCCAAAATTCTCGTAAATTTGAGAAATCATAGTTCTTCATAAAATAATAATGCATGAAGTTGCACTAAATTATTTAGTAGTTATAAACATATGAATGTAACACGTCCGCTTATGGGAAAACAGCTTCAGCAGACGTTAATGGTTGCAAAACGAATTGGAACTGAATCGCCATCAATTCGGATAATATTATATCATCAAGATTTAGGATCAAGCGATTGATTATGCTAAGTTTCAAATAAATCGACTGAGTAATTGTCGAGAAATTCCCTAAATTAATAAGGAGTATCGCCTTTTTTAACGACGAATTAATAGCAATCATTGGAAAACTCAATATATGTTGATTTTTTGGGGAAATTATTGTCAATAATAAGATGATCGGAACGTATTAATTCAATTAAAAAATTGATAAATTTTTTTGTTGGACTGTTGAAACAGATGTGCAGTCACTGACAAAACCTCAGTCAAGCACACACCAATATTGTCGAATTTGACTTCAATTATTATTAAAAGTGGAAATTTAATATTTCTACGTGTTCATTTATTATCAAACGAGCTATTTGTAACTCTAAACATGTACGATATGATCTAGACTTGTAAATCCACGATTTGCCCGTGGTGGACTAATTTTTGCCCGACGGTCCATCCAGTAATACTTTAATTGCGTAATTTAAATATCTATCTAATTTACGTAATGAAGTAACTACTTTTTATATCAATTATGCATTTTTCTGCCCCTCCCCCTCCTGGTTACGCCAATGCGTATGAGTGTACCACCTATCCAGTTAATGCGGAGGTCTCAACGGGCAACGAAGTGGCGTACTACGCCACACCGGAGTTACACATCGATCTGTACGACCTAAAGCGCCTCTCTCTCTCTCTCTCACTCCTCTCTCTCTCTCTCTCTCTCTCTCTCTCTCTCTCTCTCTCTCTCGTAAGAACCGGAAGTCGAACGTTGTACGTGCGGAGGCTTCTACGTCCCGGCACCGGTTTATATGTTTGGGTGTCCATGTGTACAACCAACATGTTGAAGTAGCTAGAAGGCGCGACTTCGGTGGACCCCTCAGCTGAGGAGACCAGATAAAGGCGAGAAAGCCAAGGCGCTGTTGGTACCCCCCATCCCCGCCACACACACACACACACACACACAAACAAACGGATCCATAAGTATAAGTTCCACTAGCCTCCTGGGCAGGAGATGGTACCGCGAATGCACGGACGAAGATAAATGACATAATATCGTGCCGGACTCTGGGCTCGCGAACTCTCGAATAAGAAAGGTGATTTTCAAAACAGTCTTCGAGGACGGTCCTAATAAGAGTCTATACACCCAATACTCGACATTACGCGAGCCCCGATGTCTTCAAAATCAAGGACGAGCCAATCCGGAAAATCAACAAGCCGTTTGTGCAAAACTTCAAGGGCAGTCCTAGAAGGAGCCAGATGTGCTGTTAGCCTACGTTGCACAGACTTAATGGGCTCAAAATATCGTTTCCCCATACAGTTGTGTGGAGAAAAAGAGCCACGTGCGCTGGCGTTCATTGCCCAAGGGAACGAAGTCGAGAGTCGCGCGGACCAGCGAGAAAGCTTTAGGGGTTAAATCACTTTGAGATTTAAAAAAAATCGATCTTTTTTTGCCTAGATTT
Organism: Ophion ventricosus; assembly: GCA_963932345.1. Lineage (NCBI taxonomy): Eukaryota > Metazoa > Arthropoda > Insecta > Hymenoptera > Ichneumonidae > Ophion > Ophion ventricosus. The sequence continues at coordinate 4,044,348 of OZ010713.1, forward strand.
ATTATTTAAATTATTTAGATAGATTTCGATTAGAGGTAATATAAAAAAAATATTTGATTTTAAGACGCTGGCGCGGTACCTTTTTTTTTGCGTTTTTCTCGAAACTACTTTTTTTTCAAACTGGTGGGAAAAAAATCTCGAGATCTGCTCAACCGATTTTTATTAAATTTATACCACATATTCTTTATAATATTATCTAGGAAGTAGCTTCAGATTTTTTTTATTGGATGCGGCGTTCATTTTTTATTAATTTAACAAACCCAAAATTTGGTAAGAATCCGAGTTTTTTTCCAAACAGCTGTCATTTCTACAAAAAAAAAATAATTCTTTCCCTATGCTACACTTTAGCTGTTATCTTTCTTAAGAGGTTACAGCACCCTGAAATTTTCGAAAAATCGATTTTTTGCTTTAATTATTTTCTCATAGTTTGAACCTTAAAGAACATTTTAAGCTGAATGCGAAGTGTGTACCTACAATATTAACAAAGGTATTTATTTTTTTCTACCGCACTGTGCAGCGCTCCCTTAGATAGATTCACCCTTTGCTTCTATGAAACTAGTACACATATTTATAATGATGGCTATAGTAATATTTTATGAATATTACACGTATTAAACATAATCATCGGAAGTAATTTTTATGACATGTTTAATGACGAAGACAAGCACCGTATAACGCTTGCTGAAAAACGCGCACAAGAAACTACAATAGAGGCCGAAACAGCTCGGAGAAGGTCAAGATTATCTCTCGAGGACCAGCAACTTGCTGAGGAAGGACCCCAATATGGAGCAGGGATCACCGATTAACTATACAACAAGGTATGTCACAAATTTTCAATGTTTCTTCCTGTCGAAGCCGCGTCAAAAGTTGAAACGCGTTTTCCTCGAAACGACATTTTTCGAATTTGCGGGAAAGATAACTTAACAACAGCTATTCCGATTGATTTGAAGTTTATACCACACATTTGTAACATCTCAATCCGTACGTAGGATTTTTTAAAAAATGTTAACCGTTTTTGTTTAATCAATGTTTTTAAGTAGAAATTTGATGTCAAAAACAAACATAAATTTCTGCGTGATACCAAAAATCCATTTTTTCTTCCAGAAAATCCTATGTAGCGCCGTGTATTTAACCTAACTCAACAAAATATTTTTATTCTTTTATGTTTCAGATAAACCGTGAGGCTATTAGGATTCTCGCAGATTGAAGGTGCAAAAAAAACTTGGCGCGCTCGGAGACGTGAATCTCCACCAATTATCAATATTTTTAGATTTAAAAAATACATTTAAGAAGCTGAAAACATGTACTAAAAGGGTGTAAAGATACAAATAAAAAATATGCATTAGTTTAGCTACAAAATATTCATGAATACAGAATCTTATTCTTGCCTCTCAGTTTATTCTCCGCTCAATCGATGGCGGCTTCGAAATATTGCGAAATATCCTTATAATGTAGGTTGTACATTTTATCGGGATGTAAAAACTTACAAATTAATGATTGAAACGCTCGATATAATGTTTAGAGCTCCAAAAATAACAACGGTCCCTCTATCACCTAACCCTTACTTTTGTACCAGATTATCCATTCCGGCTACTAATACGTTGATACTCTGCGTATACGGATATTCACACATTACTGTAGTCTAGCGAGTGCGGAGATCGTGGCAACGTCGCAAATCCAGCGAGTTATTGTCGTGATATTTGGCACTAGCGTCGCTAGATATTGCTTAATTTAAATCACTGTATCTCTGAAATTAGACGGTCAAAATTCATGATTTATGTTAAACACTTCGTCATATGTTCCTCTGTAATTGATAATTAAAAAAATGTCGAAAAGTCTCAAAGTTATTGCGTGAAATGTGAAATTTTCCTCTGCTCCCCATAAGAACACGTGTAAAAGCGTGCAATCTTTCATTGCTAATATCTCGAATACACAACAGTGAATCCTTTTTAAATTTTGCAGGTAATCACTTAATAGTGTCCTGAATGGATCCACAAAATAAAAAATAAAATCTATAGAAAAACGCTTTAGCGCGACTCCTACCTTAAATGGTGCGTTCATTTTCTATAAATTAAAAAAACCCTAAGTTTGGTAAAAATCCATTTTTTTCAGCTGTCATTTCTAAAAAAAAAATTATTTCTCTATGCTACACTTTAGCTGATGACTTTCTCAACAAGATTTTTTTTTCTATTTTTCAGACGAATACTGATAGAGAAAAAAATTCCACAAAAAAATTCTTTAAAAGAGAGCCATACTATAATATAAACTATAATGTATTTTAGAAAAATAAAAATGATTTTATATATTTAATAGTCGCGTTAAAATTAAAGAGAAAAGTAAACCTACTTTTTCGATGGCCAAGGTGCTGTAACCCCTTAACGAGAGAGACAGAGAGAGAGAGAGAGAACAGAAGAGGAAAGAACAAAATAGGAAAAAAGTGGCATCGGTCGGCATGTACCTCGATTGGCCCTACTTCACCTTTAGGATGCCTCGTTTCCTGACACGACAATGAAATCGGCGAATCCTTGATCAGGCGCAAGCGATGAAGAAGAAACATAAGGCGAAGAGGAGAGGCCAGGATGAAGGAACGTAGAGGAGAGAAGAAGGATGAAGGGTGAGTGAGATGGTGATATATCGAGGGATGGAGGGCCAGGAGGGAGGAGGAGCAGGGGAGGAGAAAAAACGAAGACATAAGCTTCTCAGTGCTTGGGGCTCGCGAGCTTCGGAGAAATTGCTTTTCCACCGGTGGGCTTGTCTGCCCAGGAAAGACAGCGGGGAAGGTAGACGAAGCGAGGAAAAATAGGGAGGAAAATAGACAGGGAGAGGGGAAGGAGGACAAGGGAGAGTGAGAGAGAGAGAGAGAGAGAGAGAGAGAGAGAGAGAGAGAGAGAGAGAGAGAGAAGAGAGCGAGAGACGAAGAGAAAAATCGGTTGGTGGCTACCGAGTCCGCTACTCGTTTTCCGGTCTGGGATAATCTAATTTCATCGGTATCCCTGCGAAATAAATTTTTATTGCCATTGAAGCTCGCAGCCAGGACCGACAGGCAGCAAAGAAGAGCAGCAAAATTATTTTCTTTGGGTTCCTTTCTTGGCTATGCCCATCGCTCTTCATTTCTTTATCTACGTATACTCCGATACGAGCAGCGTTAACGTCACGTATACAACGCCTCCTCGTCTCTTACTCACCGATAAACCTCGTGTAAAACGATCCGCGAATCGAGACCTCTCAGCGTCGCGCGAGTAATTAATAATATGCGATTTAAATGGCCCGTGACACGCGGTTATTCGATATTCCGCGCTCGTAGGCAGCCCTCTCCTCTTCCTCGTTGCCACGAGATCGGTATGGAAAAGTTTTCCCTGAGATTTATAGCGCAGATGTCTCGCGTATGCGAAATGAAATTTATGGTTGAAGAAAAATAAGTACTGGCTTTGGTTTGGTGAAGGATGAAGACGGAACTTCAGGCAGAGGAGGATCTGGAGTCAGGTCATCATCAGCTCGAGGAATGAACTTTAAGACCTGGTATCCTGAACCTGATTAGGATCTGGTCGTTGGATACTGATATTATTAGGTAGGGTAGGGAGGGGCATGTTGAGCAAGTTTGGAATTATCGCTCTGTAATTCCTTAACAGTCTGCCGTATAAAAATGAAACCTACTCTGGTCAATAGGAAATTTATCTAGGGGAAAAAAGTCTGTAAACGAAAATCCTTTTATCCTTATTGTTTCACAGATACTCGCTCTCAAATGACTAAGACCATATTTGCTCAACCTGCCCCGATAGTTGGGTAAGTTGAGCATGAGTATGAGGTCAGTTGGGCAAAGTAAGAATTGCACTAAAAAATCAGGTCTCATTGATAGATATGGACATTATTGAGTATATTGTAGGCAAATTGGAATTTGTGCATGAAGTGAAGCCTGAAGATGCATTTTTGATAATTTTTTCCTCGATGACGAGTTACACAAAAAACAGTTTTTCAGGAGCATTTCGTATTACGAATTTAATTATCTTTATTCTGTTGTCTCAAAACAAAATCTTGATTTTTTTCCAAAATGCTCAATTTTTTCTGGCAATTACTACTCGTCACAAAAATACGTTATATTTGTTTTTCTATAAGACCTCGAAAAACCATTGAAAATCATATTTTTCTCGATCGCAAAATGTTCGCGCGAGACCTTTAAAAAATACAAGGCCACTTTATAATGTTCATCCTGTGTACATTCGTGTATGTGTCGATTATTAATTCTTATTAGTTCGAAGTTGCCAATAATTGTCATATAAAATGCGTGTTTATATATGTATAAATAAGTAGCTATATAAATCTAGTAATTTGATATGCAAGTTTGCTCGAAAGATTGAGAGAGAAAAAAGAGTAGGCTATAAGGCCGGCTCTCACTTATTAAGTTAGTACCAGAGGGTAGCTTTTCTCAGATTTTACCGAGCAACGCACGTATTACTATTCTCCCTAGTGCGTCTATATCTTTTCTTATTTCTCGCCCTCTCTCTCGCTCTCTCTCCCTCTCGCCCCTCTGCTCTCTCTCTCTGTCTCTCTTCCCTTCTCGTTTTCACTGGCACAACGACTGAAAGTAATAACAGTGAAACGTTGAACGTACGTGATCGGTGCTTAAGATCCCTTTTTAATTTCTGGAGAATACACCATATCATAGAGTGGCGTAATCTAAACAGTGATTGGCCTTTACTTCTCTCTTCTCTCTCTCTCTGTATCTCGCTCTTTCTCTTTCTCCATCATTGATCCGATCAATATTCCCTTGTACCGGAATCACTTTTCAACCGAAAAAAAGTAAACAAAAAAACCAATTACAGTTTCTCTTCCGTCTGCTTACCTTTTGCAGGAATATATCCACGAAGAAATGGATACGTTTTAGTGCTCTCGTGGATGCTCGTAATATGGAAATATACAGGTACGTGGACGCAAGACATCGAGGCGGGGGGGGGGGGGGGGGCTGTAAGAGAGAGAATCGCGAGAGAGAAATGGAAGAGATACTGGTGTATGATATAGAGACCGCCCGTCGTGACCCTAAATGTCCCGCGTTATATTTGCTGACGCAAGAAAATGGTAACAAACACATAAACATATATATATATATATATATATATATGTGTTTATATATAGTCACGAAACGACGAAAGGGTTATACGCAATTCCGTACGCATAAATTTGCCCGCAGCCGAGTCTACCACGGACTCCAATATTCGATTATGCATATGGCAAAATGTATAAGTCGAGCGTATTAGTGAGAAGTCATATATTGCGATAATAAAAATCAGCAAGGGCGAATAAAAGCAGATTACAGTGATGGAACCCCGATAATTGTTCGTGAACTTTTACATGTGTATGTGTGTATATATATATATTAGGTGTAGTAAAAAGAAGTCCATTATTTTTGCAATAGATGGCTTTAGTAATCTGTATCTCGCGTTGTATACTGAAAGTCCTTTTTTTTTGTCATTCATTTCCGATTACCCTTAATTGCCAGAACGATCAACACCGATTGGCCATACAGCAACCGCTGCCCTTTGTTTAAATAATAATAACTCCATTGATTATGAACATTTTCCAACGAAAAAAAAAATGGAACTTGGAAAGACTATGTATTAATCGTGTGTCAAGTCGCGACCTTGTCATCCCAATGCTCTCATTAAAAAAAAAAAAAAAAAGTTAACCAGCCCCTCGGAATAAAAACAATTATCTATCGAGACCTCAGGCCGGACTCGACGTAACAAAAAAAAAATAATAAGACGATACCTACCCGTGCAGAAATTTCTTAGGGATACCTGAGTTCCGATAAGATGCCGATCGGAATATGATGCGGATTCTCTAGATGGGGTATCCTCATCGGAATCTAGATGGCACCTACTACATAGCACAAGGCGGATACGCGGTGGCAAGAATTTGAAATACGTTTTTCAAAAACGTATTATATACAATACATTTTTCTTAGAATATTAAATAGATGTTTTCTTAGTTCGATCTTCATTTAATTTAAATATAATTACTTAGAATAAATAACCTATATCACTTTTCTCCAGGAAATATAAGTCTCTCAAGGTCTACATATTGTTTTTGCGATTTTTTAAAATTAAATGTAAATAATTTCGTTCGAAATTCTGTTATTAAAATATATAAGTTTTGACAGTTGTACTGTAGCACTAATTTTTACCTAATCTTTTTCAGATCCTTGAATAAATGATTTTAGAAAACGTCCAGCGTTTCCAGCCGATACGGATCGCTATCTCTTGGTGATTTTTACATTAATCCCTAGGATCCGATTCGATATCGAACTAGATCTTGTTCTAGAAGTTTGGAATTCTAGACTGGATGCAAAGTTTCTATTTGGATCCTGACTAGAGTCCATAATAGTTCCGAATTAGTACCCTGGCTGGAATCCAATTTGCGAGCGTTACATTTCGCTCCCGGATCCGATCCGATGTCTGCCTGGATCCCGATTGAGAAACCAGAATCCTAGTCCGAATCGGACTGTATCCATGACAATATTTCTGCACGGGTATCACTATTATCCACTGACTCACTCTGTACATAAATATGCGCATATATACATTATTATTACGAAGGCTCGAGTCAGCGATGTGGCAATAGGAGCATCGAGCGAACGAGTAACTAGTAAATTAATAATTATCAACCGGTATATAGCAGCCACGATGAAATTACGAGGGTTACGAGAGACGTCATCGTAAAGTCCAATATGAATAGGCCGACGCGTCGGATCTCTTATCTCCGCGGAGAAACGTAATACGCGCTACATAGGCGGTGTACAAGGGAAAAAAAATCGAGTCGCGAATATACAGGAGAGCCAGGTAATACGAGAATTGGAAATATAGTAGAACCGAGGGGGCACGTGAGCACTCGGTAGGCCTAACAGATAAATATGGAAAATGTTGAAGTTAGCTTGGAGGGTTGCAGCAACGGGGTGAAAAAGGGATAAAAAAAATGCGGCGTAGCAGGGGTGCGCCTTCGATTTTAACGTTATGGTCTTGTGAAATGTGAAAAATCGTATATAAACGAAATAACTGTTTATATACCGGGTAATCCACAAATGTCAGGGTTTCCTTGATGGGCGTATAGAACGAGTAATTGTGAGAAAAAATGCTTTTTTGCTTAATGGTTTACATCTTGCTCGCGCTTGAAAATAAGAGGAATTTTCGTGATTTTTTTCCGGACAAACGTGTGCAGGTTTTCAAATTGTTTTCAAATGAAGACAGATATACTGAACGGGTTGAAGTAACAACTTGAAAAATTTCGATTTCTCGTAAAATATTGCAAGTTGCCAAAAATCCTTTTGAGGCAAGTCTTATAATATTAAATGAAAGGTGTATGCCAAATTTCAGATGGAAATTCGGTTTCTGCTTTTCGGAAGTTTATCCAATGGCATTGTTGTGAAGCTTATTGTAGCGTTTGTAAAGAGTGTCTCATAATGACCTGACATTTTTATTTATTAATAAAACATTATTTATTTGAAAGGTACGAATATTTTGTATTTTTAAATGAGGTACAAACATGGAGGTTATGTGTGGAACACAATATCCGATGAATGATCGCCTCGTACCTGTTTGACGTTCGTCAAAAGAGTAAACGTTTCATCAAACGTTTACTCTTTTGATGAAATTTTTAATAACATTTTGGCATATTTGAGGACTAATTTCATTAAGGGCTTACATACACCTGGGTAGGTAAAAAAAATCGATTTTTCAAATAGGGGCTCATTCGAAAGTACGCCAGGGTAGGGTAGGACCTTTGAGTGTCTATCCTGAAAATTTCATAAGGAAATTCGCAGTAATGACGAAGTTGTAGGGTTTTTTAACTGACCGGGTGAGCAACGACTAACGGTTGGGGCGCAGGTAGACGCGGCCTTTGTCATCTGTTTGGCTATGAGTTTGACTATGAATGAGGTTGACACAGCAAAAAAATATCTAATGGAAGCGTCAACTTCTAAGGAAGATCCGTTATATGGCCCAGGAGTCGACGATTTCATGTAAGTTTAACATAAACCAGTTATTTCAGTGTAAAATGTACTCAAAACTTTAAACGCGTTTTACTCGAAACAGTATTTTCAAAATCGGTACCAGAAATATCTCCGTAACTACTGGACCGATCGGGATCAAGTCTTGGACAGTTATGCTTCACACAATAATCTAGTACTTATCGATCCATTTTTTCGATACCTGGCAAAGTTTATTTTTTCATCATAAGTACTGAAAAATTTTGAGGCGAAAAATCGCCTGTTTTATTTCAGTGACTGCCATGACGCGAAAAAATTAAATTTTTAAATTCCGGCTCGATAAGTACTAGTTTTATCTATCTACTCTAAGAAACAAATATTTTTTTGTTTCGATAAAAAATGGCAGCGGCACGTCTGGTACTGCAAACGCTGTCAACAAAAACACGTCCCAGGAAAACGACTGTAACTTTTTTACTGTTTGAAATTTTTTAACCAAATTTTCACACAATGTAGATAAAATGTCATACTTTAAAATGTATATCATGGTTGTTCAATAAAATTCAGTTTTATAAAGAAAAAAAAAATTCTTAAACATAACCTTACTTTTAGCCGTCTCAGGTGTATGTAAACCCTTAATGGTGCGTCCAATTGCTTCCTTGAGCCCCGGAATGGTCTGTGGATAATTAGCATACACTTTACCTTTCAGAAAAGCCCAAAGAAAGAAGTCCAATGGCGTCAAATCGCACGATCTTGGTGGCCAATTGGCATCGCCGCGGTGCGAAATGACACGATCATGAAACTTCGTCTTCAATAACTGCATTGTTTCACATTGCATTTTCACAATTTCTATGCGTTTCTCGATCGTATCATTCTCCATGACTAAATCTTAACACTTCCTGATGCCACTTGTCAAAGACGAGTACTCTATGTACGCTACAAAAAAAAATGGCGTGCAATTTAAAATGTCAGGTCGTTTTGAGACACCCTTTATATATACTTTCTGCTACGAATAGGCGAACGAATCCAAGAGCACGTTCGGTTGTCAACTCGACGGAAACTTTTTTGGGGGTTCTTTCCATCGATATATCCTTATTTATTTTATTTCTTTTTTTTTCTTTTTTTTACTTCCTTCTTTTTTCGCTCCTCTCGTTGCGAGAGGCGGTATATCCCCTTGCCTCTTTGGTGTCGACTGGCTCGATATATAGTGAACAGTGAAAAATAGAATCTCTGGTTCTACGGTGCGCATACGGAAAATCCGGCCTGGCGTAAAGAAGGTTTTGGCGAGCCGATATTCGTGGCAGAAACATCCGTGATCCCTTCATCTCTCTCTCTCTCTCTCTTCTCTCTCTCTCTCTCTCTCTCTCTCTCTCTCTCTCTCTCTCTCTTCTCTCTCTCTCTCTCTCTCTCTCTCTCTCTCTCTCTCTCTCTCTCTCTCTCTCTCTCTCTCTCTCTCTCTCTCTCTCTCTCTCTCTCTCTCTCTCTCTCTCTTCTCTCTCTCTGTCTCTCTCTCTCTCTCTCTCTTGTTCTCTTTCTCTCTTTCTCTCTAGAGGGATGTAAATCAACTGTTAGCAAATAAGGTAGTGTAGCTCGCGTCAACGTACGTATTGATTCTAGTTGTTTACGCCCTTTTGCTTATCAAGAACGGACGTATGTAAGGGGAAAGGGAAGACGAGGGTCGAAGAGGTCCTGGAGATGATAGAAATCCACACGAACCAATGAAAGTACGAATACGTATTTACCATCTACAGAGCGATTCACAACTATTAAGGTTATATTTGTTAGCATATAGGGTGTGTCATCGCGAGCTAAACGCTTTTTTAAACAATCTCGTGCGACAAAAAATGTACGTAGAACACTGGAGTGTGGGCGCAAGTCATCTCGGATGTTCGTATGGAATAGTGGGGTGCGTGAAGTGCTATTGTGGGCGCGGGTCATCTCGAATGTGCATGTGGAATGGTGGGGTACGTGGAACACCTCTACCGCCCAAACTTAACGACGATGCACACAAAGCGGAGAGCGCGATAACAGATATAGGTATAACCAGAGCTAAGCCCGTCAGCTATAGATATAGTAGGAGCGAGGCATAAAAAAATCACTATCAAAAATCGATATCTCGAAAACTATAGCGGGTTGTTAAAAATCCTTTTCGGGAAAGTCTTATAACATTAAAATAAAAGTGTATGCCAAATTTAAGATCGAAATTCGATTTCCGCTTTTCGGTAGTACACCCAAATTTAGTAGACAACTTTAAACAAATGTCCAAATGATTTTTCAATCATCTTACTTATTGCTTCAAAATAAATTTGTTTAAATAACCCCCCGTGCGAAAATTGAGTTCGGGCTTAGATCGGGCCTATCTTAATTTTACCTAACTTTATTGAGGCCCTAGTCTGGAAGTGTCACATGGGCCATCAGTGGCCGGTCACACTTCACACCAGGACCTTTAAAATTGCCTCAACGGTGCCTCATAAAAATTATTGCAGCACGCACTGTGAAAAAGAAATGCGCACGCACTGTGAAAAAGAAATGTGTTATGTCAATACATTTGAGGCTTAGAATTCTGTCGCATATTTTGACACGTTTGATCCCGCGTTGTTCCAATGAACGCATTGCATGCGTGTTGGTTTAAGGCATCACAGCTCGTCTACACGGAGAGAATTAAATGTTAAAAATTACCGTGCAGTAACGGTAACCAGATGACAACCCTGAAACTTCGCTTATTATTACTGAGTAAAGCACAGATGTTCACGAAAATAAAATAAAATTTCTTCTTCAGATAGAAAATTTTACCAGATTTTCTAGTAAAGTTTGATGTGTAACAAAATACGCAAAACTTAAATTTAAAAACTATATAATATCAGCGAAATTTTACTATGCATTTTATTATTTTATGCCTTTCAAAAATGTCTATAAAAAAGTATCGTCTTTATAACAGTTATTTTAAGATTTATTATAAAATTTAATGAGTGTTATAGGAAAATGTATTGTGCTCTCGGTAAAAATTATCGTGCTCGCTACCCTTCTTGTATAGTAAAATTTTAGCTACGTATTTGAAATTTTCTGTAACGTGAGTTAAAAAAAAACTTGTCGCATACGAATTATTATGCTTTTCTCAGTTGTCACCACATTGAAATATATCACGGTAATTTCCACACACCCATAATCTTTTGGAATATAATTTTATAGGTACCAAGGTATATTTTGAACAAAAGAAAATCGATTTTTGGAAAATCCTAGAGTGGCCTAAGACCGTAAAGGCCCTGAATTGTATTAGGTATACCCTGACAATTTTCCGCACGGACCTGATTTTCATGTCGTCACAGTAGTCTAGACCCTCAAGCATCGATCATTGTAGTATCGTTTTTTATTCACGAATTTCCCAGTACCATCGTTCTCTAGCCTTTCCAGGACAGCGATTTTTGTACAATAATCTGAAATGGAAAAATAAGTTTCGCTCCAGCCGCGCTCGGGCTGGAATATTCGTCTTGAGCGAACGATTCTACGTCGGATCGCATTTTGCCTACTCTATTTATACTTTTTTTAAATAAAAAAGTGGGCTAGCTATATTCACAGTTGTGCCATTAACTGGACCATTTTTGATTCGTCGCTCAAATGGATTGAGCAAGGTCTCGCACGTACAGTTTATTCTCAATGGAAGAAAAAAAATAAGTATATAAATTACCGATCAAGTCGTCAAAGCGTTCACCCAATAATCTGGTCGTACTTCGTATCGCGAAAGTATCAAAATACTATCTAAATATATGTATACGTAGGCACATCCATTTCTCATCGTTTCGTACATCGCGAACCGTGAAATAGCGTAATAAATTTCGCTCTAATCCAGGCTCCCCTTAACTTTTTTTTTCGAACCCTCATGCATAGGTGTACACTCGCGGAGAGACAATTCGACTGTGGTATCCAAAACTCTACGTCATAGCGTTATATCCGCGAAACCATTGGCTTGGAACAATGGAGCCTTCGAGGCTCGAGTAACGCGAAGAGTGGCGAGCGGAGATACAAACTTCTCTTTCTTATATATACGTAGTCGCCACCCTCGGGACGCACCCTTGTCACATCCAAGGTGACTTCTCGATACAAAATCGGCTGAACAGGATTAGGGTTGTGCTGGCGTGTGTATGGATACCAAGTTTGTGCGAAACGGATTCCGAATGAAGACCTGTCCGATCATCCGTCATGATTAGGTTAGCTTGGGTTACGTATCACAACCAAAATGGTATAGCAAAATCTCTAGGTCCAAAATTATCGGGAAGTCTACGATATTCTTTAGACAAATCGAATTGACAATAGCCTGATCAGTTACGAAAGAATACAAGTGCCAGAATGTGGATGCTCCTCTTTTATAGTTTTGGATAAAACGAAACCGTAGCGCTATGTAAAATAATGTAGCGTTATCTATTGTCGAATTATTGTACCAAATGGCAAGACGCTTTGACAGAAGGTTGAGGGAGGAAATACAGATAGTGACATAAAAAATCCATTTTTTTTTTAAATAAAATGTTGGAAGCTGAAGGATTATTGTGTGGCCCTGGAATCGCTCATTGGCCGATAAATCACTGAAATCATTAAGTTTTCATAGTTCGAAACGTTGAACACGTTTTTATAAAAACTAGATTTTTTACGGGGTTACTGTGGAAATGAAAAAAAAAAACTCGTTCGTCGCTTGAGGCAACTGAAATTGCAGAGAAACCCGTACAGAAATTTTCTTGGGGATACCTAAGTTCTGATCGGATCCCGATCGGGATATGATACGGATTCCCTAGAAGGGCATCCTCATCGGAATCCAAATGGCGCCCACTACGTAGCACAAGGCGGAGACGTGGTGGCATGAATTTGTAATACATATTAAATACATTTTTCTTAGCAAATTAAATACATACTTTCTTGGTTCGAACTGGACTGACTGGAATCCGATTTGCGAGCGTTATATTTCGCTCCCGGATCCGATCCGATATCCGACTGGATCCCGATTAAGAAACCAGGATCGTAGTCCGAATCGAACTGTATCCATGACAATATTTCTGCACGGGAATTGGCGAACAGAAAGGGTTTCCCATGGATGGGATGTTTTGGTGTACCCACCTTCAAACGACCACTTGTTCCGGGCACTACAGAACAGTTTGAATAATGAAACCTTCAGTTTCTTGGACGTCCTTAAAAACTACTTGGATGACTTCTTTGCCCAAAGATCTCAGGACCTCCATGAAAGAGGCATAATGAAGCTCGCCGAAAGATGGGAGAAAGTCATTGAACAGAATGAAACATATTTAGTTGATTAAGGGGCCAGTCCACTTTCAAAATTTCAAAAAATCGATTTTTTTTACTGTTTTCGAAAGTACATCCATTCAGAAATATTGTGTCAATATTGTGTCAGTATTGCCGATTGAGTTTAGGTAAGAGTTTTTCATAGTATAAACTTCAAACGCGTTTTTCTCGAAACAACCTTTTCAAAATCTAGCTCCATCGTATCTCTAAAACTAATAAACCGATTCTCTTGAAAATTGAACCACATATTGTAAATATGATTTGCAATAAGATGACCCTCGATGGTTTTAAAATTTTGATTTTTACTCTTTTTTTTGCAAAAAACTGCGGAAAAACGCGTTTTTTTTTACTTTATTCGTTTTTCATCTGCCATTTTTTTATTTTTTGATAAAACTTTATATCCGAGGGTCATTTTGTAGCTGGTGTCATACTGAATCTAATGGACTTTGATTTTTTTTTTTCAGACAAGCCGTTGCCGAGTTGTGATGGAGCTACCTAGCCCACCTATTTTTGAGGCGTTACGTTAAATTATAGTGTTGTACTTAAAAATGAATAAAAATGAATTAAAACATTTTTTTTTATGTATTTCAAGACTTTATTTATCAAGCCCAACAACTTTTATATTCATATCTTTTATAAAATCTTCAAAAAAAATCGCGAAAATAGCCTTTTTTTCGTGGCTCCAAAGTGGACTGGCCCCTTAAAATTTTTTTTTTTTGGCAAATATTTTGCGTTCGAAATTCACTCGATTTTGGCTATAGAATTATAGATATAACCAATACATACAAAAATGAGAAAAATTAAAGAATGCTTTTTTTTTCACGAAAAGTAAAAAGATCGTAGAACATACATGGAGATGATTTGGATAGGTATTGATACGAGGCATCTAGATTTTCCTTTTGGTCGTCACTTTTCGGGCCACCCTGTGTATATCTACATATATGAGAAGGGTCGATCGGTGGTGCGGTCCGTGTCATTTTATCGTCGCTGACCGGAGAAACGATTTTCCGTGTGTCTCGTGGAGAGCCCCTGAGGCGATGGGAAAATTTCTGGTGATCCTGGCTTCTCTTTCTTCAAATTTCCTCTCTCTTTCGCGTACTTATTTTCCTTCGGACTATCGTTCCAATGAGAAAAGAGTCCTTCGGCGTGACAATGATACAGCATTTTTGCTTGGACGATGGTGATTGTCGATTTGAAACGGTTCTCGAGGCCTTCGAGGGTCTCGTGAGCAGACGTAAGGGGCGAAGAAAAAGTTTTACTGATTTACTGGGGGATGGGAACAGCAGGGGGAACAGGGTTTGAAGGGAAGTACGGATTTTTCCTGACCGAAGAATCGAGAAACGAGATTGTGAAAGGGTATTTTTCGAGTTGAAAAGAAGGGTTGGAATTTGTTGTGAAAAATGTCCTGCGGAATGCAGATATCTGTTCGGGTGGACGAGAATTCTGCGTTTTTGTGGGTGGAGCCGCAGCCGTTATTGGAAATTGATAGTGTCGGTGCGGTTTTTCTTGCTTTTTTTTTGGGTACAGATAGGAAAAAGTAATTTTTGCGGTTGGCGTGGGATTTTCGTCGGGGAAAAATTGCGTCATCGTTGTTTCCACTGCTGGTTAGTACGACGGTGGAATTTCTCGTGAATTGCGATACGAAATTTTGTATGTCGAAGAAGCGTCACGTGAATCGGGTGGATTTTCTTTTACTTCGCGGAAACCGGGACAAATGATAGTGGAAATGGAAAAGCGAAAGAAAATCGTGCCATCGGAGGCGGCACTTTTCTCACGAGAACAATTCGTCGTTGTTGCTCCTCCCACGCTTCACCTTCGCTCGTGAGAGCGTCTGCTGCACTGAATACTAGAAATTGCAGAATTAACCAAAAATTCCGGACGGGAAGTCTCTCAAAAAATACATGCATTCGTGGAGAATAAGATTATAGTATTAATTATATAAATCAAATATAGAAATATAATAGAGATTATATAAGAATAATAGTACAATTCATTATTTCATTATAACAATATAATAGAAATTTAACAGGAGTAATAAAACAATTAATTATTTTATTATAGAAATAATTCATGCTGCTGAAAAATATTCCGCGGCCTGTCCCTAATTAAGGGCACTGCATAAACATGAAATTTCAAAAATACGATTTTTTCCTTGCATAATTTTATAGCCTAGGGTTTTATCTTTAATAGGCAATGAAAATTTTGTAAAAATTTGCCAAATTGGGCGATTTATTACATTTTTTTTAAGGACCACATAGATCACTGGCCTACGGCGAATCGCCTTCCTGCGATTGATCCTTTTTTCTTTTTCGTTCCTTTCGTTAAAATGTTCTGTGAAACGGTGTAAGTCGTTTATTAAAATATATTCGTTCGTTTCACTCTGAGTTCGGACAGAGTATAGTTTATAATATTTTCTGTCATCGGGCGGAATGATTTTTCGATATGTTTATCCATTTGTTAATAACGGATGACCAAAGTCGTTTTTTTGCTCGAAAATCGAACTTTTTTTTCTATAGTTCGCCATTTTCGTAATTTTCAAAATTTCAAAAAAGTATCCAGTCATACGAAATATTTGTAATTATACTAAAAGTATAATAACAAGGCAGAATCGCGCGTGTATCACAAACAATGCGCGGCTTTGTTTTTTCACAAACCTAAGAGCCCCGCCCCCGAACATTTTCCTATACATTTCGGTCGCAGGCGTACGATATATGAGGTAATAAAGCACGGAAGGGGTAACTCCCGTGTGGATCCTGTGAATTCTTGCGAATTACTCCCGTTAAGCTCGGTGACGCGAAACGTCGTTATTGCGAGTTGCATACATACACGGGGTGTCCCGTCTAAATCAAGACACTCTTATATATTTTAAACTGTCGTACATTAATAGTACATTATGACACGAGGACGAAAAAGTTTTTTTGTCCAGTATTATACGAAATTTTATTGTACGCGGTGTGAAAATGGGGGTTTTACGCACGCTTTGCGTGCGTAAAACGTCCATTATCGTACCGAGTGGAATAAAATATATTTTATACAAAAGTTAAATGTTTTCATGGAGCCAGTAAAACGAATCTAAGTTTTTATCTCGATACGTAGAGGACACAGGAAGATGATCTTTGTTTATTTTAATTAATTTATATATGTTTTCAATGCACAGAAAAATACTGCATCGATTTGTGCATTAAAAAATTAGGTTTTATTTAAAAAAAAACAAGGTTGACCTTCGTATGTCCTCTACGGGTGGACACAGAAAAAACTTGCTTAGATCAGATAGTGTGCTACCTGAAGCCATTTAACTTTTGTCCGAAACGTATTTTGTTATCGTCAATAGTTTCGAAGATATTCGAGGTGGGTCGTTTCAAGCGGGACACCCTGTACGAATCCGCGAGTTCGTATTTGCGGGATCTTTAGAATTCATATGTGGCGCGAATCCTCGTGCCGGGTTACGTCACCGCGTTACGACAAAATTGTCGAATCGTATAACAATGCACCCGTTTCCTCGCGTTTATGAGCCTCAATTTCAGCGAACCATCTGCACGCAAGATTGCGCGTGAATGCAACGAATAAAAATCGCATTGTCGCACAGAGATCATTAAAGCAAGCTAACGCCGTACATATAATCCGATCGGAACCCCCGTAAATTCTAATTATCGTGTCTCTTCGTTCGTCTGTCCTACGTTGACTTTTTCCCCTTGCACGATATTTTATCAGTACACTGGCACTGAGGCTCACGATTTTTTTTCAGTGTTGCCATTGTTTAAAGAATGAGGAAATTATTTTTCTCCTCTAGTATGGGAAGTCTCAGATAAATATTTATTTTTATTGTAGGCTCTATCGTATTACGATAAAAAATGTTTGTCTCCTTGTTGTGTCTCTTCGTTTGTCTGACTGACGTTGATTTTTTCCCCTTGTACGATATTTTATCAGTGTACTGACCCTATGGTACTCGACTTTTTTTTAGTTTCGCAACTGTTTGAAAAAAGTGAGAAGTATTTTCGTTTTTTAGTATGTGAAGTTGCAGATAAATATTTATTTTTATTTTAGGCTCTATCCTAATACGATAAAAAAAATTCTCGTCTCGTAGTTATTGTGTCTTTTCGTTTGTCTGACCGACGTTGACTTTTTCTCCTTGTACGATATTTTATCAGCCAACTGGCACCATGTCACTTGCCTTTTTTTTCAGTATTGTCATTGTTTGCAAAGTGTGGAAAGTAATTTTGTTCCTTAGTATGTAAAGTCTCAGATAAATACTTATTTTCAACGCAGCCTCTATAGTAATTCGATACAAAATCTCTTGTCGGGTAATTTTATCGTGTCTCTTCGTTCGTCAGCGATGACTTTTTCTCCTGGTGCGACATTCTATCGGTACACTGGCCGTGGCACTCAATTTTTTATTTCAGTATTGCCATTGTCTATAAAATGTGGAAAGTATTTTTGTTTCCCAGTATATGAATTATCAGATGAATATTTATTTTTACTGCAGGCTCTATAGTAATACGATTAAAAAATTCTCGTCTCGTAATTATCGCGTCTCTTCGTTCGTCTGACACGCGTTGACTTTTTCTACTTGTACGATATTTCATCAGTACACTGGCTATATAGCACTCGATTTATTTTCAGTATTGCCATCCAGTTAAAAAGATGTGGAAAGTATTGTTTTGTAGTATGAAGAGTGGCACAGAAATAAATAAATAAATAAATATATATATATATATATATAATATATATTAGGAATATAATTTTAAGGAATTTATTTTTCCAGTAGTACAATTGACCTGAAGAAAAATTATATAATATGAAAGACGTATATAATTTGGATAAATTCACTTACGTATGATCCTTGAGCACTGTCTCGATCTTGTTGGTCGTAACGTTCCATATGAACACGGAACCATCGACCGAGCCAACAGCGATGTACTGACCATCCGGGCTGAACGTCGCTCTCGCCCAATCGCAGCCAACTTTAAATCCATCTGCACTGTTAATCGAGAAATTACGATATAATTGTTTATTTTTTATTTAACTACTGAGCCATTTGGTCGTCGGTTGAGTGATTTTTTTTGTTTTTTCCATTTCGTATTTTATTAACAGAATTTTGACGATATTCGAATTGGAGTAGATAGGACCGTAAAAGCCTACGCGGGCAAAAGGAGGAACTTCGAAAATATGGGCCACATTTGGGATTTAGGCGAGCCTACCCTACTAAATAATTAGTGAGGAATATTGATCGATAGTACTCTCGCGTATTAATTCCTGTTCACGGGTATGCGAAAAAAATTCAGGAAGGCAGACAGCAATCTTTTCTTTGTTTTTTTTTTCGCAGATCCAAGCGTCACTCGCGAATTGGACTTTTATTAATCAAGCGTTTCGTTCGTGGACACAGCTCTTTGACACGCACATACACCTACGTCCATAGTACGTGTGGAGAATCATTCGCTCAGCTTGGGCGAGAGGATTCGCCTCTGTCAATTAAAGAGTACTATAGATTTTTTGTTGTCATTTTTTTTCCTTTCCTTCTTTTTTTCAATTAAATTTCGTCATATCGCATCTAGATATTGGATTCGCAGTGCTCTCGCGGACGATTGATTGATGGCACAGCGTCGCGACACGATATCCCCGAATATACGTATAGAAATATATAACCCGTTGTACACACGCGTCATATAACATAATGGCGGCTATGTGATTTCTCATAATTCACGCCACCATTGGCGTAGCCAGCATTTTTTTCTCGGGGGAGGGGGCGGCATAGGAGGGGTCTGACAAAAACTGGTTTTGATGAAGATCATCTTTTTTTAAAATAAAATGTACATAATAATCACGCAGCACATATGAAATATGAAACTTGCTTCAATTACACGTTCATTTTAACATTAATATTAAACTCTTGCAATACCTTAAAACCAAAAGCAACAATTTTTTCATCATTGTTTAATCCATTTACCAATCTTTAAGTGCAGGTTATCGGTCATAACGATGAAAACGTCGATTTTTCGACGTCGATACATAATTTGCACCCTCAAAGTATTTAGAATACGTGGGTAAAAGGATATTTTTCATATCTAAAGTATTTTAGAATATACAACGTAAACGTTAAACTCTAAATGCGTTTTTCTGGAAAGAGCATTTTTATTTGACGGAAGCCGGAGCCGCCATTTTGAATTCTTTCTTATAAATAAAATAGGAATTTACTCTTCATTGATAGAAGAATAAAATAGGTTAAAATCCATTTGGAAAAGTATTTATTTTATATTTAAAAAAAAATCCCGAAGTTCATGCATTTTTCATGCCTTTCGACGGTAATCTTCCCTTAATTATGAAAATTGGATATCTGTTTAATTTACGTGATGAAACAGTTACTTTTTATACAAACAACAAAATCACGATGGCGGCAATAGTTGAAGTTTTGTTAAATTATTTTTTTATGTCTGCTTGGGTGAAAGTTAAATAAAATTAATCGATTATTTGAATTTAATTATTTTGGATCGACTTTTTTCTGGGGGGAGCATCAGGTTTTTTTGGGGGTGGGGGCGTTCCTACCCTAGCCCCTCCTGGCTAGGCCAATGCAAGCCACTACGTTTAGAACGAAAAAAAAACTGGAACTTTTTTCTCCTCCTTTTTTTGAAAGCGGCACGGACTTGCTTTCAAAGCGAAAAAAAATACCGCGTGAGAAAAGTGAAATAAACAAAATCACAAAAAAAAATAGTTTCTCGGATATTTTCCATATTTTGTAATTTAATAAAAGGGCAGAAAAAAATTCGTTTAATCATATCAGCGTAATAATAGTCGAATGATGAAAAATATATTTTTTTTGCGATAACGCGACAAAAAACCTTCGACGGAATAATATTCAAACGATGCAATTTAATAATTGGAATAAATAGAAGTTCCGTCCAGTTCTCGAGCTTCACTCGAAATTATATCGATTTTCACACAACAACAAAAAAAACGATTTTTTTTATTGTGCAATAAAAATTCATATAGTAGAATGAAAACCATCGTTGTCCAGGGATTACGAAATCGGTTTTGAAATATTATAATATTTGATTAATCCTACAAATATTAATAAGGCTTTTCGGATTTTATCCTACCCGTTCAATATGGCCACGGATTGATTGAAGAAAAAAAATGTATCGATCTACATTGTAATTATTAAAATAAAATCCTCGAGCCATACAGCAGAGAAGCACGTCATTCTCTGAAAAAAAACTCTCGCTTGATTTCAATTTCGCAACTATGAATAATGGAAGAACTATTTCGAGTGAGTTCCTCGCCAGTTGTGTACCCAATGATATTTTGTTTCAATATTTTATTAAAGAAGTTTTCCCTTTATATATTTTTCGAATTAATATTCATCCCCCCCCCCCCTCAGTTTTCGCGACCTCGTCCGGTTCACCCCACATTTGCCACTTAATTATATCCGTAATTTCAATTTTTATCAAACTCAGAAAAGTAATAATTTCTGTCCTAACCTCGTCCATGAAATTCGCTATTTTTTTCATACGAGACTGCATTCGGTTCATCGTCATTTTAAAAATAAGAAAATAATACTAACCTGAATGATCCGACGATCTGTTTCATTCGGAGATCCAGCAGCTTCACCGTGTCGTCCCTGACGCAGCTCAGAAGATAATTTGCGTCTGAAAAAAATCAAATGACGAATTATGTTATTTATATATATATTTATATCACGACGTTGAAGTTTGCATCGTTGGAATGGAACAATTTTCTTATCTTCATTTTTCATTTCTTTACGTTTACGATCCAGAGCCTTATTTTTGGAAATTAATTCCATTTCATATCTCACTAATTTTATTTTATTTCTAATATATTTGATAATATTATTGCAGTGTCTATCCGCTTATTCGTTTTTTTTTCAGGCTGCAATTAACGTAGGCTTAGAATACGATGCTAGGAAGATATTTTATCATCGTACTCTATGGTTTTCGATTTATCATAAAATTGAAAATAATTTAAAGGCAATGAATATTTAAATGGTACGAATTGAAAAAAAAAAATACTACGGTTGAAGCTTTCGAGAATTTTTCCGTGCTGCGATGAAGAAGCAAAAATCGTGCCATCGTTATCGAGCTTTCAATTATTCAAAATTACCGAAGAAAAAAAAATATAAAGCTCCGTAAATCTAAAACTCGTTCAATACATTTTCCTCATTATTTTCACATCGCTCGCGGAGCTTCCTGTACGAGGAGGGAAAAAGTGAAAAAAAATGCTGCTGTTTATAATAGAGGCCTCGAGGAACGAGTTGAAATAACGAGGAAGCCGAGTGCAAGTTTTCCGTTTGCTCGCTTTATTCAGCGTTCCTCAACTTTATAATAAAAATTAATAAGAGCTTATTATCAACAAAACATAGCGCTTTAATTAACGGGGCTTAAAGCTCGTAGAGGTTATTGGCAAAGCTTTTTCCCGGCAAAATTTTGTGAGGGGTTGATCCAATACATGAACGTTCATGCCTACTCTGTGGCACAGAGGGCACTGGGGTCACTGAGTGTTATTTGAACGTAAAGTTCAAGCTCACGTCTGCGAATAATTGCAAGAACGTGACTGTAATTATTTCTATTGCGTTCGCTTGAGGTTTTATTCCTAAATGCATTTTTTACCTGAATTGCCATTTAATAATAATTTTCACAGCAATTGCGATTGAAAAAGTATCGAATTTCTATAAAAGAAAAAAAAAAGGTAATCCGATTGCCATTTTATCATAAGTCCAGAAGATGAAAATTCAAAGAATACAACATGTATAATATATATTCGAACAAAAAAATAAGACGGTACAAAATGTGAAACAAAAAATACTTCGTTAATTCGGAGTAAAAAAAGCTTGGTCAAAGGAATTGGAGTAAGAAAATAGAGACAAGGCGTAAAAAAAGCATGGAAGAAAAGTCGGAAACAATTTCAGTGTTACTGAAACATGTTCATTTTCGCGGTGAATATCGAAATCTGCTTTCGCGGTGAAATCCGAAACGTGCTAGTTCTCGCGTTAAATATCGAAAGGTGCCAGTTTTCGGGGCGAAAACCGAAACTTGCTAGTTTTCGTGCTGGAAGCCAAAACATGCTTGTTTTCGCGGTGACATCAAACGTGCTTGTTTTCGTAAGAATTCTGAAACATGCTACTTTTCGTAAGCAGCATCGATATGTACTAAATTTCATGTAGATCTTCAGTAGTTCAGACTGTGCGTTGTCTATCAGCCAGTCAGTCAGTTAGTCACGGAACAGTTTTATATATTAGGTCTAGTAAAAAGAAATCCATTATTTTTGCATGAAATTGAAGGCAAAAATAATGGATTTCTTTTTATTACACCTAATATATAAAACTGTTCCGTGACTGACTGACTGACTGACTGATAATGTCAGTCAGTCAGTCACTGCAAAAATAATGTATTTCTTTTTGCTACACCTAATATATAAATAGATGATCCTTCGTACGTCCTTTCCAACTCCTAGAACTCGTTTTTATTTTTTAATTTTTCTTCTCCCCAATCGCAACCGACTCTCGAACAGGAACGAAAAGATTTTGATTTTTTCCAAGTGAAGTGACGTCGAGTATTGATCGTTTTTTGCTTCGAGCAAGATGGGAGAGATCAGTTGAGTAGGTGGATCAGGATCAACAGGTGTACGAGAGAGAGAGAGAGAGAGAGAGAGAGAGAGAGAGAGGGAGAGAGAGAGAGAGAGAGAGAGAGAGAGAGAGAGAGGAGAGTGTGTGTGTCAAACATCGACTGTCGCATAGGGTCGAGAAATTTGCACCGACGAGTACAGGTATTCGGGGTGTGCCACGTGCACAAGGAACGTTAAGGACATTAGCGGCTATTTCGATGAATTAGGTACACAGATGAGCCCGTAATAGTGAAATTAGCATCATTAATTAGGGAAACGGATTTGAGGGAAAGTGACGAGACATATTCTCGTCGTTAGGCCGAGCGAATGGAGTTTATCCACTAACAGCGTATAATATATTGTTATGCATGAATCCTCGAAGCATTAAATGATAAAGCTCCAATGATTTATATGTCCTACCGCCACGATTTATGCATGGATATTATTTAGAGAAAGGTAGAGTACACTGTTGAAGGGGGAACCGTTTATTTCTCAGCCAAATTAAAATGCCAGTTACTTCAAAATTATTCCCATTCGCGTTTTCACATTTGCCTAATAAATTTTGGACCTTTTTCAAAGTCGAAATTTAATTGATTATTATGTTGGCATATACGAATGTAATTTATTATTGCGTCGCTGTAAATACTATCATGTGCAGTGAACCTCATCAGCGACAAATTTGTAGTGCGTTGTTACCTCAATTATCGTGGAATAATTACCAATTATTGGTAATGATTCCACGGAAATTGTAATTTATACGCAATTATCATATGGTAACAATTGGAATAAATACCAAAGCGACGAGTATTTTTTTATCAAGATACACTCGATGAAGAATTAAACATTGAAGGTGGATATTGATACGATGTTTCGTTTTTTTTTGTTTTTATTGATTTCTATAATATATATTAGGTGTAGTAAAAAGAAATCCATTATTTTTGCATGAAATTGAAGGCAAAAATAATGGATTTCTTTTTACTACACCTAATATGTATACATATGTAAAGGGTGTTTCAAAATTACGTGACATTTTAAATTGCGCGCCATTTATTTTTGTGGCGCACATAAAGTACTGATCTTTGACAGCTGGAATCAAAAAGTATTTAGGTTTAGTAATAGAGAATTACACGATCGAGCAACGCAAAGAAATTGTGAAAATTCATTGCGAAACAATGCAGTTATTGCAGACGAAGTTTCATAGTCGTGTTATCTCATGTCGCGACGATGTCAATTGGCCACCAAGATCGTGCGATTTGACACCATTGGACTTCTTTCTTTGCGCTTTTCTGAAAGGAAAAGTGTATGCCAATGATTCACGGACCATTCTGGAGCTCAAGGAAGAAATTGGACGCATCATTAATGAAATTAGTTCGCAACTATGCCAAAATGTTATGGTAAATATAGATTAAGAATCTTTTTGAATTTTTTGTTTCAGCTTACCTGGAGAGCGCAAATCATCAACGCCAGCGCAGACTTTTTTTCATGCCTTTACACAATTATAAATTGTTAAATAAATATACAATTATATGCAACAAAAAACATTGTTTTCTATTATGTAAGAGTGTACCTTTAAGCGAAAAAATAGTTTCTACCGATACATGCAACAGTTCTCGAAAAAAAAAATTATTAAAAAATAGCTTATTTTTTGTGCCATCATAGTAGAATAGCCCTTGATGTTACTTTTATTTATTTTAAATATTTCTTCTATTTTTCTAACTTTATATTATGTTAAATATATATAATGATTTTATTTACGTTTTACACATTTTTAATTTATTTGACATTTCTTTCCGAGACTGCGTATTATTTGTAAGAATCCATTTGTCTTTATTTTTTGCACATCAGCGGTGGTTTTTTTTTTGCGGTGGTCTTTTGATTGCCTGGAGTCTTGACAAATCCTCGAAACGTGACCAACGATAATCATTGTTCCTGAGAAGTGCGGAAACGGCGAGCTACTGGCAGCCCTGAGGTTCCTCTCGGACGTTCCTTTCTCACCGCCCTTCGTATTATATCACTTACGAATGAAGTATGACGAGGCATGAACGCATATACAATTAAGAATTACGAGACGCGATTAACCTGCGGAACGCGTATTCGATTTGTGTAGATGATTAAATGTCGATTAAACCTCGATCGTGACTCATCGATATTTCTTTTGCAAGTTCCTTCAGCGGTAAAATTGTTATGGCAAATAAAGCTCAGTTTTATCGAATGAAAATTTATCCACGCGTACTCGAGGTTGCCACTTAATTAATAAATATTATAAATTAACAAATAAATTTAAAAAGTGCTGACGATTTGATTTTGTCGACGTGAATTTCTCGGGGTCGAAATACTTGTTCATTTCGTCAGCTTTATGCTGGAAATGTTTGATATTGAAACAGAAAAAAGGAATGCCGCGTCGGAAAAGGATAGGGTCAGTACGAAGTTCCGAATGGGCAATTACGAAGTTTCAACGCGGAGTTTTTTCCTCGCTAAAATAACCCGACATTGTGATGGAAATGTTGCGTTTGCCCATTGCTGTTGAATTCAAGTCCCTTCGAATTATTCTGACGGTAAAAGTGAAATGATTTTTTTTTCTGATCGTAGATGAGTGTTTAATTAGCTAATTAAGGATGTTGGAAAGTTATACCGATGAATGCCGAAGGATGTTGATTTTTTTCTGTAGACATAGATATGTCCGGTGAAAATTAAATTCCGGAGTTTTGTAAAGTTTGACTGCTTGGTTTACCAAACAAAAGATATCAAAAACGATAAAATATATTATAAGGCTACGCAATATAAAATAAATTTCGGAAATATATAATAAATTTCGGAAATACATAACAAATTTCGGAATTGTTTGATATATTTCGGAAATATATGATTAATTTGGGAAATATATGATAAATTCCAGAAATATATAATAAATTTCGGAAATATATAATAAATTTCAAAAATATATATTCTACATTTCAACGATATTTACTAAATTTTCGAAATGTATGATAAATTTCGGAAATATATAATACATTTCGGAAATGTATGAGAAATTTCGGAAATACATAATAAATGTCAGAAATACATTATACATTTCAGCGATATTTAATAAATTTCGGAAATATATGATAAATCTCCGAAATATGTAATACATTTCAGCAATACATAATATATTTCATAAACATGTGATAAATCTCAAATATACATAATAAATTGCGAAACTACATAATCAATTTCGGAAATAGTAACAAATTTCGGAAATATATAATAAATTTGGGAAATACATAACAAATTTCGGAAATGTATGATAAATTTCGGAAATATATGATTAATTTGGAAAATAAAAGATAAATTTCGGAAATACATAATAAATGTCAGAAATACATTATACATTTCAGCGATAATGAATAAATTTCGGAAATATATGATCAATCTCAGAAATATATAATACATTTCGGTAATACATAATAAATTTCGGCAATATATAATAAATCTCGGAATTACATAATAAATTTTGAAAATACATAATAGTTTTCAGAAATATATAACAAATTTCGAAAATATATAGTACATTCGAAAAATATATTATAAATCTCGAAAATACATTTTAAAATTTCAAAATATATAACAAACTCCAGAAAAATAAATTTCAGAAATATACAATAAATTTTGGAAATACATAATCAACTAAAGCAATTTTAGACACCAGCTAGATTCTCAATTTTCCAAAATAAAAAAAAAACAACCAAATACCCCTGAATCTTTATTTTTCTATTTCTGCAAAGCTACACTTGCGCAAGGGCACAGGGAAGATACGAAAAACCTGTGCTCGACAGCGACAATATTTTCACCGAGTTTCGTTTGTACTGAAACTCGATAAAACTGTCTCACGCTTGCTAGTCCAGCCAGTACGCGTCTGAGCGGTCACCCATCCGGATATTGGCCCTGCTTGACACGGGAGGTCGCCAGGCTTACAGAGGTGGGTGGATAGCCTGTACGATCGTATCAAGGGTCTCGTACGTTCCTGTAATATGCAAAGTCGAACGACGTCGTTGACACGCGCGTTGTGCATGGACTGCTCGCGCACGGACTCCGACGGAAATCCGATACTCGTGCAAAGAGTGTACACCACGGTAACAGTAATGACGGGGCCTTTCGCGTGCGACCATAGAAGCGCTTGGCAATTGCCATCCCCGACCTACCCCCCCCCCCCCCCCCCCTCACCCCGTTCGACCCCCCGGCACCTATTAGCATTTCCAAAGGCCAACTTTCCATTCGACTCTTTCTCACACTAATACGCCTCGTTTAGCGGACCTCAGTCGCTAATAGAGTACCTTAAAAGATTGCATTGTTTTGTCAATGAGGGTTTTAATCGAAACACTCCCCTCCTCCACCATCTCGTTGACTCGCGTTCGGCTCTCTCGTGGAGAGTTCCCGTTATTCTCGTCTGCATGTCGGATCGCAAAAATCCTTGAGATACTTCGCGCACGATTTCACATCGCAAGCCGGACGTAGTGATTGAGACGTAACGAGATACCTCATAGGTAGAAATCAATTAAACCGATAATGATCGCGACATCGATCTATTTTAGAATCGTCATTGTACGCTCGAGGCCTTTTGCCTCTTTTGTGTTTGTTATTCCCCCCCCCCCCAACCGCCTGAGCACGAACGCTTATAAAATATGGGATAAAAAAAATATTTCATATAATGATAAAAACATGAAAATGGAAAAAGAATTTTCATCGAATTCCAACGATGATCCTAGCAAACTTAAGGGGCTATACCAGTGTGACACTTTCAAAAAATCGATTTTTTTTTTGCCTTCTTCGACAGTTTGTTTGGGTTTTTATTGGATTTGGGTTTTGGGTTTTTATGGTAAATATCATTTTATCTTGCAAAAATCGTTAGTTAAATCTTTGAACGCGTTTTTCTCGAAATGAGATTTTTCAAATTTGCTGATTGTTGTAACTCAAAGAGCAATTATCCGATTGACTTGAAATTTGAACTGAGTACTCTTGAATACATTTACTCTACAATGACGTAGGATATTATTGATTGGATGAAAATTGACGATTTGGCATTGAAAAAAATGACCATTTTATAGGCAAGAAAACAGACTTTTTTTTTCATAACTACGCCATTTTGTTAGATTTTGATATTTTTCGAAAATCCTACGTCATTGTACAGGAAATACCTTCCAGTTTAACGACATTTTTGCCTTTTTCGGTTTCAGCTACTCAATCGGCGGAAATCATGTCAGCAGTGGAGGAACTTTTTTTTTGGCGTCTCCGAAGGCAGCGCATAAGTCGCTTGGATCTCAATATTTTTCTATGAAAAAATGATGTAATATAGGTCAAATATAGCCAAATATATTCATAATTTTCCGAAAAATTTAATTGAGTACTTTTCTTCCAAACAATTCCCGAAAATCACACAAATTTTCAGCGTTCACACTGGTATAGCCCCTTAAGAGCCATAAATGATCTTGGAAATTCTATAGTTATTGAATTAGTATAAACTCAGCATATATAGTATATATAGGAATTACTGGGTCAATGATTATATGTATATAAATTACTCAAAAAAATTAAAGGAACAAAATTTGTTAAATACTTTTTGGGTCATTTTTGAAGCGCCGTAACTTCTGGAAAAATGAACGTACAGAAACGAAAAAAAAAAAGAATTTCGACGCTTGGAATCTCAAGTTTACAACCCTTGCATTGAATATCTTTTTCAAGCTCCGATTGTCGAGCAAACAAAAGAAATATGCTGAAACAAAAGTTTAGTTTTACAAGCACCCAAGGGCATCCATCTTTTTTAACTTTTTTAATACCAGTGTCGGGAAGCCGGAACATTTATCTTTAATTTGCTTTTTGGACGACCTCTGTGTACGACGATTTGTTCCAGAGATATCGACGATTGAGTGAAAAGTGACCATATTGTCTTTGATCTTTGATATCCCATGAACCATCAACGCCACAGGAAATCTAAAGATGGTTCCGAAAACTTGAATAAATTCTCTGAGGGGACTGTTTGTTGCGCTTAAAGAAAAAAAAACAATCACCTCTTACATTGTTTCGAAAAAAGTACCGAAAATTATTATTTTTTTTGCTTTTTTAGTAAATCTACTGCACTTTTGCGAATAATTACAAAAAATCTAATATTTTCAGGTTTTTCTTAAGCTTAATGTATCTCCAATTGCCGTGTAAAATTTCACAGCGATCGGTATACTTGTTTTTCTTTCCCATATGGTCAAACTTTTGAAAAATATTAAGGAAACACGTTTACCACCCTAAAACATCAATTAATCGTTATCGCCATGGAAAAAACGGTTTTTTCCCTGTTTTTCCTCTACCATTGTACATTCATTACTTGTTACATTACATTATTACATTATTTATTGTAACAAGTACGTTATTGCATTTTTTTTTTCACCGTCATCGTTTCACCAACGTCCGTTCTCCAAAAAATTACGTTTTACTTCCGAACTTTAGTACCTCTAAAAAAAAATGTTTTCGCATTCTTTGGGTTTTTCATTTCCATCGAAGCCTACGCGAATAGCATTGCGTTGGAAGTACAACTATATATATATAGAAAAGAAGGTCGAGTAAAGTTATGTGTTTATCGATCGTCAGGGGATTGCCTCTCG
This sequence comes from Ophion ventricosus, assembly GCA_963932345.1. Taxonomy (NCBI): domain Eukaryota; kingdom Metazoa; phylum Arthropoda; class Insecta; order Hymenoptera; family Ichneumonidae; genus Ophion; species Ophion ventricosus. The sequence goes on from OZ010713.1 coordinate 4,073,847, forward strand.
TTACGCGATAAACCCTCGAGTCCATACGTCGATCATTCATCTCCGCCGCGTACGTCGAACGTTTAATCTCAAGCGATTTGAAGGTTTTGCGGTACAGCTTGAACGTGCCTGAAATCTTGGCTGCGCATCATCCGCATCTCAGGATTCTTGGCGCCCGCGAGAAAATCGTGCTCGCTGTTCCATCCATGTAGGTTCGAAGTATTTAGAGGTAGGTCGCGGGGGAGGGAGAGCATAAAAATACATACACATGTATATGAATACAGAATAATCTCTTTGTTTCTCTCGCACTATATTTGTACCTACAGATATAGATAATGGTAGAGGGCGGGGGGTCGGAGAAAACGAGTGGAAAGAAATAGGGTCATCACTTCGAGCATCTTCTGTAGGTAGACCCAAACCAAAGTTAGTGGATCCTTTGAAAGTGATTATTCCGATATATTTCGATTTTTCGACTATTTTCATACTTTGCGTGACTAGAATGACCTTGTGTTGTAGGTCGCTGAATTCGTCTTAAAATCGGTAATAATGTCATCGAAAAAAAATACATGGTTCCATTTAAAAAAGTGGAGTTGACCTTGACGTAGCTTCAGCGCCTCTACCGATAAAAAAAAATAGGGTGGTCCAGTATGACGGCCTTCTCGAACACTGAAACTTTTGTCTAAAACCTTTTTGGATATGATCAATAGTTTGAGTGCTATTGCTCTGTAACACTTTATGTGCCTCACCCTGTATATATATATATATTGCTGACGGTACGTGATGTCGAAGGTTTACGCTCCTGCCTCGTGTCCCTGGAGATCGAACGAGAGGGCAAAATACACCGTTTCCCATACACGACCATCGACGAACGCAGCAACAAACCAAATAGACCCAAACCCAGATGACGTCACTGGAAAGGTAGGAGAGAGAGAGAGAGAGAGAGAGAGAGAGAGAGAGAGAGAGAGAGAGAGAGAGAGAGAGAGAGAGGAGAGAGCCGCTCATGTACACAGTGGTATATTTGCTACATAATAGCAATGTACACTATTACCGAGCAGTGTCAGAGCCTTCCACCGATACCCACAAACTCGCAACGTGACCCATAGACCGGTGGATACTCACGTAGTCGATATTCGTTCCTCAGTTTTTGCTGATCCAATATTATAGTATCGACGATTATGTAATGTTTTTTTGTGGCTGTTTTTTGCAGATTGTTTTGTCGTTGAATAATCTGAGGGAAGATGAGGGTTTGGGGTGTTACTTTTTTTATGCTGCTTGCTCGGGAAGAAATTCAAGGATTTTCATCACGATTTTGTCGGGGTTTTTATCGCATTTCGTAGTCTTCTCGCAGACGATTATCGCACATTTTGAGGCAAATTTAACGATCGGGAAATGCGGAAATCGTAATGTGAGGAGTTTAGATTTTTTGTTGACTTTTTTCTTTTTGGGGTCTTTTTCAGGGTTGGGTTTGGTTGTTTGGGTGGACGTTGAACGATTCTTCGTTGATTTTCATGAAAATTGTACTATCAACACCTGCTACCCCACTCGAGCCACAGGGTCAAAGTTTCGCGTTGATGGCTCCAAGTTCTCCGCTGCTATAATCGTTAAACACAATTTTTGAGGAATCCAATATGCCGTAAAGCCAAAGTGCTGCATGAATTTCTATAAGTTATGAGCGACACGGCAAACCGGGAAAACAACGAGCAGTGGAGTTGGCCAATTAAAAAAAAAAAAAAAAACATCCGATCAGGTCGAATGATTAAGGACATGGATTAAGAATACTGGGGTACCCAAACTTTGAATTATTAAAGATCGACCATGTGAAATTGTACCAGGGACATTATTGTATTTATTTCTATTTCTAATACTTAATCTTTTAAAAATAATAATTCCATTTATTCCATTCACTTTTACCCCACATTTGTCACTTCACTATTTTCGCTTCGTTGGATATTTGCATATTAAACAACTACCAAATACAAGGATAAAACACGATTAGTTCGGGTAATGAGTAAATATTTAGCATCAATTGGAACGTGAATGATTGCATGGAAATTCAACGATGTACTTATGAAAAAAAAGGATTTCGAATTCCACTGCAAAAACTTCGTTATTATATTCGCTGAACCTCATGGAGGGTTCTCGTTGAACGTAAAAAAAAAAATCATAAAATCTGAAAGCCCATAGAGATCCGCTTGAAATTTCAAGAGCTGACAGTGCTTTACATCGGTTCATGTGTCCAGTGAATTTTCACCGGATATTCTCGGTAAAATTGGAAGCACTCGAGGTTTAGTAGCAATTGAACGACGTTTGAAAAATTACATTAAATACGGTGGCTTTAGTCGAGTGCATCGGGAGCAACAATCCGAGAGGTGAATGATTACGAGCGATATAACGTTCGATTTTTTTTTTTTTTCGTCGGGCGTTCAAATTTCGTTACAATGCTATTTGATCGTTTAACGTTAACAAAGTTTGCAATAAGAAGAGTACGAGGCGAAAAATCAGAAATCATATTGGCGGAATGGCTGTTCTTTTTCTGTCAAAGTTTGTGAGAAAGACGAATGACTCATAACGTTGGAGGTTAATGACGTAACAATCGCGAACAAGTATCCGTGAAAGTTTCTCGCCCAAGGTTTCGCACAGTTAGCCACAAAGTCGATTACCATGGGACAGAAGAGAACGCCTATGTCATTAGTGGTTGTTATACTGGGTGGCCTGAAAGTAGCGTCTGGTTATGAATTGATCTAGGTAGATCGAGCGATTCTGAAAAGAAAAGTGCTTACCCATTTTTCTCTTCGACGCACCGTTGCTCCGAAATTCGTTGAGCGATGTTAGCCAATCGAGTGTACTGACGACGCGGACATGCCGCATGAGTGGGGGAAGCGCCCAATGCGAGAGAGCGGCCCGCCCCTTCTAGTTCGCTCAACGCGCTTGATTCGTTATCATTTCTCGATTAATAGCAAAGCAACGGGGCATCGGAGAGAAAAATGAATAAGGACTTTTCGTTTCAGAATCGCACGATCTATCTATGCCGTGAAAGTCTCGATGAGGTTTTTCGAAACACCCTGTATACGCCTACCGAATATTCGTATGTCTATACCAATTTAGTGTTGGATACATGGCGAGGGTGTGTAGCAAAGTACGAGGCGTCTCGAGGATTAATGAAAGCACCGTTGCGATATATCACTTTCGTATAAAATCGAGCTCTTCAATCAACATTGCGTACCACGAGGAATTCGGGAATATACCAAATGGTCTCGTTGGGACTTGGTTTTTCGCTGGTCGAGCTTTACCACTGTATTTCCGTTGGCCCTGCCTTCCGCAGGGACCACGCGTACACGGAGAGAGGCGTGATGTAGCCGCGCGCAATTACGTGCGCGGAAAAAATAAAGCGTTCTGTGTGTTCCGTTGGTTGTTGGTCGAAAAAAAGGATGAAAATGAAAAAAAAGGAAGAAAAAAAATCGAACAATCGTCTACCTATTCCCGACTCGAAACAAAAGCCTCTTCTATTCTCGTTAGCTTTGGCTCGATTGGAAATCGAGTTGAAATATTCGACGAGAATGGTACACGGCATTCTCAATTTTCTTTTTCCTCGCTCTTCTTTCACAGTTTTTTTTCCGCGCTACAATTTTTATCAATATTAATTTTTCACTGAACTGCAACAGCTCACTGTCCAAAGTTCGGAGAAAATTTTTGTACGTAGTTTTCCATTAGAAAAAAAATAGTCCAGGTTGGGCGTCAATTAACAAAATATTTTTTTTTAAATAGCTTGAAATTCAAACGTCAGTGGAAATTGGGATTTTAATTTTTTTTTCTAAATGGTCCTTCGTAAGCCCTTCAGGGCTTTGACAATCCATTTCCACTCCTACAACGCACTTATTTCACGATTTCAAGTTTCTCGGAGTCCCGCTCAGTGCTCGGTGCGCAAGCCACTGCTGAGCGGTCACCGATACGAGTATTGGCTCCGACCAGGAGATCTATGAAATTTCCTGAACAATAATGATTCCAATCAGCTTACCTCTAGAGAGATCCAACGACGTGACTTTTCCCTGGAGAACGATATCGTTCGAGCTCGACTCGGCTCTCGTGTCCCAAAATCGTATTCTCTTGTCAAAGTGACCGCTGATTATCGTGGATCCTGAGCCGTCCGACGTCACGAGATCGTTGCAACTCGATCCGGCGAATTTCGTTTCGATACCTACGAAAAACCAAAAAAAAAAAAACATTGAAAAAAGGCAATAATTGCAGCAACGTTTATACAGCGAATTCGAAACGTTTTTGCCCCTTTACAATCGAGGATAAGCGGCCCCGATCCCATACGTGATAAAACATAATGGGATATCTACGACGGGGCTCGAACAGAGAAACGAGAAGCATCAGCACACTGAATTGTGAAATGCACTTTCGCGAGAGACTTGGAAAACCGTCTTCGAACGTGAACATTTTTCCACTGAAGTAAAAGGGGATGAATCATATCCGGTCGAAATTGCAGACTTTCCGCTCGCTCTAAACTTCCGTGCCGTTTCGAGGCATCGGCCAATTTTGGAATCTATTTCTTGGACGCGCTATGCAAGTTGTATACATGGGCGTCGGGCAATTTTCGAATATAGAAAGCAGGAGAGCTGTTTATGTTCGAATGATTTACTCGACTGGAAAGAAATCGAGGGGAGGGGGTTCGGGAAATGTCCAGAAGTTTGCGGGTCTTCTGTATTCCGTCTAGGAATGATCAAGGAGTAAAAGGACATCGAGATATTTTCGAATGCGAATTAAGGTACTAGTCTCGCCGTAGTCACGTTAAAAAGTTTATTCTCCGCTCAATCGATGAAAGCTTCGAAATATTGCGAAATATCCTTATAATGTAGGTTGTACATCTTATCGGAATGTAAAAACTTATAAAATAATGATGAAAACGCCTAATATAATGTTTATCTGACCCTCAGTTTTGTATCAGACTATTTATTCCGGCTAGTTCTAGTCTGCTCCAGTCGCTTCGTGGCGCTAGCGTCGCTAGACATTGCTTAATTTAAATCGCTATATCTCTGAAACTAGACGGTCAAAATTCATCATTTTTTACCCACTTCGTCATATGTTTCGCTGTAATTGAGAATTAAAAAAAAAATCTGTAGAAAAGTTTAGAAGTTATAGCGTGAAATGTAAAATTTTCCATTGCTCCCCATACGAACACGTGTAAAACCATGAAATCTTTAATTGCCAATATCTCGAAAATGGAACGGTGAATCCTTTTGAAATTTTGCAGGTAATCATTTAAGGCCTTAGGCCACTCTAGAGGCCAAAAAAGGACATATTTAGTGATTTTTTTTCAGCGAAACCATAAAATAAATCGGAATTACAAAATAGGAGTTTAATTATACACGTAATTGACTATACAAAGTTATTTTTTCACAGCGATTCATGTCAAAATGGCGACTGTGCAGCATTTTTCCAATGCCGCCCTCATTTCTGGAAAGTCAACGGCCGGACCAACAGCTTCTATAATTTTTGAGTTATGATGAGACACTAAAGTTCTTTCGATTATATATAAGAATAGCTATAGAAGTACGTAGGATTTTTTTGATATATTGTTTTATGTCAAAGTGGCGCATTTCTAAAACAAAAAGTATAAAATGCCATGAGAAAATCGTCAGAAAATTGTTTATAAAAAAGGAACTATGCAATATAATTAAAAAATCCTACGTAGTGCCTCAGAAAATGTAATTCTAAATAAACAGTTAATAAAATTTTAAGCGAATCGGTTGAAATTTGTTTGAACTATGAGTCCGGCCGACTTGAGAAAAGTCGTTTTGAGATAAACGCGTTTAAAATTAGTAGAAAGCCACGACATAAATCAAGAGGGGTTGCGTTGGAATTCGAAAATCGAGTACTTAGAGATTTTTCACACCAATAAGCTTTTGGAATATAATTTTGTAGGTACTAAGGTACATTTTCAACAAAAAAAATCGATTTTTCTAAAATCCTAGAGTGGCCCAAGGCCTCAATAGTGTCCTGAATGAGTCCTCGTAATTAAAAAAAAATCTATAGAAAAACGCCCTGGTCAGACTATTACCTTAAAGTTCGTGCAATTTTCGAAAAAATCGTCTCCTAAAAGTCAAGTCTAGGAAATGTCCATTTTTCGACCTTTGATACCTAAGAAGGATGCCGTGGCTGGTTAGGTATATAAATAATCGTAATATCAAATAAAAACTCCATTGCTTTGAAAACAATTGAATGACGTGGACGTTTGCATAGTTGGAATACGACGAAAAATCATTATTTTTAATTGCTCGGAGGTTTTTTTTTGGCCGATTCAGCCTATGGAGTTCACTCAAACGTTTTCACGTATTCTCAATGGCGATTTACGAACTCAATTTGCAAAAAAAAAGCTTTGGATAATGATGAAAATGAAGGAATAAAAATGGGAAAAAAAATTGTTGCCCTCCATTGATGGAGGCTGCAACGTCCAAAAATTAAGATATCAATCATTGAACAATAAAACGGTATTTTACAAACACCGAGAATTATTTCCCGAATGACGTCAAAAACGTGGCAAATAAAGGCTTGTCAAATTAAAAATAAGTTTTTTTCTCTCCTTTTCTGAAACTAATTATTAGATTGTGTGCATTAATTTTAAGGGGTTTTAAAGAAATTACGTAATTAGTACTATATGTACTATCGGCTGTTGGTGATCGGGTCATATTGTTACTAATTTTATCTCAAAGCATCATCACGTGGGTTTAGTTTCCAGTATGTATTATTTTTCCGAAGTGTAAATGACATTATTTTTTGAAGCGTTAAATATGCCGAATTTTGTATCAACAAAATGCAATTTGCAGAAAGCTTTGCTTCTTTCCACCATCCCACAAGGGTAGTAAAATTAATTCACACTCATAATACTTTGCACTAAATATAATCATATTATTTGGAAGTCCTCGCTAAATTCTATTTTTATAAATTATTTCGGATTTCTGACCATGAGCAGGGGGTAGGGACGTACTGACGGATGGATACGATGAAATTACAAGGATTCCCAGTGGCTACGGCACCCGAAGACTGAAGTATTTGAAGCACGTATTGAATGTGTTTTTCTCGAATTTCCGTATCGAAAAACAGGGTCCCGGACGGTAAGGAAATGGTATCCTGCCCCATCGATTTGTTAGGAAGTTATTGCACTCTCTGGTCTCTCACCACCTAACCTCTTGCTGAATTAATGAATAGGGGACGAAAAAGGCCTCGGTTTCGGCTGAGCCACCAAAGGACCCGGAAGCGCCGACCCACGTCACAGTCTCAGCCGCTTTTTGCGCTCCGATGGGGCTGAAATTGGAGTTGGTCGACAAATTTAAGATCAAGCTTTGCGGGGTAGTGGTAGCATAAATTTTTACATCGTATGGGGAAAGTATGGCCATCGGGTATAAAAATAAACACATCGTTGAGGTATTTGAGTTGGTTTGGTAGTAAAACGATGTGTTTATTTTTTTTCTATTTTTTTATGTTTATTTATTTTGTCTATTTTTTTCATGGCTTTTAAACATTTTTATGTCTGTTTTTACTGAATTAAAACGCAATTACTTTTAAAATATTGCGAATAATATGTTGTTTATTGAATAACGTATTTTTGGTATTTTTCATTATTTTGAATTTTTAATCCAGAGGCTTACGAGAATGAAGGAAGGGGGGGGGGGCGTTAAGATTCATTTGTCGTTGTCGAAAAAAAATTTGCAAAAAGAATTTTCACCGGAAAAATATCTCTAGGATGAAAATTTCTCGAGTTGATTTGCTTGCGTTTTATTATATTATTTTTCTTATTGTATTCTATTTCTTTGATTATAAAATGATTATATTTAGAAAATGTATTATTTTATTTATTATATTATATTATATTTTTTTCGATTTGTTTTTTTTTGGTTTAAGCCTTCCGCCTTTGTGTTGCTTCTAAGAATTTCCGAAGAGAGTTAATCCTTCCTGTAGCCAAATATTATTACAGGAAAGTGATTTGTGAGAGAATTTTTTTTAACGAACATTTTATTTTGGTTCCTTCGTGTGCATTATATCTTGCTATTAAATTCAAAAATTTCCGAAGCGAAATTAATTCTTCCTGTAGGCCAATATTATTCCGGGAAAAGTAATTTGTGAGAGAATTTTTGATAAACAGTATGATATGTTAGTTTCTTCATTTACATTAAATCTTGCTTATTTTAAATCGAATTAAAAGATTTCCGGAGCGAAATAAATTCTTCTTGTAGCCAAATATTATTTCGAAAAAGTAATTTCTGAGAGAATATTTTATGAAGAAATTTGAATTTTTTCGTTTGCAATAAAATTTTGCTCGATTTTAATTAAATTCAAAAACTTCCCGATGCCAAATTATTTCTCCCTAAAACCAAATATAAAATCTCACGACATCAATTCTTTCCCTGATCAGATATCAACCATTTACCGTAATTTCATTTATCCGGAAATGATTCTCGAGAAAATTATTCTTCCGAAATTCTACCCCCGCCTCTTCTCCTCCCAAGGGGGGGGGGATGACATCCGAACACAACGTAACAAAAAAAATTCCTTTTTTAGGCCCGCGAAACGCTGAAGCCCTTTTTTCTCCATTGTTCGTTTCGCGTCCAGAAATTTTGCAATAAGTAGTGAAAAATCGGTATTTGCAGCAGGCTCGACAAGAAAGAAGGTCATAGTGAGGAAATCTCGCGTGATATTTTGAAATTTCACGGGAGAACGGTTGGCGCGACGAAATGAATATTGTTTGGAGGGAGGGACGAATGAGTGATCGGCGATAAAAGATGCGCCGCCATATTGCTCCGAGGTGGCATGGTATCAATCGCATTTAGAAGCTCATAGCTCGAAGCTCAAAGCTACGTTGTGGTGGACGAGACGAGTAGATTGGTGAGTGCGAGGGCTGGCGATCGGTATGGCGCCAGGGAGACCCACCGGCGCTTGGAATCGCGACCGGCAGGGGGAGGGGGGGGGGCGGATGAAAAGTATCAAATGACCGAGTATCAGCATCGCGGGATATATATAAACGGATATGCAGGGGGGTGGGGGGCTCATAAAACCCAGCGGGTTCGCAAGGCGCGCTGAACATAGTGCAAAAGCGAGAGAGAGAGAGAGAGAGAGAGAACGGCCGCGCTCGGTTAAATTATAGCGATACCGGGAATTGCGTTGCCTTCGAACCGTAACGAAAGGGTTGTGCTGGTGCACACGCACTGGACATCATCGTCCTTTAACTCGGTTTCTCCCAGCGTGCGTCCAGATCCAAGTGAACTCCGCCTACGGGACCTCCAACTCCGGGAAAATGACGCGCGAAGATCGCTCTCTCAGATTTATCGGAAACACGACCCTTCGCGCGTGGCGAGAAAACTCGTTACTATTTTTTTTTTTGTTTCCAGGCTATTTTCTGTGCGGCGATACGGGGAGGACAAAAAAATGATGGAGAGGTGTCGAAGCGAATCTGTAATCGGTGACCGTTTTGCGGAAAACTTTCTTGAGCTTTTATTTCGGTGTATCGCATGTCTGAAGTTTTAGCTTGCGCTCTTATTTGTATTTTTATATCAGTTTTTCCTTGTTTTTTTTTGTTTATTTTTTGTTTATTTTATATAGATTATCATTTTGATGTGTTCCCTTTTGTTACTGTTTCTCCTTGTCTCTCGGCAATTTTAGTTCGTATGATTTAATTTTCGAATACTACACGTGCAAAAATGTCTTAGGGATACCTAAGTTCCGATCGGATCACGATGAGGATATGATACGGATTCCCTAGAAGGAGTATCCTCATTGGAATCGAGATGGTGCTCACTACGTAGCACAAGCCGGAGAAGTGACGGCAAGAATTTGAAATACGTATTTAAAATACGTATTAAATACATTTTTCTTAGAAAATTAAATACGTTTTCTTAGTTCGAACGATCTCCATTTAATTTAAATATAATAACTCAGAATAAATAACATATATCACTTTTCTCCAGGAAGTATAGGGGAAGTCCAGGCAAAGTGAACACCTTAAGGCCTTAGGCCACTCTAGAAGCCAAAAAAGAGCATATTTTGTGATTTTTTTTCAACGAAACCATCAAATAAATCGGAATTACAAAATAGGGGTTTTATTATACACGTAATTGACTATACAGAATTATTTTTTCACAGCGATACATGTCAAATTGACGATTGTGCAGCATTTTACCGACGACGCCTTTATTTCTGGAAGGTCAACGGCCGGATCAACAGCTCCTATAATTTTTGAGTTATGATGAGACACTAAACTTTCTTCGATTATATATAAGAATAGATATGGAAGTACGTAGGATTTCTTTGATACATTGTTTTTTGTCGAAATGGCGCATTTTGAAAACAAAAAGTAAAAAACGCCATGAGAAAATCGTCAGAAAATTGTTTATAAAAGAGGAACTATGCAAAATAATTTAAAAAATCCTACGTAGTGCCTCAGGAAATAGAATTCTAAATATACAGTTAAAATTTTAAGTGAATCGGTTGAAATTTGTTTGAGTTATGAGTCCGGCCGACTTAGAAAATGTAGTTTTGAGATAAATTCGTTTAAAGTTAGTAGAAAGTCACGACATGACCCAAGAGAGGTTGCGCCAGAATTCGAAAATCGAGTACTTAGAGATTTTTCACACCCATAATTTTTTGGAATATAATTTTATCGGTACTAAGGTACATTTTTAACAAAAAAAAATCGATTTTTGGGAAATCCTGCAGTGGCCTAAGGCCTTGAGGATTCTAGTTAGAATCCAAATAGAAACTTTGCATAGGATCCAGGCTAGAATCCTGAACTTCTAGAACAAGATCTAGTTTGATATCGAATCGAATCCCAGGGATAATTGTAAAAATCACCAGGAGATACCGATCCGTATCGACGCTGGACGTTTTCAGAAATTCATGGATCTGAAAAAGATTAGGTAAAACTTAGTGCTACAGTATAACTGTCAAAACTTATATTTTAATAACAGAATTCCGAACAAAATTCTTTACATTTAATAAAAATTTTCGAAAAAAACAATAGATAGACCTTGAAAGACTTATATTTCCTGGAGAAGAGTCTCATTTGGACCGGAAACCTCATTTGGACCGAGCCTCATTTGGACCGGAAACTTATTAAAATTCATGCGAAAAAAAACGAAAAAAAAGGCCAAACAGAATATAAATGATTGTTTTCATTCAAAGATTTATCAGCTTGACATCGGAAGCAAATTAAAATACTGGCAATTTTTCCCAGGCCGAAGTTGAGGCGAAATCGGGTCCAAAAGAAACAAGTACTTTGAAAGAATAAGACTTCGTAAGAAAATATACAATTTTCCGGAATGCTTTTTTTTCGGTTTACAAAGTTGGAGGACAGTTTTGCGAGGACTTCAAAATTGGTTAAGTTGAGATGGCAGCTTGCATATTTGTCTATCTCTCTCTCTCTCTCTCTCTCTCTCTCTCTCTCTCTCTCTCTCTCTCTCGCCCTCTTCATTTCGATGAATTATGTACGAGCCACGATTTTGCTATGGTACAGAGAATAAAAACTTTAGAATACGACCAAAGGCACTCGCAGAAACGAGTGCCATCGTTAACTCCGGTACGTTTGCGTGTTCCGGCCACTCGTGGTACGCGTCGTATAACACGAGCACGACGAAGCGCGGGCTATTGAAATCGTTCAATTATCTGGATGCGTTTTATCATGAATTTCTCAAATAATTCGAGAAGCGTCAGCTCGCGGCGAGCGAATTATGGGTACCCGTAAAAGGGACGTTTTTCGTCGTCGTTTCGAGGAAAGAACGAGCGAGCTAAGATCCGTCCAGTTCCATAGAACGGGATAAGAAAGAGCGATGAAAAAGACGTAAGACGGCAAAGCGCTCACGCAAGGGGCGAGAATGGAGAAGAAGCTTTTGTTCTCCTATCGACGGCCATTCACGTCGTCGATGCTTCTCAGGTGCGAAACTAATTCTGAACAGCGTGACGTAATTTTACTGCTGAATTTCACCATTGTCCGATTCGTTCCTCAAAGTTTTTAACCTTCAAATGAAAAGGAAGGAATTTAAAATTTGCGTTAAATCGTGTATGATGCTGGAAGCAAAAATGATCCTCATCCGTTTTGGATAAATTAGTAATAATTGAAGGGAATGCGAACAGAATTTGAAAAAAGTTAAACTGTTGGTCATTTTTTTTTGTTAACGAACGTTTTTTTATTAGATATATGGATGAGAAAAAAATATAAGGTATTGCAAAAATTTGTTATTTTGCTTGTTTGGGTTTGTTTGCGTTTGGGAATGAATTTAAAAAACTGCGTTAAATCGTATATAATTCTTGATGCAAAAATGGTCCCTGTGCGTTTTGGATACATTATTAAGAACAGAAACGAAAAAGGCAAGGATTTTAAAAAGTTAATTCGTTGGTAATTTTTCACGAAAACATGTTCTTTTTTTTCGATATATGGATGAGCAAGAATAGAAATGAGCGAAAAATAAATTATTTCGTTTGCAACTTTTTTTTTAATGTTCTTTATCTGTTTGAAATAAATGAATAGGTAAGAAAAGTAGAAATAAAAAATGAGTAAAACAGTTGGTTTTTCGATATCCTTAATTTTTTCGAATAAATGAGCGAGTAAAGATTGAAACTATTTAAAAAATCATCGTGAAAGCTTGCAATTCAATAATTAAATTGTACTTAAGCTTTTTTTAGACGAATAAGTGAATTGAAATAGAAATAAGTAAGAAAAAAAATGAAATTGATAGTAATTTCTATTTTTGAATCTTCTTTAGTATTTACTTGATAAATGATCGAGGCAAAATACATTTTTGTTTTAGATGCTTGAACGAGGCAAAATAAAATGGTGCGAAAGAATAAGTTCATTCGTAGGTAATATTAGTTTAAATATGCTTTGAACTTTTATTGTATGAGAATAAATAATAACGTTAATTGAACCGTACATCAAATTTCATTTAACGAAAAATGTATTCCATTTTTGCTAGATAAATCATCGAGTAAAACTCTTTTTCTTAGATAAATGAATGAATAAGAATGAGAATCTGTAAACGAGCAAGTTAAATCGTAAATAAAAAAAATCTAATGATTTTCTGTATCCTCTTTAAATAAATGAAAAAGTAAGCAAAGAAATATATTAAATCATACATGAAGTTTATTTCTAAAAAAATCTATCCTAGCTGGATAAATTATCGAGTAAAGAAAAAACGTTTTTTTTTTATAAAAATGAAATTCAGCGAAACAATAAATTGAATTAATTTTATTAAAAATATTTCATCTATTTATTTATCTAGTAATTATGAAGATTCTTTTTAGATAAGTAAACAAATGAAAAAAATATATATTTTTTATCGAAATTAAATATCATTTTAACCCTTCGTGGTTACACATCCAAATTCAATCGCGGTGGTCACACTTGGGTCGATTCTACCCAGTCAATTTTCCAAAAAGTATTGTGACCAAACTATCCGTCCGAAGTGGTTCAAAAAATTACGGAACATGCTTTGAACTTTCTAGATGATGTACGGAAAATTTATTTCTGAGTAATAAAATGGCGACACGTTTAAAAAATTCATAAAGAGGTGAAAATGCAAAAAAAGACACTTTTTCGCTCAAAAAATCATAGTTCCGTGAATTTTCAACATTTTCACCTAAAATTTGGATGTGATACTCCTTAGATATGCTACTTTTGGGAAAACATAGTAGCATAGTGCGTGTTTCAAAAGAGGTATTTATTCCGACATGTGAAGAGGATAAATTTTATGGTATGAGGATACTTCAAACTATATATTACGTAAATGTATTTTGGCGTAAATATATACTAATATATTTACGCTAAAAATTGATCGACGGGTCGATTCTACCCAGGGTGACCACGAAGGGTTAAAGGCTTTTCACGATACTCCGTTCTAGATAAATAAATAATGAAAAAATGTATTACTTGTCATCGAAAATGAAATAGCAGGAAATGAATATGGAAAAAAATAGAATTTAAAGGAGTAAATGAAAACTTGTATCGTATTCATTTTTCTACGATCAAATTTTGCATATGAGAGTGTGATACCCATTTGAAATCGTGGTTAAGGCTTTTTCCTCGCAAAACCGTGGCAAAGGAAATTTCTCTCAACGAGTTTGTGGAATTCGCGTTAAATGAATAACCGCCCTACGTGTATACGGGGACTGTTTCGCTTTTATATCGCCCAGGGTTGTATGCGTGGCTCTATATGTGTCAATGTGAGAGTACAGCGGGTGATGCTACGATACAATTGGAAGCGCGTATTTCGGTGCGGGGATCACACGCTGCTGTGTTCAAAGTGTAAATCGATATCTCGAGTTTCACTTCGGATCTACGGTTTCCCGAGATTAGTCGGCGTCCGAACGACCAGAGTGCAAATCCACCATCGGATTTTCTCAATGCTCCGCTTACAACTTTCATCCCCGATGCTCTCTTTTTCACTCCCTTTTCACCCTGCGCGTCTCACCCTAACGATTTTCCGGTTTTCCCTTCATTTCCTTCGGAACAATCTACGCTACAGAATGAGAGTCCAATGTTCCACGGGACCAATGTGACCACAGGCAAATTCCATTTTATGTTGCAGTATTCAGCAGCGAGAGGATTCAAATATTATGTACATATATATATATATATATATATATATATATATATATATATATATATATATATATACATATATATATATATATATATATATATATATATATATATATATACTATATATATATATATATATATATATATATATATATATATATATATATATATATATATACAGTACTGGACAAAAAAAAGTACGTACTAGTCGAAATTTCTTACCGCACTAAAATTTACATAGCGGCCTCAAAAATAGATGTAATTCAATTTCCCAAGTGGCGTTTAAAAGAAGACAAGTTTACCTTTATTTTGCTTTCTTAGAAAATTCTCTACGATTTTTTTTCGCCCTAGTGCGCATTTTTAAACGTGGCCATTTTTTGGCTATTTTTCGGCCGTCGAAAGTTAACTGCAAAGTTTGTAGAAAACATTTTCCTTGGTTTTTTCCGTGGTAAACTTAAAAAAGATATTAAAACTTACATTTTTATTTTTTAGAAAGTCTCGTACGATTTTTTTTCGCCCCAGTATTGCATTTTTAGCTAAAAAAAGACATGTTTCAGAAAAAGAGGCGTCATTGAAGAACTATAGGGTTTCAGAGGAACTGTCAAGAGGGTAAAAAGTTGCATGGGTTCACACTGGAGTGGCTAGAATTGTTTCAGAATTTTTTTTGACATTTTTTTTTTACCATTTTTGGTTGGAACTTTGACGAGTGGAGAGGCTCCATTTGGGAATTATGGTTCCCAAGTGGAGCCTCTCTACTCACCCAGCCTCTCCACTCATGCTATCCAGTTCCAGAACGGGATCCTATTTGAATAAAATATTTTTTTTGGCAGTGTATCGAAAATCAATCAAATTTTAAACGCAAAATATATATCAATAAAGCGATCTTAATCAACTAAATGTGTTCCATTCTATTCAATGACATGCTGCCATCTCTCCACGAGCTTCATTATCCCTCTTTCATAGAAGTCCTAAGATCTTTGGGCAAAGAAGTCATCCAAGTGGTTTTTCAGTAAGTCCAGGAAACCAAAAGTTTTATTATTCAAACTGTTCTGTAGCATCCGGAACAAGAGATAATCTGAAGGAACAAGGTCCGGACTATACGGTGGGTGGACCAAAACATCCCACCGAAGCCGCAATAACGTTTGCTGGGTCATCAGAGAAACATGCGTGGTCTAGCGTTGTCCTCGTAGAAAACTACGCTCTTTTTGTTTCCCAATTCGGGCCGTTCCTGATCGATTGCTCGCTCTAATTTGGCCAGTTGTGAACAGTACTTTGAGTAGCAAATCGCAAGCTGAAATTCGATCCATTTAATTCGTTTGGCTCATTTTGTGCAGCACCCAAACATCAAGCTTGTTTACCATCCCAAGCTTCCTTAAGGAGTTACGTGGGTTTGAAAATTTAAAAAAAATCCATTTTTTTAAATTTATTTTATTATCTAATAGTACAATATGTCTAGAATATTCTCCCAAAGTTTTAAGTCAATCGGAGTAAGAGTCTAGGAGAGAGAGAGAGCCTTGGGGAATTCCCCCCGTTGGGAAAGACCGGCCGGGAGCAACGCAGGTGTACGCATTTTTCTCAAAACACTATTTTTTAAGTCGGTGGACACGATTTCTCAAAAACTAATGCACTGATCTTATTGAAATTTTGCACTCTTCTCCAAAATAGCATTGACTAGTGATTGAACGGAGGTTTATTTTCGATTACAACTAATTTTACAAGACTATACGTAATATAAATTGTACCAAAAATTGAACTATTTTGCATACAACTCTGCCAAAAATTCAAATTTCATTTTTTCTTGAAATCCTTCGTTCCATCACGAGCTATACGTATCTACTAACAGAAAAAAATTGATTTTTTAATTTCAGATAAAGCTATCATGAGGTATCCTGACCACCACGAGGACACTTTTTTTTTAAGGGTCTCCGGAAACCAGGTCCAACCGGCTGAATTTTCCAAATTTTTGGATGAAATTTTTTTAAAATATTGTTGAAATGTTACTCTTTTATGTGCTTAACATTTTGAATAAAATAATTTATATATTATATTAAAAAAAAAATAGAGCAAATATGCTTTTTTTGGCTTCGAAACCCACGTAACCCCTTAGTGTCTCGAAACAGTTGATTTTTAGATATCACATTTTACAACTTTTTTCGATATCATATTTTATAACTTTTTTAGATATTGAGATATCGTAAATAGTGTTAATCCCATTGATCTGTAATACTTTAAATGCCCCATCCTGTATATACGTGTGTGTACAGATGTAGAAATAACGAAAAATGCAAAAGGCCTCGTCAACCTTGTGAATAACCCTCCGCTGGGACTGATGGATTCCTATCTCGAAGTAACCATAAAATAGTGGATCGTGTTTTATGCACAAAATGTATACGAGGAATGTGCACGTAACGAGAAAAAGCAAGACGAGACCGACGAGGGAATATCGCGTGTATGACATCAAAATGCCGATAGTCTCCGCGTTCGCAATTATCTGAAATCCATATTTTTTTTGCTTCATTTGTGAATATTTTTGACGCGTTGGATCGCCGAAGATAATAACGTATATTATTTTTTAATATACATATCTATGAATATAAATAAATAAATATATATCTATATATATATGGGGCGTTCGATACCAAATCGACCACTTTTGGGCCCGACCCCTTTCGATTTGGCTGAAACTTTAATATGTTATTGTTTTCATCTTAAAACGCTTTTATGATTCTTTTCAATTTTTTTTTCACATAATCACATATACGTAGAGAATTTAAAAAATCGCCCGGTTTTTTTTAAATGCTCATAATTTTCTGAAAAATGGACCGACTAAGATCTTTTTTTTTTTAGAAATTCTTCGTTCTGAAATGTTCTTTATTTTTTAGTTTTTTGAAAAAAACGCGATTTTTTCAAAGAACGTTACTTCTGATTTTTTTTTTATTTTTGTAAAAAAATATGATAAATTCAGCATTTTTTGCCGCCAGACCCATCGTGGTAAGATTTTTCTTTCTATTTTTTTTTTAAATTAAGACATTTTAATTCTTAATTTTTTCCACATATAGCTGTTTCCTATGGTTCAATAATGTACATTAATAAGTTCTATGGTTTTCCAAAAAATGCAGTGCACTATTTCATTTAGTTTTGCCGTTAAAAAATTAAACGACAAGCATCTGTCAATGTTAAAAAAACGTTCCAGTTGGATCGTTTTCGTTTGATATGCACTGACTGTTTTCATTGTCAGAAGACTATAATAATGCTGTGCACAATCTCCGTGTGCACAGCAGTTACATTTTAAAGATAAAGGATGCATCTAATCATGAAAAATTCAGCAAATGCAAGGGTTGCACCCCTTCAGTTTCACACCCTGCCAAAAAAATGCGAAAATTGCGAAAAAATGAGAAATGAGCATAACTTTCAGGCAACATTTTTTTTAGAGTCGCGATCTCAAGTGTGTGCTTTAAAATAACATCGAAAATTTGTAGCAAAAAGGTCCGGACCAAAAACCACCCATAACAGTAATCAAATATTGATAACTACCCCTAGCAATTGTGATACGCCCATAATGCACTTTCATTGATTTTCAGTCCATAAATATTTTTGAAAACACATGAAAAATTTGTAGCAAGAATATCCGAATGGAAAACTACCGCTAACAGTAACGAAACATCGAAAACCACCCCTAGAAATGGTGATACGCCCAAAAATGCACTTCCATAGATGTTCAGTTCATATATATTTTCGAAAACGCATAGAAAATGTGTATCAAGAACATCCGATTCAAAAACTATCCCTAACAGTACCAAAACATCAAAAACCACCCCTAGCAGTGGTGATGCGCCTGAAAATGCACTTTTATTGATGTTCAGTTCATATAAATTTTTGAAAACATATGAAAAATTTGTAGCAAGAAAATCTGACTCGAAAACTACCACCAAGAGTAACAAAACATCGAATTATCCATAAGTTCTTCAGAATATGCTTATGTGTTCTGGAACACTCATATTTCGATTCAGATCAGGATAAAATAACAGAAAATGAGATGATAACATTTTATCCATTGGGGGTGAATTTCTCTCAATTGAAGGGTAGTTCATAAGGGTTGATTGATCCGTAAGTTCTTCAGAATCTCACTACGTGTTCTGGAATGACTTTTCCTCAATTTCTGACAGAAATCAATGATGGGAAATAAAATTAAGATGTTTCCAAGCGATTGGGGTGATTTTTTCATTTGGGGGTAGTTTCTGAGGGTAGAAAAATTGGCGAATAATTTTTTTTCCCACATTGGGTACTCGTGAACTCAGATTCACCATGTACCAACTTTGCCAAATGCTAAAAAAAAACTCAGCTGTTAAAGGGTGAATGACAAATGATAAAAGTTGTTCTTGTTCCTCGAATATTGACATTTTTTTCTACAGAATGCCATTTTCGTAATTTTCAAAATAAAAAAAAATATCTAGTCATACTAAAGTTTTATTATTATACTAAAAGTATTTTTTTTCATTTTCCATTTTCCATCACCCTAGTTGCCAGAACCATCTACATCGGATGGCCATGCAGCAACGGCGGCACTTTGTTTGAATAATAATACCTTCATTGTTTATCAATATTTTTCAACGAAAAAAAACTGAAAATTGGCCGGACTATGTATCAATTGTGGCTAAAATCCCGACCTCGACATCCCAATACTCTCAACAGAAAAAAATATTGAAATTCGACCTGTTTTTTTTTAGCTTCAGGCTCATGCACCAGGGCTGAAAAAAGACTCGATCAAGCGGATAAATCGTAGATAAATTTCATTTCACAGTCGAAATCAGACTTTATTAATACGGATCTCGCCCACTGCGAAAAAGTGTACGATCAGGTTTAAAAAAAAATGAAAAATAGTACTTTTTTTCATTCGGGAGCAATCTGCACGTCAAAACGACAAACTTAAGGGTAGCAGGGCAAAAGAAAAAAAAAATAAAGCGGAAATATACTCACAGGCACGACTCCGAAGGTCCCAGATTTTAAGAGTTCGATCGTGACTGCCCGTCACTACCTTGGACGGCTCGCCGAGAAACTTTGCGGCCATAACTTTTGCGCAATGGCCCGTCAGTGTGTGCTGTAACACAAAATTGTAGGAAAAAACGTCATACACTTTTTATTCCCAGTTTACTCGGTGCACTCGTGAATCTCGTTTTTTTTTCTTATTTTACAGCTCGATATTCGTCAGTGTTCCGTGAAAAATCTTCATGCAGGCGGGAACAGTTATTGCTCCGGGAGAACGAATGAATATGGCTGTGAAATGACAAATTGACGGTTTTATACGGACGATAAATCACGCGTGCCATAACGGCTTTCGCTGCGATTTTGGCAGGAACGTTTAACGAGAATTCCGAGCTGACTTCGCTGAGGGTGCGATGGAAAAATCAATGGGGGTTGAGAATTCGTTTTTTTAAATATATTTTTTTTTGACACTTGGATGATCGTGAAATATTCTACGTAAGGATTCTCATCGCACGGAGTTTGAGAATCTTAAGCGAGACCTTTCGTTCAACCCCTTGGAAATTCTCAAGCACTGAAGAAAACGATTTTATCGACGGAAATAATGAAACTTAATAATCGATCGTTGAGGATATCCTGTTGATGAATCCATCACTTGGATGGGTGACCGCTGAGCCGTTAAAGCCCGTAAAAATATTGGGAGCAACGTTAAAAATCAGATAAAATTGCAAAAATTGAAATAAAAAAAAATAAAAAAAAAATACAAAAAAACATTAAAGTAAATGAAGATAAAAACTTTAAGAATAGTAAAAAATCACAAAAGTTCAATAAAAATATATCGATAAAGTTTTCAGGGAAGGTGCGCATCTATTAGGCCATATCAGATTCAATAAACCGTCGAAAGTTTGTGCCGTATGATTCGAATCGAACTTCCCGTTTGATTCAATCTCGCTGCTCCTCCGCGTAATTTGATGAAATCCCTCTCGCATCCTCAGAATCCAATATGGACGGTGTCTCCAAAAGTGAAAAAGATAAAGAAAAACAACGTGAAAACTATCCGAAGATAAAGCGCGGAAGCTCAATTTTTCTCTGAGGTCAGGCAGCCGGGCAGTTCAAATTCCATCTTGCGCAAAACTAACGACAGATCTTCGAACTAAAAAAAAAAAAATCCGCATTCTCTTGGACGGGAACGGGGGCGGGCGTGAAATTCATCCCCAATCTGGACCATTCACCAGTCGTTGCTTTTCCACAGCCGCAGGAATCGTTTGCAAGCACAGGTCACGTCGTTCCGATGGAGATGTTGCTCGCGAGTTTGTGCGATAGAAATATTGAATGGAAGGTTAAATTGCGTGGCTTAAAAAATTTGGCTCAAGGTAACTCGAAGAGTTAATACGATTCTTGTTAGCGGCATTATCCTCGATATACCGAAGAAGGCGGGGTGGGTGGAGAGGGGGGGGGGGGGGATAAACCACAGGCATCGAAATTCAATCGAGCCTTGGGTATTCGTGATCGAAGATGAAATTATCCAACAAGTGGTCGATCCCCGGCAACGTTCGGACAGCAAGCCAGCCACCGAGACCGCACCAACCCTCTCGTATTTTTGCCTCTCTCTCTCTCTCTCTCTCTCTCTCTCTCTGCTGGACTACTCTTCTTCCCTTCTGCTATTTCCTCATTCTCCACCCTTCCTTTTTTCCTTCTTCGTTCCACTATCTCAAGCGCGAGCCATCGAGGCCGAAAACTTTTCAGGCACGATTCGTTAGTTTTTCTCTTCCGTGTCCTCCCGCCCTTTACTTCGAACCCTCTCGCGTTTCCGCCCCCGCTTGCCATATAGCTCATTCCTCTGCAGTTCGAGAAGTTGAGTTTTTTCAACGCCATCCTCGTAGCCTCGCCTCCAGCAGAACCGTGTAGTTCAAACTTTGCTGCCCTCGGTATATACGAGAAGCATCCCCTCACCACCCCCCCCCCCCCCCCCCCACAAAAAAAAACGTCCCGGTTTTTTACTCCGCGAGCCCGACGCAAGTCGAAACTCCAGCATCCAACGACGAACGACGTGTTCGAAATAGGAAATGACAAATCGCCGTGGGGTCGAGGAGTTTCTATCGCTACGCGGAAATCGAGGTCCTTTAATTTACGGCACCGCAGCATCGAAACGTAAATTGCGCAATTTATATCAAGCCTGTTCCGTCGATGTTCCGAGTTTTAATAATAATAATAATAATAAACAATAATAATATAAATAATAATAAAACTGAGGAGGTGTGTGCCCGGGCAATAAGTCTATTATAATAAAAATTTAAAAAAATGATACAAATTGACAGTATTCAAATTAAAATAATGACAGTAATAATAATTGTTATAATAATAATAATAATAATTAATATAGTCTAGAAATTTGAAAAAAATCGATCTTTTTCGGCATTTTCTTAAGGGGGGAAAACCCTTTAAAATGTTAAAAAAAATCGATTTTTTTTTACATATTTCGAAAGTATAATATATTGAGAGTATACTGGAAAATCGAAAAATCGAAATATGAAATATTCGTGCGATTATCTCGAATTTTCAAAAACTGCTCTAGTTATAGCTCAAAAAGTTATTGATCGATCTGGCTGAAATTTTGGGAGTTTTTTCTCTATAACATTATCGGGAGGATATACCCAAAGTTAGGTTATCGCGTAAATAAATTACTTTTTTGGGGTAAAAATTGTCGAGAAAATGATCAAAAATATAAAAATTTGATTAAAAAGCCTACTTAATTTTTTATTTGATACTTTTTAATATTTTTATAGGTATATCATTCCTCTACACATGCCAATAATCGACAAATATTTTTGATTTCTGTTTCAGATTAATAGAAAAAATCAAACAAATGGAACACTTTTCGATATCACGCAAAAGACGCCTAAAGGAATACATTTTATAACGCCGCCATTTCTTTGTTAAAAAAAAACTTAACACATGAAAGTTGTAATAAGATAACGTCAAAATTTAAAAATGATGTCATTATTTGATCAGCTTTAAAAAAATTCATGAAAAATGACTCATTTTCGGGCGTCTAACGGGTATTCCCCCTTTAACGTATAGACTCTTGAAAATATGTTCTTGAAATGAAAGTTCGAAATTCTTAACATTTACAAAGTTATAGTGATTTTAATGGGTCGGATTGAGAGGGCGCACCGACGCGAATCGGACAATCAGAAGATTTTAAGGAAAGGGTAGAACTACTCGCAGGGAAGAACAAGCTTCAGAAAAGCATCAATTCGAAATCGAGGAAGGCACACTTTACCAGGCAGGAATGAACGATTAATATAACTTCAGTATAACATGCCATAATGCCACTTAGATAGTTGCGGTTGTCTGAAATTGTACTCGAAACTTTGAACACGTTTATTCTCGAAACTACTCTTTTTCAACCTGCTTCACATAAAATCTCACGTTCTATTCGATCGATTGACTTCAAATTTAGTATCGACGTCCAGTATATATCCCTCTATCATCCTTACCTCAGGTATTGAGAAATTATTATTATTACTATTTTAAAAATATTGAAAACGTTGAAAAAAAATAGAGCGAAAAATTAACTTTTTGGTCAGACAGTCACCATTAAAAAAAAATATATTCTCTTTGGTACCTGCCATTATAACATTTTTATTGATCATGAAAATTGGTTTCATCTCTTCTTGAGATGAAAGGGAGCTTCCCGTGCAAAAATTTCTTAGGGATACCTAAGTTCCGATAAGATCCCGATCGGGATATGATACGGATATCCTCATTGGAATCCAGATGACCCCCACTACGTAACACAAAGCGGATACGTCGTTGCAAGAATTTTAAATACGTATTTCAAACACGTATTAAATACATTTTTCTTAGAAAATTATTAGGTGTACAACTTTGCTTTCGCCGTTTTTTGATAGATGACTGCAGCGGTAAGTGCTGGTCGAAATAGGCAGATCAAAAATGTCACACAGCAAGCTTGGACATCTGTCAAAATAATGACAGTATCTCATTAATGAATTTGCGTTTGCATCATAAATTTATTCTCGATCGAAGATGTCAGTTTTCGAGCCAAATTCTCGTAATTTGCGGGAATTTTTTATTTTCTGCTTCCATTTGAAGAAAACTGCGGCTGAGGTGCATCGAATGCTCTCAACTACTTAGGGTGAGTCTACTCTTAGTGAAAGAATATGTCGTGAGCCGTTTCAAAAGCGGCGATTTTGACGTCGAGGACCGGTATGGCGGTGGAAGAGAGAAAATCGTTTTTTTCGAGATGTTATTCGACAATTGCCAAAAATATGAGAAAAAGTAGTAGTTAGCGATAGACAGTACTTTAAATCATGAATAGGTAATCACTTTTTTAAGAATAAAGACTCAAATGTTGGAAAAAAAAACGGCGGAAGCAAAGTTGTACACCGAATGCATACATATTTTCTCAGTTCGAATGATCTCCATTTAATTTAAATACAATTAGTTAGAATAAAGAACCTATATCACTTTTCTCCAGGAAATATAAGTCTTTTAAGGTCTGTACATTGTTTTTTTTTCAAAATATTTATTAAATGTAAAGAATTTTGTTCTAAATTCTGTTATTAAAATATATAAGTTTTGACAGTTATACTGTAGCACCAATTTTTACCTAATCTTTTTTGGATCCTTGAATAAATGATTTCAGAAAACGTCCAGCGTCTCCAGCTGATACGGATCGGTATCTCCTGGTGATTTTTACATTTATCTCTGAGATTCGAATCGGTATCGAATTAGATCTTGTTCTAGAAGTTCGGGATTCTAGCCTGGAGCCCATTCAAAATTTCTATTTGGATTCTGACTAGAGTCTATAATAGTTCCGGATTAGGATCCTGGCTGGAATCCGATTTTCGAGCGTTACATTTCGCTCCCGGATCTGATCCGATGTTCGACTGGAACCCGCTTAAGAAACCTGGATCCTAGTACGAACCGGACTGTATCAATGACAGTAATTCTGCACGGGTTTGGAATCACGTCAACCACCTCAACCCGTTTTCTTCACTGTCATATTTGGACGCCCACAACTTTTCAATTTTAATTTTTTTTCGCACTAAATTGTTCCCGTAAATTCTTGAAACATCAATAAAAAGACTGTGAAAAAATGGATACTAAAAATATTTGTTTTTTTTTTTATCAAGTCCGAAAAAACGCCCGACGGCCTCTGGACTAGAATACTGCTTTAAAAGGGTATATCACAAGGGTATACGTTGGAACTCAGGAAATTAAAAATACAATATATATATTGGATAAATGGATACGCAGCTACGTGGAGTTTTGTCCATCCTCAGCTGTTCATTTTCGCCTATACATGCTGGCTCGTGCACGACTTGCAGCCATTTGATAGCTCTTGAAAAATGTTCTAATGTAAATTAATGATGCGGAAGTTTGGGGCCATTCTCGATCGGCTCAATATCGATATATGTATATGAGCTCGCGAGATCCCGTTTTTTATTTCCCTCTTGCTGAGCTGCTACCGCCCCTGTGGGAACTCAATCGGCTTTGGGGTTCAGCTCGAGGCAAAGCAGACGTGCATGGGAATAAAGGTTGTGTGGGTGTGTGTATGTGTATGTATGTGATGTCTTATCCTTGTCGAGCGCCATTCTACCATTTTTCTCTCGCCGTCATCCTTTTTTCCTTCCTGACTGCGGGGCACAAGTTTTTTCCAAGTTATGTTCTGTACCGCATTCTTTTTGGATTGTGAACTTGCGTTTACTTTCTAGAGATGAGGACCGAGGACGTACGCACGCGGTTTGGGAATCCCACGATTGGAAAGGGAACATAAAAAAGTGAGACGTCAAACGATTAAGCGGTTTGCATAAGCTTGAAATTTCAAAAATATCATTTTTCATTGCGTTGTTTTATAGTCTAGGGTTTTAAGTTTAATTTGAAAGGAAGATATTGGATAACATTTCTTAAATTGACCGTGTTATGGCAATTTTTGCAAAGAGTCAGACGCTTCACAAGAATACCCTTTTTTCTTTTGCCTTTTTCTAAAAACTATGTTTTATGCAACGGTGTAAGTCGCTTCTCAAAACCTACTCGTCCGATTCACTTCAAATTCGGAAAGACCAGAGTTTGTAACATTTTCTACCGTATGACCGGAAGATTTTTTAAATATGCTTATCCACTTGTTAATAAAAAATGACTGAAGTTGTTTTTTTTAAATAAACTATTGGACTTTTTAATCCACAGCTTGCCATTTTCGTAATTCGCAAAATATCAAAAAAAGTATCCGTTCATACGGAAGTTTTATTATCATGCAAAAAGTACATTTTTTATTCTTCATTTCGGATGACCGTACACTGACAGATTTTTTAAAATATATTAACTGGATGCGTCTATTTAATTTTTTTAAATTTGAATGAACTAGATTTTTCGTGAAATCAAGTTTTTCCTATTGCGTTCCATTATTAAAATTATTTATTTTAAATATTTTTATTTATTCAAATCAAGATCTATTTAATATCGTCTAATAACTAAATATTTTATTTATTCTTAATAAATCTGTGATTCGGTTTCATCTAGTAGTATAAGGCAAAAGAGAGAGAGAGACGGAAAAATGGTACACGATTCGTTCTCTCAAAAATCTCTCAGCCGTGTTTTCATTACAAGACTGTTGTAACATTCTGAAATTGAGGAAAAGGGTTAGTCTTTCTATACATAAATAGTCGTGCCTGTTAATGAAAGGCACGACGATACCTTTCGTTTTTTTTTTCAAACAACAGCCTTGTAAATGGAAGAAAAGAAAAATAATTGACCTTTTTTTCACCGCACTTTTATGTCATAAACCTATATTTCTTTCTCGTATTTATGCGTTATATCGTATTTTATCTTTATTTATTTTATTTGAATCTAATCTTTATTCCTTTAATATGAATATATTTAATATTTAAAAAGAATAGCTTAAACAATAAATAAAAACATTTAAAACAAATAGGGTCGTAGAAGGCTGCGAGACAAGGAAAAACCCTATTTGATTTAAATAGATCTTACTTAAATTAAATATTTTTTTTGGCAGTGTAGTTGCCACAACCACGTACACCGATTGACCATGCAGCAATGGCATTATTTTCTTCAAACAATAATAACTCCATTGCTTATCAATATTTATCAATTTTCAAAAAATCCAAATTTGCCGAGACTCTGTATTGATTTTGTCTAAATCTCCAGCTTCGTCAGCCCAAAACTCTCATCACAACAACAAAAATTGACATCCCACTTATTGTTTTAACCCAAGTCTACGCAAACCCTATAAAAATATCATATCAACAATTCAGGAAACCAACAAAAGTTCCTCGACCCGCTAAAGAGCTAATCCACCTCGCATCACCCAAAATCGAACCCCAATCATGAAAAATCCACAATCATTGCATTCCCCTCCGATTTGTCCATTGTAACCCGCCAAATTGCGACGATTCATGATCCGAGTGAAATTACACCGGGAGAAAACGCAATTGCGAATGAACTGGAATAACCATAAGGCAAGATTGATTACTCGGAAAGAATCGCCCCTGGCATATTGAAGATAGAACGTTGGGAAGTTGGAGAAATTCCGATATTGCTCGGTATATGCAAGTAACGTGTTTCATGCGGTGTATAGTGGAGAGATTCGAGCGTGTGTTTAGCTCGTGTGCAGGCTGGCCTCGTGCCACGTGTTATCTGTTGCGTGTCTTTTGATTTTACTCGTTTTACTCGAACAGCTGTATATATACGTCGATATGCAAGTACGTACGATACGTAAGAGGACCAAGGATTGGACAGGTATCGGGTATCGGGTTACGGAACACGTCGATACCTCTCTCTCTCTTTCTCTCTCTCTCTCTCTCTCTCTCTCTCTCTCTCTCTCTCTCTCTCTCTCTCTCTCTTTCTCTCTCTTCCCCTCTCTCTCTCTCTGTCTCTCTTCCCTCGTCTTTTTGCATCTCACCCTCGAACAAGCGACAACGAAGACGTGATTCGGTCTCCATACTCAGCTAACCCTACAGAATGGAAGAGCGTAGTCCAGTTCTCAAGAAGTTGTTCAATGCCAACTGCAATAGGTGCGGGTGTGTCTGTGTTTATTTGTACGTCGATGTGTTTCGATTGCGCGTGAACGTTGCTACATAAGCGAAAGAGTGAGACGGCAAGCCATAAATTGCAGGCTCTTGGCTGTGTACAACTAATCTGGCGGCTACTCTCGCGAGGAAAAAGCAGCACGGTTAGAAATGCGGGGGAGCATAGATCTAGAGGGGCAGAGGGGTGGGGGAGGGGTGCAGACATTGGCCCAAGTATGTGTGTTATGGTACCTCAATTAATCCTTTGACGTTGGTGTTTCCATTTCTCTCGAGCCCCCGGCAGCGAGCCAACCACGCTGCCCTTTATTTCATCTTGTACTTTTCGCTTTATATGTATTACGTATGTATATAGAATTCACGTATATATATATACATGGTTGCAATGAGGAAATCGTTTCGAATGCATGTTTCCTGTCTCGCCCCGCTACTTCCATCTCGCAGGCTCTTTGTAATATAAATGAATGACTCCTCAAGAGAACTATAGTGCATTGCAAATTATTCCGCTATACGGGCGTGCACTTATCATGCATTGCTTACGGTTGTTGCGCGCTTCCTGCGAATTTCATTTGATTCAACATTTCATTGTTGCTACGTGTGTCTTGGGTAACTTATGGTATGTGTGCGTTTGTTTGTTCGTGGACGTGTGAATGATAACGAAGGAGGAATTAATGGTTTGATGGTGATCTATGTGGTAATTGCCGGCCCGCAATTGTGGTAATTTGTGATCGTCCGGTAGTGGCGCGTAGTCACTAAAAATGCCATGCATTCGAAGTGAGGAGGAAAGAGAGAGAGAGAGCGGTAATTAAGGTGGGAAACAGTGCAGACTTTGTAACGCAAGAGAAACGTCTGGCTCGCGCATTTATCATCAAAGGCCCGAGGCTTGTTATCTGAATTTCATGAAGGTTGTTTCATACAGTTTATGGAAAACCAATGCAACGCAACACGATGGCTGTTGACTTGAAGCAGCCTCGAATGAACGACGTGGACAATTTTTATGAGCTACCAAAAGATTGCAGGATACGACACTTCTGAATGTAATATATTGCGCCGATGAGCTTTTGGGTCATCCAAGGCTGATGGCAGTGCGGACGGGGTCGTAGCGGACATAGATCAAAGGATGATCAGACAGCTACGGGTGCACTGTAAATCGAATTGTGTTATTTGTTACACGTGAGGAGTGAACAGTCGACCCGCATTAAATATATTAAAATTTACAGGACAATTTTAATGTACTTTCTACTAATATTACATATTTATTTTAAGACACATAATACCTATTTGAATGGTATTAATCGAACAGGGCTTGTTAATTTAAATATGACGATTAAAAATACAATATCTTGTTAACATATTTCTCTCTCTTCCTCTCCCCATCTCCCGATTATGAAATAAAATAACATGAAACAGTAGGCAAATCTTCGTAGAGTTTTATACTAACGTATAAAACTCTACGAAGATTTGTCTACTGTTTTATATGTATATACATGGCATAGTTTTTACGTAAACTGGAGAGGGGCAGGAGGTGAAGCGAGAGGCGGATAGAGAGAGAGAGGAATTATATAAATATAGGGCATATTATATTTATATATAAATATATATAGGTTATGTTTGAAAAAAAAATATAGGATGATACTTGATAAGACTCTATAATTGTCACAATGACTTTAACTGATCGATATAATTTATGTGATACAACAAATAATTATAGGAATTACATATGTCTGTTATGCCATATCTGCAATTAGGATGCTGCAAGCACTCGATAGCGTACTAGCAGCATGCGTAGTATAGGCAGAAGATAGGTAGTTAAGTTGTAGGTTCGATTCCATGTGTAGGGGAAATATTCGAGAAAAAAAAATCATTTCAGGACGTTTGGGACTGACGAGCTATAATAAAAAATCATTGATGTAGAATTCCAACCATTATGCATAGTAATAATACACTTAAGTGTGTAATACAAAACGCATGGAGTGAATCCCGAAATTACATGTATGAAAATGTGTCAAAAGTGATCACAAGACACTTTATCATTTGATAAAACACATTTTACTTTGAGTTTTTCGTTTGTGAAATTTTAAACGTGTTTTTCTCGAAACGTCACTTTTTCAATTTGCGGTAATCATAACTGAAAAACTAATTGATGGATCATCTTCATATTTAGAACACGTTTACATAATATAATTTATTAAAACATGAACCTAAAGTTGGAAAGATTAGATTGTTTAAAACATATTTATTATTGCAAAATGCCGGGAAAAAATGCTAAAAATCGATAATTTTTTTCAAACACGTTCTAACATTCAATTCTCGATTTTTTTTTTCAAAATTTAGGTTCATGTTCTTAAAAAAACATCTCAAGAATGTATAAAAATTTGTTGGACTATTTCAGATGCGAATTGCGAGTTGCACAATTCCCGCAAATCGACAACGACGATGAGGACACGCCAAGGGACACAGGGGATTACACCTCAATTAATGCATGAAATAACTTGAAAAAATTACCAGAGATGTATGAAAATATGAATAAATTATTGTCAGAGTTGCGGAAATTTCCATTTTTTTTTCACAATAAAAAATCCAAAAAATCATCTAATTTTCGGCCTTCTAAAGTGGTTGCCCGATTTAGTTTGCTAAGAAAAATGTATTTTATACGTATTTCTAATTCTTGCCATCACGTCTCCATCTTGTGCTACGTAGTGGGCGCCATTCCGATGAGGATACCCCTTCTAGGGAATCTGTATCATATCCCGATCGGCATCCGATCGGAACTTAGATGTCCCTAAAAAATTTCTGTACTGGGTGTCGAAAAAGCCACTGGGCCCAGCGTACCATGTCACATCTGGTATTGGAAACCAGCTGGTCGTGATTCGGATGACTTGGTTCGTAGTTAGATAACTGACACCTGCTTATCCTTACACCACCACCTGCACAAAAGTCTCTATGTTGAATCACCAGCTGAGTCTCACGGCATAGCTCTTGCTCTGTCCGCTCATTGCCCTAGCTGTCTTTTTGGCTTCGCCATGAAGACGTAGAGACTATAAGTAGGACTTCATTCCCCGGCCCATGCCGCCAGCACTGAATCTGCATTTTTTTTTCGCATGATTCAGTAACACCACTGCAGACATTCCTCCGTGGAATGGCCTTCGAATTGATGGCGATCCGCGATACCGATATGAAGCTGTGGTAAATAGTACTCGCGTTACCTCGACAGTCCGTACGCAAATCAGCGGCACGCGACGTTTACCGGTAAGTTCGCGGAAAGCGTCGTCGCGCACCACGAGCCATACGTAATGTAAGTCTTTCTCGACGCGGATCGTTTCGGAACGTTGCCGCAAACTGGCGCACGCAATCTTTCGTTTCACGCTCTGCTCCGTTGCAGCTCGAGACACGTGGAACACCATATATCGGTATCTAATTTTTATTGACGATGTTATGCAGGATTCGCCCCACCGTCGGCTAAGCTTCCCCAACCAACGTCTTCTGTACGTTATTTTTTTCGTAACAAGATTCAATTCGCCGTGAAACGTATTCGCTGCGATGCATTTAAGCGCCATATAGTGGCAATAAACTTGCTACGCGCAATGGATTAACGGAGAGAAGATCCGATGCGATTAATTTTGGGGTTGAAGCCGGCAACTGATCAAATCACAGCTGTGGAAGCCGGAAACTTATGGAACAGGATTCACAAAGTTATAAGAGAATACGGTGGCAGGTGGCACGAGGTGGTAATTCAAGAAGCTGATGGTTCAATCCGTCCAGGATTTTGCTGATTGATCCATTCCTGATTGTAGATCATCAGGACAGAGGGTAAAATATATGCCGTAATGGTTAATGACAATGGTGTCCAAGAGCTATTAGGAATGTGCATTAATTTGAAGGGATGTTTTTTTTTGGTAAAAATATGGGTTTATTATGAAAAATGGTTGCAAATTGATAATTAAAAATATTGTCCATCGCTAGTTACTGCTCTTTCCCATCTTTTCGGTGATGGGTGGATTCCACGTCGAAAGAAAGACACATCTTTAGAGGCTATCCACGAAATGACGCATTTTTCAGTATCTTCATACGAATGGAAGCACTGCTCAGACAAGCCATGAGCCAACGATCGAAATAGGTGGTAATCGGAAGGAGCAATATTTGGATAATACGGCAGGTATGGTAGGATATCCCAGTTAAGGTATCACTGGATGGATATTAAAAAATTGGACAAATTCTTGAAAATTTGAGGAATGATTGTTTTTGATTGAATAATAATACATGAATTCTTTTAGAATTTTTCACTAAATGATTTCATAGTTATAAACATATGAATTTAACACGGTCGCTTATGGGGAAACAGCTTCTCCAAACGTTAATGGTTGAAAAACGAATGGAACTAAATCGCCGTAAATTCGGAAAATATTATATCATCAAAATTTAGGATCAAGCTATTGATTATGCTAAGTTTCAAATAAATCTAAGTAATGAGAAGTATTGCCTTTTTTAACGATGAATTAATAGCAATCATTGGACAACTTAATATACATTGAGTTTTTGGGTAATTATTGATAATGATAATATCATCTGAACCTATTAATAAATTAAAAAATTGAGAAATTTTTTTGTTGGGCCGTTGAAACAGATGTACAGTCACTGACAAAACCTCAGTCAAGCATACGCCAATATCATCGAATTTGACTTCAATTATTATTGAAAGTGGAAAATTTACATTTTTAAGTGTTAATTTATTATTAAATTAGCTATGTGTAAGGCTAAACATGTACGACATGATCCAGACTTGTAAATCCACGATTTGTCCATTTTGAACTAACTTTTCGCCCGACGGTCCATCCAGTAATACCTTAAGCGCTTCTAACTTTTCCTTAGCTGGTTTCGCA
Source organism: Ophion ventricosus (assembly GCA_963932345.1). Taxonomy (NCBI): domain Eukaryota; kingdom Metazoa; phylum Arthropoda; class Insecta; order Hymenoptera; family Ichneumonidae; genus Ophion; species Ophion ventricosus. The sequence continues at coordinate 4,106,342 of OZ010713.1, forward strand.
ACATAAGGCCGAGCGTTATCGTGCGGGAAAATCACTTTGCCGTATCTTTTCGCATAATCTAGCCATTTTTGCTTCAATGCTCGGCATCAATTGTTGTTGGTAACGTTTGATGTCGATCAACATTTAACGATTCTGCAAGTTCTTCTTGCGTTTGACTCGAGCCTTCATCGAGTAAAGCTTCCACTTCCTTATCTTTAAACATTTTCGGTTAGCCTGGACGTTCCTTATCTTCCGTGTCAAAAACACCTTTTTTTATTGCGTCAAAACCAGTATTTATATGTTGAAATCGATGAAGCATAATCACCATAAGCTTCTGACAGCATTCGTTGACTTTTCGCAGCGCTTTTCTTCAAATATCGACATATGCAACGCTCAAAAAAATAATGACTTTTACATTTTGGCAAAATAACAAATACTGAAAACTAAAGCCACGTGATGATGCTTTAAAATAAAATTATTAACGATATGATCCGATGCGATATAGTAATAGTTACGTAATCTCTTGAAAACCCCTTAAAATTAATGCATCCACCTAATAGTTGAATATTCCAGTTGTTCGTGAATAAATTGTGATCATCTTCGTAGCAGCCTTTGATCTAGCATGAAGTTTCTTAGAGATTGTCGATGAAGACACAACTGGGCTGGTTTGCCCACCAGCCGGCCTCTACTTCGATGAAGTCTGGGTTAGCTTCGGAGAAGCTTTCAATTGTGCAGTTGTCAAGAGGATAGAAATATGTCGACCCAGTAGCGAGAAGCAACCAAAAGAAACTCCGGAAACGATTCCGTTTTCAGTCATTACTCGGATGCAGCATTGGTATTCAAAGAAAGATCCATTGGAAATCGTGGCTTGACTAGTCCTATCAATTTAGAAACTTCTATCTGTGCCATTTAGTTGTTGAACGATGGACCGTCACAGGCATAGAAAGCTCCACTGGCCGCTCTCTTATCGCACAGACTCTTTTGTGTTTTTCCTCGCTCTTTGGTACACAGCGATTTTTCCATTCCTTTTTTTCCACATTCAGCCAACCTCATCTATTCTCGCCACCTCTATTTCGCCAATTCGCAATTCCAGGCTCTCGGGTTTTCTATACTTTTCTTCTTATCGTCTTACCCTGGCAGCTCTGGATGTGTATCCCATGGAATACAAGGGAAGTCTATATGCCTAGACATCACGTGCGACGTGTGCACGTGCGCACCACAAAATCCCCAAGTGTATACGTATACGCCAACACGGGAAATCGTCTGGCAGCTCATCGTACTTTAGCTCCGTATACTATAAGAGAGAGAGAGAGAGTGAGAGATCTGATTCCGCACTCGTGTACATAGGTCTATGCTCGCCACAGCACATATCCTCAGCCCGCGCGGAAAAATAATTCGGAGATCAATACGAATCCGTTCCCGATCGCCCGCTACCGCGTTCACCGTCAACTTTATGATCCTTACCACGTACAATTTTCGATTCCGGATTACCAGCAGTAGCAGCAGCGGCTCGGTCTTGACACGTTCCCACCAGGATGTTACCGAGGGATATCGGGAGAAGTGAGTAGGCATGAGGAAAGTGTATCAAAATCCCTCTTGTTCAGATTTCCACCCACGGGGACACTAGGGGTGACGACAGTGTTGGTGGTTGTTCCAATAACCTGCCTAGCTATTGCGACAAGATGAAAAGCAATTATCTGATCTGGGCATTTGCCTTTTTCTTATCACTATGGGTGTTTGAGGTACCAGAATTAGCTGCTGAGACTGACGGGCCAAAGTGCAGCAGAAGAGATCACAAAAGTGAAGGAACGGTAACGCAGGAACGGGAAATATGGAAAACCCAATATTGAGAAATCCTTGAGTTGACAAATCAGTGGAGAGAGCATGAGGGACAAGATCCCGAGGATGTGCAGTCCAAATCTCTTGGTGGTTGATTATCAGTGTCCAAAAATGGCAAGATTCATGTGCGTGGCTTTACGTGATGGTGAAAATTCGTTTTCCCTTGAGCTCGTCGATGCTCTCAAAGAAATCCAGATAGCAGGGACCGACGAGATACCAATCAAGTAGTACATATAGAAGTATGTGGTGTTTGGGTGGAACGACAGACACCGGGGTCCTACGTGCTATGAAGAGGGTGCTTTCACTTCCTGAGGAGATTGTGGAGCTTAGGTATAAGCAGGGATTTCTTCTAGGTATATGTATATTGCGATATTACAGTGTTAGGATTCTGTACCAGCTCCAGCTCATGCTCCGGCTATGGCGACAGCTCGGCTGACGAGCTTGTCTCTTGTGGAAAGTAATAATATGCCTGAGAATTCTTTTAGACAAGATCCGGTTGTTCATTCCCCAATCGTTTTGACATTTCTGGCATGGCTAAAAAAGTATCTACCCATTAACGATTTTGCGTGTTTCCTTTCCAATGACCACTGCGACTCCATTGAACTGTAAGGTGTTATCCTGAAATGTTGACCTGTATGGTTTTAAACTGAAGTGCTGGTCTGGTTGGTGTTAACCTGAAGTGCTGGCCTGGTTGGTAGTAACCTGAAATGCTAGCCTGCATGATTTTAACCTGAAGTGCTGGCCTGTTTGGTGCTAAGCAGACGGGCTGGCCTGTATGTTGCTAACCAGAAGACTAGAAGGCTAGCACTGTATGGTGCTAGCCGGTTAATCTTACAAATGATCTGCCATCGTTTCTGATCACTGATGAGGCTTTGCGTCTGTTCATCAGAAGTCATTCCTGCTTAACAGGAATTGCCGAGGTCCAGAAAACTGGTGACCGACCAATCGGAGGGTCGAATCGATGCTGTCATAAGCAGACACTTTTATTTACATCCTGTCGCGCTGCTAATTTCCGGTTTTTAACTGCGCTATGGGAAAGTGAACGGATAAGCGAATCTGGCAATCGTCGTGACGGTTGTAGGAATTGAAGGAGAATCGGCAGAAAGGGCGTTAGCGATTTTACACAGTCGGTGCTGGTATGTTACCTAGAGAGTGAGAGAGAAAAAGAGAGAGAGAGAGATAGAGAGAGAGAGAGAGAGAGAGAGAGAGAGAGAGAGAGAGAGAGGGAGGAAGGGTTCGTTGACCGGGCGACGCGGTGCGACGCTTGTGTTCCCCGCATAGGTCGAGCTCCCATCCACACGGCCTTGGCAATTCTATGCTACCCGCACCAGATAATACCCTCTCCACTCTCGCTATTCCACCTTCCGCTTCTTCTTATTCCTTTGGCAGCTCTTTCTCGTACGGTTGCTGCCACTTGCCGGTAGGAGGATAATAGATTATTTGATACATGGAATAACTAGTCGACACTCCGGTGCTCCGTCGATTCACCAGTACTGATGGCTATGCTCCTCGAGCGAACCGACCGACTCACGTTTACTCGTTGTGGTTGCCACACCGCAGGCTGTGGTAAATGGATTTATATCATCTCCAGGGATACTTTGACAGGTCCGAATACTTTTCTGCTACCCCAAGACTGTACTCTCTCTCTCTTCCGACTTACATAATTGGAATAGTAATGTGAAAATGGAATTCCAAACATGATGATGGTATTAGATCTGCGTGGTCGATCTCATTTTGTCATCAACTTGATGGTATGTGGCTCGTCCACTAATTTCAATCCTAAGAACTGTATTACCTCAATACAAGAAGCTCTGGTTCTAGCGTACTTCATTTGTTCAATTGTCTTTATGATTAGGTTAGATTGAGTTACGGATCTCAAGCATAATCGTAAAGCAAGATCTTTAAGTCCAGAATTATCGCAAAGTCTTCAGTATTCTTTACGCAGCTCGGATATATGGTAGCCTAATCAGTTACCAAAGTAAGTGCCAACATGTAGACTGTTGTCATATTATTGTACCACATGGTAAGACGCTTTGATAAAACGTTAAGAAGTGCATGTTCAGCTAAAATTTCGTAATGGATCGGAATAAAAAGTATCCTATATGTTCGTACAAAGGCTATATCCCATAGATATAGGCTATATCTATGGCTAGTTTTGATAAAATTTGTTGAGCAGTTTATGCGTGATGTGTATCACGCATAAACTGTACTAACTTATTTACTAACCATACAATTCTACAAAAGGGCAGATAAAAATTTCAAAAATTGTTGCTTTCGCTTCTGTATGGTTAGTAAATAACACAGCGGTTACTCTACCTCTGTAAAGCGTTTTTCAAGTTACATGCGAATTCATACCACAGTCGATCAATGTGGTCGTTAATGCAACATAAAAATCTCCACTAAAATGTAATACATGATACATGTTCAGTGTGGTTTCTCGATGGATTCCACTTATCCTTCTGTCGATTTCGTCTGCCACTTTTGAGAAGGAAAATACATATAGTGGCATCGAATAATCGGTTTTTTTTCAAGGAACTGCCCTTAAAGGCTTTGCAATCGCCAATTAACCAGTAAATCACTAAACTCCTTGAGTTTTCGTAGATCGACACTTTAAACACGTTTGTGAAAAACATAACTTTAAAAAGAGTTGACCGAACGTGCTAAAATTATGCACACAACTCAATAACAATATTACCTTGAACGTATACCTACTTGTTTATGACAATCACTTTTGAAATGTACTTTTTTATTGCAAAAAAGTTGAATTGGACAGTTGAAACAGATGTACAGTCACTGACAAAACCTCAGTCAAGCACACGCAAACATCGACGAATTTGACTACAATTATTATTAAAAGTGGAAAATTCACATTTATAAGTGTTAATTTATTATTAAATTAGCTATTTGTAAGGTTAAACATGTACGACGTGATCTAGACCTGTAAATCCACGATTCGCCCATTTTGGACTAACTTTTTGCCCGACGGTCCATCCAGTAATACCTCAATTCGGGAGATCATTGAGCCACCGGAAGGTGCCTCAAGGGCTTCTGCTGATAGTTCGCGATCATCAGTCTTTAGCTCTCGGCTGGCGATACGCATCTAGTTGGCTGCTTTGATGTGCGTACTTCGCCTCGATACGGGCCCTTGTATTACCCTACATGCTTCCTATCACCTAATAATAGTAATGAGTCATAATGGGATCCCACAGGTTTAACTGCTGGCTGAAAACACCTATGGTTGTTACCGCTGGTCGTTAGGATATCAGCGCGAATGGGATGCCTGTACACGGTGCATCAAGACCTTGATGCATACAGGTACACGTAAAAATGTGTGCGAGTACATATATTGGTGTGGCAACGAAGAAGCTATATTGTGTACAGCCGGCAATTAATTTGCTGATGATGAATGGAAGCTTGGAGAGCCCGTGGCGAGAACACGTTCGATCTACCCTCGCTGATCGTCATCATCTCGGTGATGTCGATTCAGTACGCTCCCCGTGTCCGGCTATTAATAATTTCACGGACAGACGCGATACCATCGCCCGGATAACCTTTTCGTTCACGCTCTCATCAACGCGAAGCAGCCCCAACGGGCATTGCGGGAAACTGTGGTCCATTGGCCAAAGGAGCATCAACTTTTCGTTAACATACTGATAACTGTCTCCATCGTACTCATACTGTGGCAAAAAAGGGCTCGCTGCAATATGCTAGGGCCAAGGCTTAATTAAATTTCTCTTAAGGGGGGGGGGGGGGGCATTTACAAGCTTCAAACAATCGAAAGCTGAAAAATCAGTATTACGAAGAAGCTGAAGGACTAATTTGTGGCGCTGGGATCGCTGATTACGCGGGGAGACGTCAAAATCATTCAGTTTCCACTTGTTAAAACTTTGAACGCCTTTTTATCAAAAGTGCACTTTTCAAATTGCTACCATGATTTCTCAAAAACTATTCAACCGATTTTCATGACATGTGGCAAAAATCTTCCTTACACGATCAGTTTATCGGTGAACCAAAAAAACGTGTGATGTTCGAATAAAAAAATATAGTTTTTTTTCGCAAAATCTAGCGGAAATTTCATAAAAAATTACAACATTGACATGGGCATGGACATATGAGCTCTGTTCTGATAATTCTCAAAGCAAAGTGACAAATTTAGCTCATCTGCTGAAAATTGCAAAATTAATTACTATTAAATTAACAATGTGCAGTTCGTCAAATATTGTCATAAAATGATTTTATTTGTTTTCTAAATTTCGATAAAATTCTATTTTCTGTTTCTATGTCGAAACAGACGCTAGTAGTTTTTCTGAATATCACGTTAAGATGCAAAAATCTTTGCGTATTTTCTACAAAATCGTAATAACAGATATAATACTCATATACATAAGAATATTCGAATTTTCATGCATCTCCAAACCTAGCATTTAACAAAAATAAATAATAAATCCAGAAGCCACATACTTTTGTAATAAAATAATAAATCGTTATCCTTTACAGCGTTTATCTACACAAAACGTCCATTTACTGGTCTTCGGGTGTCCATTTACTGGTCATTTCGTCCATACATGAGCGATTTATCATTTAGCTACTTATTTTTCAATTCCTCCAATATTATTTGTTGCAATTACTTCGAATACTTTTTTTTCTACTATCAGAATAATATCTTTCGTCAACAGTTCATCCGAATCCTCCACTGTCGTTATTCGTCCATTCACTGGTCAGTTTAGCCTGTTTTCAAATAGTCAAAATGTGAAATAAAAAGTGTACAAAGTTGTAATAAAGTAAGACAATCCTTTTTATTTAAAAAATCTTAAAAAATGAACAGAAAAATTGTCTATCTTATAAATGGTGTTCCACCCTTAAGGTAGTAGTCTCGCCACAGTCACATTGAAAAGTTGATTTCTTAGTATCTTATTCTCCGGTCAATCGATGAAAGCCTCGAAAATATTGCGAAGTATCCTTATAATGTAGTTTTTACATCTCATCAAAATGTAAAAACTTATAAAGTAATGAAGAAAATAATAATAAAATAAAATAAAACAAAAAAATAAAAATAAATCGGTATATCTCTGAAACTGGACGATCAAAGTTCTTGACGTTTTTTTTTTTTGACAAACTTCGTCACATGTTCCTGTCTGATTGAGAATTCGAAATAAAAAAAATCTGTAGATAATTTTCGAAGTTATTGCGTGAAATGTGAAATGTTCCACTGCTCACCATAATATGTGGAAAACTGTTCAATCTTTGATTGCCAATATTACGAATACGAAACGGTGAATCCTTTTGAAATTTTGCACAAAATCACTTAATACTGTCGTGAATGTGTCCTCAAAATTGAAGAAAATTCTATAGAAAAACGCCTTGGCGAAACTACTACCTTAAATAACAAGATGACTCTTCCGGCCTGCTTCAGTTCCTGGGCTCTCGATTTTAAGCCTCTCAGAAGCTGTACCTCGTGTAGGCTCGCATATTGTCTCTCTATGCTTTTCCTATCGGTCCCCCGATCTTACTCTACTCGGTGAAGCTAATACTTTGGTCGGGTACTTCGCCGAGACCGCCAGGTTGGCTTTCAGGGCTGGAAGCATCCCTGCCCATACATCCGTGGGTATATTTCTCGCTCCCTCCCTCTTTCTCTCTCTCTCTCTCTCTCTCTCACTCTCTCTGTATACTCTGCCGGTTCTTCGTGACTTGGGAGAAATTCGCTTATCACGAAGTAGACGCGACGAGAGGCGGCCTAACGGGACGACAGCTGTCGGAAGTACGGGTACCGGCTGGAGACAGAGGAAAGAGAAAGAGGAAGAGAAAGAGAGAGAGAGAGAGAGAGAGAGAGAGAGAGAGAGGCTGCCGATGAACAGCGACAACATAGTGTACATAGTTGGGCACTTGTGTGCTATATAGTTGGCTGGGAATAGAGAGGAATGTCGCAATAGTTGTACGAAGGTGATAGGGAAGCAGAGCCACACAAAGTGTCGAACTTTCCAGACAATTCTCAATAAAGTAAACATAATATAGTCCTGCCTAGGTTCATTTATTCATCGCTAGGCTCTTTCGCTCGCAACGTGGAAAATAGCAAAAAAAAAAAAAAACAAGTTTACACTTGTATATTTTGCTCTGGATAAATATTGAGCCAAGTGGACCGAATAGTCGACGAGTGATTAAATAAATTATTTCAAATTAACATATTTCCTTCGGATGGATACGGATGATCCAATTTATTCATCGGATGAGTAATCGACGAGAGGATCGCGAGCGAATAATAAATGTTCACTGAAGTGGCAAAGCCTGTCCTGAAAGTACGTCGTTTGTGTCATCAGCAACAGCAATATTTGCTGTGGCTAATGAATAATGCAACGGACTTCGTGTACAGACGGAGAGCGTCTTTGCGCGGACATCGGGTGTCCTACAGCTAACTCAACTTTCTGATCTTTTCTCCACTGCTCCTTTCGATCTTTTTATTCCTCCCTCGCTCCCGCCCTCCCTCCCTCCCTCTCTCTCTCTCTCCCTCTCTCTCTCTCTCTCTCTCTTTCTTCATCGTGCTCATTTCCTCTCTTTTTCATTAACGAAGTATAACATCGCTTCTAGAATATCTTCATTGGATAAATATTTGCGGTAATAAGAGAGATAGATCGAGAGAGAGGGAGAGGGTGAGCTCTTGACTCTCAATCGCAACGCCTTGAGCGAAATACCAGAGTTCAACAATTGGCCGTACTTCCTCCAACATAGCTGTAGTTTATTTTCCATCCTCTTTCCTGTACTTTTTTCATCTACTCATCCCTCGCCCTCCTCATCTTTATCCATCTTCACCTCCTCCACTTTCAGGCTATAATATCCGTGTCTCGTTCTTGATCTCTGCCATTTCTATGTGCACCAACACGATCTCTCTTACACATTCTCATCATTGCACCCCCTTTTCCCCGCAGACCTCCTAGCCACGGCTTTCTCTCTCTCTCTCTCTCTCTCCTTCTCTTTCTCTCTCACTCTTCTTCTCTTTCTCTCTCTCTCTCTCTCTCTCTCTCTCTCTCTCTCTCTCTCTCTCTCTCTCTCTCTCTTCGTCTCAATACACATATTTGCACGCAACTCGTATACACATGAGGAGCGGCATGCTCTTCCCGTTTCATCGCCGGGCTGGAGACCCGTCGACAAGGTCGGATGCGGAAGATCATGCGCGGCAACCACACCGGGGGCGTGATTGCCTGCGGGAAAATGCAACAACACGGAACGCAAACGACGCGTGCTGGTGAGCAATGTTTCATACACGGTCAGAGAGCACGCTTACACTCGAATGTTTTCGTGTGTGGGAGTGTGTGTGTGGTTGTGTGTGAATTTGGTTTATGAACTCCAAGTGCGTACCGCGACAGTCATGGATACATCCAGATGCGACCCTGCTGGCTGAAACGAGAGGGCGAATAGTGATCGAATAGGGTAGGGAGGGGCATGTTGAGGAAGTTTAGAATTATCGCCCTGTAATTCCTTAACAGTCTGCCGTATAAAAATGAAACCTACTTTGGTCAATAGGAAATTTGTTTGGGTAAAAAAAGTCTGTAGACGAAATTCCTGTTATCCTTATTGTTTCATAGATAATCGCTCTCAAATGACTAAGGCCATATTTGCTCAACCTGCCCCGATAATGGGGTAAGTTGAGCAAAGTAAGAATTGCATTAAAAAATCAGACGTATGCAACATGATTCGGTACAATGCAGTAATAAACCAACAGTTTCATGTTAATTAGTGAGATTTAAAAATATTAACATTAATTGCAATGAACTGTGAAATATTTTTTCTCAGAAATCGTAGAAGAAAATCTTTTAATCACGTTTTCTTTTTTTATTTTTGGGTGTATAAATAATGAAAAGTCTTGTGATATCGTCTCGTGCGCCGCATGGCAACGGCCGATGGCGTGATGTGTTCCCCTCCCCCATACCTCTCTTTCCGCCATTTGATACACCCGCGTGCGGTACTTAGTTTTCCAGATATTTCGATTGCCCAACTTACCCGACTGCTCAACATGCCTCTTCCTAGCCTACTTAAGCTCCATGAGAGTTATCCCCCTCCTGAAAAATCAGGCTGTCGATCATTATCCGAATGAGCCTTGGTCATTCGGATTCGACCATTTTTGCTCGAAAGATCGCGGGGTTGGCATCAGGATCGAATGGGCCGAAATCTGAATAACCGTGGATTTTTCGAACTTTCGCATCGGTATTTAGTAGAGTACGATCAATGTTCATAATTTCATTTTTTTTATGCCCCTCCCACTTACGGATTAGGATTATTTTCCAAACAGTTTTTACATTCACGTTTACTCGTACTTTTTTGCTTGTTAATTAAAGCCGCGCGTCTTTGAGAAAGCGCTTTAAAAAGTGTAAACGATTCGGTGCAGCAATAGTAGTAGAAAAAAAAACAGTTAAGAAACGAAAATAACCAACGCGTTCCTACGGTGCAAAATTGATTGAAGTATTTTTTTTTGCGCGCGGACGAAAAGACATCCCCCGTGATCGAGCAAGACACTTTACACTTTATTTCATACAGACAAATAAAAAAAATGTCATCATGATAATAATATATATCACGAATAATGATTTTATCAATAATAATGATAATGATATTATCAAAAATGATTATAACAAATATTGATAACAATATTGGAAGAAATAATGTTAACAATATTATGAAATATAATGATAATTTATAATAAATATTAAGTATATTATATATATATATAAATAATATAAAAATAAATATATAATCAATAAGATTAAAAATAATGATAATAATATTAAAACAAATGATGATAATGATGAATAATAAATGGTAACTATAATGATAATAATAATAAATATAATAATATTTATGAAATAAAAGAAGAATGATAACACCGTGTCAAAAATAATGATAATAATATTATGAAAAATAATTATAATAATATTATACAAATACTGATAACAATATTGTAAGAAACAATGATAACAATATTATGAAATATAATGATATTATATAACAATATGATTAAAAATAATGATAACAATAATACGGAATATAATGATAGTAATACGATTAAAAAGAATGATAAGAATAATATGAAATGTAATGATAATATGATTAAAAATAATGATGACAATATTTTTTTAAAATGATAACCATATTATCATAAATAATAATAATATTTAAACAAATGATGATAATGACGAATAAATGGTAACTGTCAAAATTTATAGCGATCGCGAAATTCATCATGCACCTTAATTCTCTTAACGACCTAATTAAAAGCTCAGTATTTGGTCATTCTGTTGTACAGGCCTCGCGTGAATGAAATGTGAACGATGTTTATCTTTCAAATGATTGCCCCCTCCCCCCTCCGCCCTCCGCGGCTTTTCTTTTCTTCGCTACGATAGTCGGATAAGACTCGTAGCAGGAACAAAAAAAAATCACGATGTACGCGTTCACATGTTTCTTTTTTTTTTTTATACAATGCTACGCTAATCTACTTAACATAATAGTCTAATCACCCTGAGATTACGCACAATGAGGATAATGGGCTATACGCGCGGGGCCGATGTACGCGTTGGCGTGCCAACCTTTTGATTCTTATGTAACGCGGGTGTATACGTATAGCCGCTTGTATGCCGAGGCGCGTTACTTCGCTGGGAACGTAATTGCGAAGCTCACGGCCGGGGAGCCCGGACGAGTCTACCCGCGAGACCTCTCGTATAACCCGCACCCCGACGACTCCGAGCTCGCGCGACGTTATATGAGATCAGATGCACTCGCCGCACTTAATTCATGTGAATTTTCACGCGATAAGCACGACCGTCTCACGAAATTTTTCAACTGTCTCCTCTGCATATTTGTTTTGCAAAAAAAAAATCACGATAATATGAAAAATGGAACTTTGAGGAAGCGAGACTGTAATGAAGTACAAAATGACAAGAAAAAGAAATGCAACAATAACGATAATAGTTATTGTTGTATTTATTATTGTTATACAAGAATAAATAGTTATTGTTGTATTGTTGTATTTTATTAACGATAAAATATACTAATATTGGGAGTGCAAATAAGTCTCCGCTGTTTGACAAAAGATGGCCCCACCAGGAGTTTATGGTTGAAATTGTCAGATGTTAAACGTCATATCGTAAGGTTGGACATCTGGCAAGACCATAACCATGAAATATTAGCGATTTTGTATCAGCATCACATAATTTTTTTCGTGTGAAAATGTCGAGTTTTGAGCCGAATAAGCGTCGATTTGAGTGATTTCAAAAGTTTAAGAACGGTGAGTTTGACGTCGAAGACAAATAACGTAGCGGAAGGCCGAAAGTGTACGAAAATGCGGAAGATGGAAGCATTATTGGAGGGAGATTCATGCCAAACGCAAGAAGAACTTGCACTTACATTAGAATTGACTCAACAAGCAATTTCACATCGTTTAAAATCGTTGGGAATGATTCAAAAGCAAGGAAATTGGGTTCCATATGAACTGAAGCCGAGAAACGTTAAACGCCGATTTTGCACTTGAAATGCTACTTGCCAGGCATAAGCGAAAGGGTTTTTTGCATCGTATAGTCACTGGTGATGAAAAATGGATCCACTACGATAACCCAAAGAAGAGGAAATCATGGGGACCACCTGGCCATACTTCAACATCGACAGCCGAGCCGAATATTCATGGAAAAAACTCATGTTGTGTATTTGGTGGGATCAGCTTGGTGTCGTGTATTATGAGTTGCTCAAACCGAACGAAACGATTACTGGGGATCTCTACCGAACACAATTGACGAGATTGAGCCGAGCACTCAAGGAAAAACGCACCCACTACTACTCCAGACACGACAAAATTATTCTCCTGCATGATAATGCTCGTCCACATGTTGCGGCGCCGGTCAAAACCTACTTGGAAACACTCAATTGGGAAGTTTTACCCTACCCGCCGTATTCACCAAACATTGCTCCCTCTGACTATCATTTATTTCGATCGTAACGTACAGCCTGTCTGAGCAGCATTTCACATCATATGAAGATACCAAAAATTGGGTCGATTTGTGGATAGCCTCAAAAGATGAAGCGTTCTTCCGACGCCGTATCCATGTGCTGCCAGGAAGATGGCAAAACGTAGTGGCTAGCGATGGACAATACTTTGAATAAAGCATAAAGTACCGTTCTTTCACAATAAATGCCCAATTTTTTATTTAAAAAAACGGCGGAGACTTATTTGTACTTCCAATACAATAGACGTATTATCAACAAAATAATTAATTATCAATTAATAAAAATAAAATAAATAAAATTTATGAATATATAATAAAATAAATAATTTTTATTAATAAACAAATTTTATTAAAAATAAAATAAAAATGATTTATTGTTAATAAATAATTATAAGCAATTAAAAGAAAAATCCTTCGTACGCCTCTAGAGTTTTTCATGCGGATTAATATTTTTTGTTTTTGGTTTCTTCCTTTTAGACAATTTTCGGAGGAGTAGGACTTTCCACCTTCAGGCGCTATTTTTTTTAGGCATCATTTTGCAGTGGCCCGATAAAATAATATAAAAAATGCAAGGAAACCATTTAAAAAATATTTTTATGTACAACATAAGTCATTTGATGATGATGAAAGTTTATTTCCATATGTCTTGCGATTGCTGTGACATTTCTCAGTATTTTTATTACATTTTTGTGCCTTATAAATCCTAAGTTTCCGCTTAAGAACAACGTTCTTATTTCCTACCTTGCGGCCGCAGCCGACTTTCCCCTCTGTATTGCATTCACCATGACATGTCTGCCATGGGTATAGTGAAACTGCGGAAAACCTATAAAAATAGAGCCGGTCACAGTTTTGGCTCCCAACATCGGAGCTAGTCGCGTTTCGTCGAGAAATAAAATCGCGGACTGCAGGTATACACACACGACACGACACACACACACGTACGGGTCTGTGCTTATGACATCTGTGTACAACTGGATCTACGTCACGCCCGTATTTATTTTTCTTCGAGTCTACGCGACTGGGAATCGAACCCGCGACCTCCCGATGTTCTGGTTTAGAGGCAAGCACGCTAACCACTAGATCACCACACCGGTTTTTCATAAGTCATTTGAATAAACGAAAAAAAAGTCGGACTGATTATCGAATTTTATTTTTAAAAATCTACAGATATTACATAAAGTACAACTATTTTATGGCATTGAACATGTAATCAGACTTTTCGAGTGATAAGAAAAAGGCACATGCAAATAGAATGAGTTGCTCCCTCTCTATCCAACTTTCCAACCCTCCAACCCTCCAACTCTCCAACTCTCCATGGCATGAAAATGTGGCCAACTATTTCATGGCATTGAAAATGTAATCAGACTTTTCGGGTGATAAGAAAAAGGCACATGCAAATAGAATGGGTTGCTCCAATCCAACTCTCCAACCCTCCAACCCCCCAACTCTTCATGGCATGACAATGTGGCAAACTATTTCAGGACACTGAAAATGTAATCAGACTTCTCGGGTGATAAGAAAAAGGTACATGCAAATAGAATGAGTTGCGTCCTTTCTCTCTCCAACTCTCCAATCCTCCAACCCTCCAACTCTCCAACTCTCCAACTCTCTCCAACTCACCAACTCTCTAACCGTCCAACTCTCCAACTACTCTTCAACTACTCTACAACTCTCCAACTCTCCAACTACTTTCTAGCTCTCCAACTACTCTCCAACGCTCCAACTACTCCAATTCTCCAACTCTCCAACTACGCTCCAACTCTCCAACTCTCTCTCTCTCTCTCTCTCTCTCTCTCTCTCTCTCTCTCTCTCTCTCTCTCTCTCTCTCTCTCTCTCTCTTTCTCTCTATCTCTCTCTCTCTCCCTCCCTCCCTCGAACTGTAAATATAATTATCATCCCGATAACAGTGTAATGTACACATCAAAATTGAAACTTACAATTTGTAACCATAAATGACTCTACGTGTAATGCGGCATTTTTCATCCAATCACAGGCCTTCAGCATGTCGCAGCTCCCCCCACTCTGCCACAACACAGCGGCAGTGGAGTGGGGGTAGCGTTACTTTCATGTGACATCTCGCTAAATCAGACCCCCCCCCTATACACATCGTTAAAAGTATTTTCAATACTCAAAAAAATCATCAAAATTGGCAATTATCAAGCTAGTCACAATGGAATGTTCCCTTAAGGCCATGTGTCACACGCCAGAAAATTTCGACGCGGCCTCCCATCATGGCGGTACGGCAGAACCTCGCAGCTTTGGCTACGAGTCACCGCCTGCTCCCGCCAGAGAACGCCGCGCACGTATTCTATAGGGGCTCCATGCCTGGCGTTACGCCGAAGACTCGAGACCCTATAGGCGACGATTGCTGTGCGTGTGTGTGTTCGCTACGCCGGCCACGTGCAGAGAGAGAGAGGTGACCTTTTTGCACGCGTTCGGTCGTAACGAAAATGCTTTGAATGATGTATGTGTGTGTATACATCGATGGATACACACCTAGTCTTAGGCGACCGTGTTTCGCTTCTACGCATGAGGCGTGAATCTGCTAGCGTTCCGATTTCGGCAATAACGGTTTCCCGATCATAGCTATCGCAAAAATGCGATACAATTAATAAATAATTAATTGTTTATGTCAAACAATATATATGAAAATACATCTGGCAATTCCGTCCAGATTCAAGAGATTATAAAAATGTTCAGCAATCGAGGTTCTAGGTACTAAAAAAGTTCAGCAATTCTAGGTACTTTCTGGGTAGGATACTATAGTATTAGTATTGTTTGATGTATTCGAAAAGAGTTCTGGCTCCTAACTGTTGTCAAATAATTGTAAAAAAAATTTATCGGCTTCTTAACTATGCAAGTGTGATCTGCTGATGGATAGGCGTTAGTTCTAGGTACTTTCTGGGTAGGATACTATAGTATTAGTATTGTTTGATGTATTCGAAAAGAGTTCTGGCTCCTAACTGTTGTCAAATAATTGTAAAAAAATTTTATCGGCATCTTAACTATGCAAGTGTGATCTGCTGATGGATAGGCGTTAGTTCTAGGTACTTTGTGGGTAGGATACTATAGTATTTGTATTGTTTGATGTATTCGAAAAGAGTTCTGGCTCCTAACTGTTGTCAAATAATTGTAAATAAATTTTATCGGCATCTTAACTATGCAAGTGTGATCTGCTGATGGATAGGCGTTAGTTCTAGGTACTTTCGGGGTAGGATACTATAGTATTTGTATTGTTTGATGTATTCGAAAAGAGTTCTGGCTCCTAACTGTTGTCAAATAATTGTAAAAAAATTTTATCGGCATCTTAACTATGCAAGTGTGATCTGCTGATGGATAGGCGTTAGTTCTAGGTACTTTCTGGGTAGGATACTGTAGTATTTGTATTGTTTGATGTATTCGAAAAGAGTTCTGGCTCCTAACTGTTGTCAAATAATTATAAAAAAATTTTATCGGCATCTTAACTATGCAAGTGTGATCTGCTGATGGATAGGCGTTAGTTCTAGGTACTTTCGGGGTAGGATACTATAGTATTAGTATTGTTTGATGTATTCGAAAAGAGTTCTGGCTCCTAACTGTTGTCAAATAATTGTAAAAAAAATTTATCGGCATCTTAACTATGCAAGTGTGATCTGCTGATGGATAGGCGTTAGTTCTAGGTACTTTCTGGGTAGGATACTATAGTATTTGTATTGTTTGATGTATTCGAAAAGAGTTCTGGCTCCTAACTGTTGTCAAATAATTGTAAAAAAATTTTATCGGCATCTTAACTATGCAAGTGTGATCTGCTGATGGATAGGCGTTAGTTCTAGGTACTTTCTGGGTAGGATACTATAGTATTTGTATTGTTTGATGTATTCGAAAAGAGTTCTGGCTCCTAACTGTTGTCAAATAATTGTAAAAAAATTTTATCGGCATCTTAACTATGCAAGTGTGATCTGCTGATGGATAGGCGTTAGTTCTAGGTACTTTCTGGGTAGGATACTATAGTATTTGTATTGTTTGATGTATTCGAAAAGAGTTCTGGCTCCTAACTGTTGTCAAATAATTGTAAAAAATTTTTATCGGCATCTTAACTATGCAAGTGTGATCTGCCGATGGATAGGCGTTAGTTCTAGGTACTTTCTGGTTAGGATACTATAGTATTAGTATTGTTTGATGTATTCGAAAAGAGTTCTGGCTCCTAACTGTTGTCAAATAATTGTAAAAAAATTTTATCGGCATCTTAACTATGCAAGTGTGATCTGCTGATGGATAGGCGTTAGTTCTAGGTACTTTCTGGGTAGGATACTATAGTATTTGTATTGTTTGATGTATTCGAAAAGAGTTCTGGCTCCTAACTGTTGTCAAATAATTGTAAAAACATTTTATCGGCTTCTTAACTATGCAAGTGTGATCTGCTGATGGATAGGCGTTAGTTCTAGGTACTTTCTGGGTAGGATACTATAGTATTTGTATTGTTTGATGTATTCGAAAAGAGTTCTGGCTCCGAACTGTTGTCAAATAATTGTAAAAAAATTTTATCGGCATCTTAACTATGCAAGTGTGATCTGCTGATGGATAGGCGTTAGTTCTAGGTACTTTCTGGTTAGGATACTATAGTATTAGTATTGTTTGATGTATTCGAAAATAGTTCTGGCTCCTAACTGTTGTCAAATAATTGTAAAACAATTTTATCGGCATCTTAACTATGCAAGTGTGATCTGCTGATGGATAGGCGTTAGTTCTAGGTACTTTCTGGGTAGGATACTATAGTATTTGTATTGTTTGATGTATTCGAAAAGAGTTCTGGCTCCTAACTGTTGTCAAATAATTGTAAAAAAATTTTATCGGCATCTTAACTATGCAAGTGTGATCTGCTGATGGATAGGCGTTAGTTCTAGGTACTTTCTGGGTAGGATACTATAGTATTAGTATTGTTTGATGTATTCGAAAAGAGTTCTGGCTCCTAACTGTTGTCAAATAATTGTAAATAAATTTTATCGGCATCTTAACTATGCAAGTGTGATCTGCTGATGGATAGGCGTTAGTTCTAGGTACTTTCGGGGTAGGATACTATAGTATTAGTATTGTTTGATGTATTCGAAAATAGTTCTGGCTCCTAACTGTTGTCAAATAATTGTAAAACAATTTTATCGGCATCTTAACTATGCAAGTGTGATCTGCTGATGGATAGGCGTTAGTTCTAGGTACTTTCTGGGTAGGATACTATAGTATTTGTATTGTTTGATGTATTCGAAAAGAGTTCTGGCTCCTAACTGTTGTCAAATAATTGTAAAAAAATTTTATCGGCATCTTAACTATGCAAGTGTGATCTGCTGATGGATAGGCGTTAGTTCTAGGTACTTTCTGGGTAGGATACTATAGTATTAGTATTGTTTGATGTATTCGAAAAGAGTTCTGGCTCCTAACTGTTGTCAAATAATTGTAAATAAATTTTATCGGCATCTTAACTATGCAAGTGTGATCTGCTGATGGATAGGCGTTAATTCTAGGTACTTTGTGGGTAGGATACTATAATATTTGTATTGTTTGATGTATTCGAAAAGAGTTCTTGCTCCTAACTGTTGTCAAATAATTGTAAAAAAATTTTATCGGCATCTTAACTATGCAAGTGTGATCTGCAGATGGATAGGCGTTAGTTCTAGGTACTTTCTGGGTAGGATACTATAGTATTTGTATTGTTTGATGTATTCGAAAAGAGTTCTGGCTCCTAACTGTTGTCAAATAATTGTAAATAAATTTTATCGGCATCTTAACTATGCAAGTGTGATCTGCTGATGGATAGGCGTTAGTTCTAGGTACTTTCGGGGTAGGATACTATAGTATTTGTATTGTTTGATGTATTCGAAAAGAGTTCTGGCTCCTAACTGTTGTCAAATAATTGTAAACAAATTTTATCGGCATCTTAACTATGCAAGTGTGATCTGCTGATGGATAGGCGTTAGTTCTAGGTACTTTCTGGGTAGGATGCTATAGTATTTGTATTGTTTGATGTATTCGAAAAGAGTTCTGGCTCCTAACTGTTGTCAAATAATTGTAAAAAAATTTTATCGGCATCTTAACTATGCAAGTGTGATCTGCTGATGGATAGGCGTTAGTTCTAGGTACTTTCTGGTTAGGATACTATAGTATTAGTATTGTTTGATGTATTCGAAAAGAGTTCTGGCTCCTAACTGTTGTCAAATAATTGTAAAAAAATGTTATCGGCATCTTAACTATGCAAGTGTGATCTGCTGATGGATAGGCGTTAGTTCTAGGTACTTTCTGGGTAGGATACTATAGTATTAGTATTGTTTGATGTATTCGAAAAGAGTTCTGGCTCCTAACTGTTGTCAAATAATTGTAAATAAATTTTATCGGCATCTTAACTATGCAAGTGTGATCTGCTGATGGATAGGCGTTAATTCTAGGTACTTTGTGGGTAGGATACTATAATATTTGTATTGTTTGATGTATTCGAAAAGAGTTCTTGCTCCTAACTGTTGTCAAATCATTGTAAAAAAATTTTATCGGCATCTTAACTATGCAAGTGTGATCTGCAGATGGATAGGCGTTAGTTCTAGGTACTTTCTGGGTAGGATACTATAGTATTTGTATTGTTTGATGTATTCGAAAAGAGTTCTGGCTCCTAACTGTTGTCAAATAATTGTAAATAAATTTTATCGGCATCTTAACTATGCAAGTGTGATCTGCTGATGGATAGG
Source organism: Ophion ventricosus (assembly GCA_963932345.1). NCBI lineage: Eukaryota > Metazoa > Arthropoda > Insecta > Hymenoptera > Ichneumonidae > Ophion > Ophion ventricosus. The sequence continues at coordinate 4,125,849 of OZ010713.1, forward strand.
CGTTAGTTCTAGGTACTTTCGGGGTAGGATACTATAGTATTTGTATTGTTTGATGTATTCGAAAAGAGTTCTGGCTCCTAACTGTTGTCAAATAATTGTAAACAAATTTTATCGGCATCTTAACTATGCAAGTGTGATCTGCTGATGGATAGGCGTTAGTTCTAGGTACTTTCTGGGTAGGATGCTATAGTATTTGTATTGTTTGATGTATTCGAAAAGAGTTCTGGCTCCTAACTGTTGTCAAATAATTGTAAAAAAATTTTATCGGCATCTTAACTATGCAAGTGTGATCTGCTGATGGATAGGCGTTAGTTCTAGGTACTTTCTGGTTAGGATACTATAGTATTAGTATTGTTTGATGTATTCGAAAAGAGTTCTGGCTCCTAACTGTTGTCAAATAATTGTAAAAAAATGTTATCGGCATCTTAACTATGCAAGTGTGATCTGCTGATGGATAGGCGTTAGTTCTAGGTACTTTCTGGGTAGGATACTATAGTATTTGTATTGTTTGATGTATTCGAAAAGAGTTCTGGCTCCTAACTGTTGTCAAATAATTGTAAAAAAATTTTATCGGCTTCTTAACTATGCAAGTGTGATCTGCTGATGGATAGGCGTTAGTTCTAGGTACTTTCGGGGTAGGATACTATAGTATTAGTATTGTTTGATGTATTCGAAAAGAGTTCTGGCTCCTAACTGTTGTCAAATAATTGTAAAAAAAATTTATCGGCATCTTAACTATGCAAGTGTGATCTGCTGATGGATAGGCGTTAGTTCTAGGTACTTTCTGGGTAGGATACTATAGTATTTGTATTGTTTGATGTATTCGAAAAGAGTTCTTGCTCCTAACTGTTGTCAAATAATTGTAAAAAAATTTTATCGGCATCTTAACTATGCAAGTGTGATCTGCAGATGGATAGGCGTTAGTTCTAGGTACTTTCTGGGTAGGATACTATAGTATTTGTATTGTTTGATGTATTCGAAAAGAGTTCTGGCTCCTAACTGTTGTCAAATAATTGTAAATAAATTTTATCGGCATCTTAACTATGCAAGTGTGATCTGCTGATGGATAGGCGTTAGTTCTAGGTACTTTCGGGGTAGGATACTATAGTATTTGTATTGTTTGATGTATTCGAAAAGAGTTCTGGCTCCTAACTGTTGTCAAATAATTGTAAACAAATGTTATCGGCATCTTAACTATGCAAGTGTGATCTGCTGATGGATAGGCGTTAGTTCTAGGTACTTTCTGGGTAGGATACTATAGTATTTGTATTGTTTGATGTATTCGAAAAGAGTTCTGGCTCCTAACTGTTGTCAAATAATTGTAAAACAATTTTATCGGCATCTTAACTATGCAAGTGTGATCTGCTGATGGATAGGCGTTAGTTCTAGGTACTTTCTGGGTAGGATACTATAGTATTTGTATTGTTTGATGTATTCGAAAAGAGTTCTGGCTCCTAACTGTTGTCAAATAATTGTAAAAAAATTTTATCGGCATCTTAACTATGCAAGTGTGATCTGCTGATGGATAGGCGTTAGTTCTAGGTACTTTCTGGGTAGGATACTATAGTATTAGTATTGTTTGATGTATTCGAAAAGAGTTCTGGCTCCTAACTGTTGTCAAATAATTGTAAATAAATTTTATCGGCATCTTAACTATGCAAGTGTGATCTGCTGATGGATAGGCGTTAATTCTAGGTACTTTGTGGGTAGGATACTATAATATTTGTATTGTTTGATGTATTCGAAAAGAGTTCTTGCTCCTAACTGTTGTCAAATAATTGTAAAAAAATTTTATCGGCATCTTAACTATGCAAGTGTGATCTGCAGATGGATAGGCGTTAGTTCTAGGTACTTTCTGGGTAGGATACTATAGTATTTGTATTGTTTGATGTATTCGAAAAGAGTTCTGGCTCCTAACTGTTGTCAAATAATTGTAAATAAATTTTATCGGCATCTTAACTATGCAAGTGTGATCTGCTGATGGATAGGCGTTAGTTCTAGGTACTTTCGGGGTAGGATACTATAGTATTTGTATTGTTTGATGTATTCGAAAAGAGTTCTGGCTCCTAACTGTTGTCAAATAATTGTAAACAAATTTTATCGGCATCTTAACTATGCAAGTGTGATCTGCTGATGGATAGGCGTTAGTTCTAGGTACTTTCTGGGTAGGATACTATAGTATTTGTATTGTTTGATGTATTCGAAAAGAGTTCTGGCTCCTAACTGTTGTCAAATAATTGTAAAAAAATTTTATCGGCATCTTAACTATGCAAGTGTGATCTGCTGATGGATAGGCGTTAGTTCTAGGTACTTTCTGGTTAGGATACTATAGTATTAGTATTGTTTGATGTATTCGAAAAGAGTTCTGGCTCCTAACTGTTGTCAAATAATTGTAAAAAAATTTTATCGGCATCTTAACTATGCAAGTGTGATCTGCTGATGGATAGGCGTTAGTTCTAGGTACTTTCTGGGTAGGATACTATAGTATTTGTATTGTTTGATGTATTCGAAAAGAGTTCTGGCTCCTAACTGTTGTCAAATAATTGTAAAAAAATTTTATCGGCTTCTTAACTATGCAAGTGTGATCTGCTGATGGATAGGCGTTAGTTCTAGGTACTTTCGGGGTAGGATACTATAGTATTAGTATTGTTTGATGTATTCGAAAAGAGTTCTGGCTCCTAACTGTTGTCAAATAATTGTAAAAAAAATTTATCGGCATCTTAACTATGCAAGTGTGATCTGCTGATGGATAGGCGTTAGTTCTAGGTACTTTCTGGGTAGGATACTATAGTATTTGTATTGTTTGATGTATTCGAAAAGAGTTCTTGCTCCTAACTGTTGTCAAATAATTGTAAAAAAATTTTATCGGCATCTTAACTATGCAAGTGTGATCTGCAGATGGATAGGCGTTAGTTCTAGGTACTTTCTGGGTAGGATACTATAGTATTTGTATTGTTTGATGTATTCGAAAAGAGTTCTGGCTCCTAACTGTTGTCAAATAATTGTAAATAAATTTTATCGGCATCTTAACTATGCAAGTGTGATCTGCTGATGGATAGGCGTTAGTTCTAGGTACTTTCGGGGTAGGATACTATAGTATTTGTATTGTTTGATGTATTCGAAAAGAGTTCTGGCTCCTAACTGTTGTCAAATAATTGTAAACAAATTTTATCGGCATCTTAACTATGCAAGTGTGATCTGCTGATGGATAGGCGTTAGTTCTAGGTACTTTCTGGGTAGGATACTATAGTATTTGTATTGTTTGATGTATTCGAAAAGAGTTCTGGCTCCTAACTGTTGTCAAATAATTGTAAAAAAATTTTATCGGCATCTTAACTATGCAAGTGTGATCTGCTGATGGATAGGCGTTAGTTCTAGGTACTTTCTGGTTAGGATACTATAGTATTAGTATTGTTTGATGTATTCGAAAAGAGTTCTGGCTCCTAACTGTTGTCAAATAATTGTAAAAAAATTTTATCGGCATCTTAACTATGCAAGTGTGATCTGCTGATGGATAGGCGTTAGTTCTAGGTACTTTCTGGGTAGGATACTATAGTATTTGTATTGTTTGATGTATTCGAAAAGAGTTCTGGCTCCTAACTGTTGTCAAATAATTGTAAAAAAATTTTATCGGCTTCTTAACTATGCAAGTGTGATCTGCTGATGGATAGGCGTTAGTTCTAGGTACTTTCGGGGTAGGATACTATAGTATTAGTATTGTTTGATGTATTCGAAAAGAGTTCTGGCTCCTAACTGTTGTCAAATAATTGTAAAAAAAATTTATCGGCATCTTAACTATGCAAGTGTGATCTGCTGATGGATAGGCGTTAGTTCTAGGTACTTTCTGGGTAGGATACTATAGTATTTGTATTGTTTGATGTATTCGAAAAGAGTTCTGGCTCCTAACTGTTGTCAAATAATTGTAAAAAAATTTTATCGGCATCTTAACTATGCAAGTGTGATCTGCTGATGGATAGGCGTTAGTTCTAGGTACTTTCTGGGTAGGATACTATAGTATTTGTATTGTTTGATGTATTCGAAAAGAGTTCTGGCTCCTAACTGTTGTCAAATAATTGTAAAAAAATTTTATCGGCATCTTAACTATGCAAGTGTGATCTGCTGATGGATAGGCGTTAGTTCTAGGTACTTTCTGGGTAGGATACTATAGTATTTGTATTGTTTGATGTATTCGAAAAGAGTTCTGGCTCCTAACTGTTGTCAAATAATTGTAAAAAATTTTTATCGGCATCTTAACTATGCAAGTGTGATCTGCCGATGGATAGGCGTTAGTTCTAGGTACTTTCTGGTTAGGATACTATAGTATTAGTATTGTTTGATGTATTCGAAAAGAGTTCTGGCTCCTAACTGTTGTCAAATAATTGTAAAAAAATTTTATCGGCATCTTAACTATGCAAGTGTGATCTGCTGATGGATAGGCGTTAGTTCTAGGTACTTTCTGGGTAGGATACTATAGTATTTGTATTGTTTGATGTATTCGAAAAGAGTTCTGGCTCCTAACTGTTGTCAAATAATTGTAAAAAAATTTTATCGGCTTCTTAACTATGCAAGTGTGATCTGCTGATGGATAGGCGTTAGTTCTAGGTACTTTCGGGGTAGGATACTATAGTATTAGTATTGTTTGATGTATTCGAAAAGAGTTCTGGCTCCTAACTGTTGTCAAATAATTGTAAAAAAAATTTATCGGCATCTTAACTATGCAAGTGTGATCTGCTGATGGATAGGCGTTAGTTCTAGGTACTTTCTGGGTAGGATACTATAGTATTTGTATTGTTTGATGTATTCGAAAAGAGTTCTGGCTCCTAACTGTTGTCAAATAATTGTAAAAAAATTTTATCGGCATCTTAACTATGCAAGTGTGATCTGCTGATGGATAGGCGTTAGTTCTAGGTACTTTCTGGGTAGGATACTATAGTATTTGTATTGTTTGATGTATTCGAAAAGAGTTCTGGCTCCTAACTGTTGTCAAATAATTGTAAAAAAATTTTATCGGCATCTTAACTATGCAAGTGTGATCTGCTGATGGATAGGCGTTAGTTCTAGGTACTTTCTGGGTAGGATACTATAGTATTTGTATTGTTTGATGTATTCGAAAAGAGTTCTGGCTCCTAACTGTTGTCAAATAATTGTAAAAAATTTTTATCGGCATCTTAACTATGCAAGTGTGATCTGCCGATGGATAGGCGTTAGTTCTAGGTACTTTCTGGTTAGGATACTATAGTATTAGTATTGTTTGATGTATTCGAAAAGAGTTCTGGCTCCTAACTGTTGTCAAATAATTGTAAAAAAATTTTATCGGCATCTTAACTATGCAAGTGTGATCTGCTGATGGATAGGCGTTAGTTCTAGGTACTTTCTGGGTAGGATACTATAGTATTTGTATTGTTTGATGTATTCGAAAAGAGTTCTGGCTCCTAACTGTTGTCAAATAATTGTAAAAAAATTTTATCGGCTTCTTAACTATGCAAGTGTGATCTGCTGATGGATAGGCGTTAGTTCTAGGTACTTTCTGGGTAGGATACTATAGTATTTGTATTGTTTGATGTATTCGAAAAGAGTTCTGGCTCCTAACTGTTGTCAAATAATTGTAAAAAAATTTTATCGGCATCTTAACTATGCAAGTGTGATCTGCTGATGGATAGGCGTTAGTTCTAGGTACTTTCTGGTTAGGATACTATAGTATTAGTATTGTTTGATGTATTCGAAAATAGTTCTGGCTCCTAACTGTTGTCAAATAATTGTAAAACAATTTTATCGGCATCTTAACTATGCAAGTGTGATCTGCTGATGGATAGGCGTTAGTTCTAGGTACTTTCTGGGTAGGATACTATAGTATTTGTATTGGTTGATGTATTCGAAAAGAGTTCTGGCTCCTAACTGTTGTCAAATAATTGTAAAAAAATTTTATCGGCATCTTAACTATGCAAGTGTGATCTGCTGATGGATAGGCGTTAGTTCTAGGTACTTTCTGGGTAGGATACTATAGTATTAGTATTGTTTGATGTATTCGAAAAGAGTTCTGGCTCCTAACTGTTGTCAAATAATTGTAAATAAATTTTATCGGCATCTTAACTATGCAAGTGTGATCTGCTGATGGATAGGCGTTAATTCTAGGTACTTTGTGGGTAGGATACTATAGTATTTGTATTGTTTGATGTATTCGAAAAGAGTTCTTGCTCCTAACTGTTGTCAAATAATTGTAAAAAAATTTTATCGGCATCTTAACTATGCAAGTGTGATCTCCAGATGGATAGGCGTTAGTTCTAGGTACTTTCTGGGTAGGATACTATAGTATTTGTATTGTTTGATGTATTCGAAAAGAGTTCTGGCTCCTAACTGTTGTCAAATAATTGTAAATAAATTTTATCGGCATCTTAACTATGCAAGTGTGATCTGCTGATGGATAGGCGTTAGTTCTAGGTACTTTCGGGGTAGGATACTATAGTATTTGTATTGTTTGATGTATTCGAAAAGAGTTCTGGCTCCTAACTGTTGTCAAATAATTGTAAACAAATTTTATCGGCATCTTAACTATGCAAGTGTGATCTGCTGATGGATAGGCGTTAGTTCTAGGTACTTTCTGGGTAGGATACTATAGTATTTGTATTGTTTGATGTATTCGAAAAGAGTTCTGGCTCCTAACTGTTGTCAAATAATTATAAAAAAATTTTATCGGCATCTTAACTATGCAAGTGTGATCTGCTGATGGATAGGCGTTAGTTCTAGGTACTTTCGGGGTAGGATACTATAGTATTTGTATTGTTTGATGTATTCGAAAAGATTTCTGGCTCCGAACTGTTGTCAAATAATTGTAAAAAAATTTTATCGGCATCTTAACTATGCAAGTGTGATCTGCTGATGGATAGGCGTTAGTTCTAGGTACTTTCTGGGTAGGATACTATAGTATTTGTATTGCTTGATGTATTCGAAAAGAGTTCTGGCTCCTAACTGTTGTCAAATAATTGTAAAAAAATTTTATCGGCATCTTAACTATGCAAGTGTGATCTGCTGATGGATAGGCGTTAGTTCTAGGTACTTTCTGGGTAGGATACTATAGTATTTGTATTGTTTGATGTATTCGAAAAGAGTTCTGGCTCCTAACTGTTGTCAAATAATTGTAAAAAAATTTTATCGGCATCTTAACTATGCAAGTGTGATCTGCTGATGGATAGGCGTTAGTTCTAGGTACTTTCTGGTTAGGATACTATAGTATTAGTATTGTTTGATGTATTCGAAAAGAGTTCTGGCTCCTAACTGTTGTCAAATAATTGTAAGAAAATTTTATCGGCATCTTAACTATGCAAGTGTGATCTGCTGATGGATAGGCGTTAGTTCTAGGTACTTTCTGGGTAGGATACTATAGTATTTGTATTGTTTGATGTATTCGAAAAGAGTTCTGGCTCCTAACTGTTGTCAAATAATTGTAAAAAAATTTTATCGGCTTCTTAACTATGCAAGTGTGATCTGCTGATGGATAGGCGTTAGTTCTAGGTACTTTCGGGATAGGATACTATAGTATTTGTATTGTTTGATGTATTCGAAAAGAGTTCTTGCTCCTAACTGTTGTCAAATAATTATGAAAAAAATTTTATCGGCATCTTAACTATGCAAGTGTGATCTGCTGATGGATAGGCGTTAGTTCTAGGTACTTTCTGCGTAGGATACTATAGTATTTGTATTGTTTGATGTATTCGAAAAGAGTTCTCGCTCCTAACTGTTGTCAAATAATTATGAAAAAAATTTTATCGGCATCTTAACTATGCAAGTGTGATCTGCTGATGGATAGGCGTTAGTTCTAGGTACTTTCGGGGTAGGATACTATAGTATTTGTATTGTTTGATGTATTCGAAAAGAGTTCTTGCTCCTAACTGTTGTCAAATAATTATGAAAAAAATTTTATCGGCATCTTAACTATGCAAGTGTGATCTGCTGATGGATAGGCGTTAGTTCTAGGTACTTTCGGGGTAGGATACTATAGTATTTGTATTGTTTGATGTATTCGAAAAGAGTTCTGGCTCCTAACTGTTGTCAAATAATTGTAAAAAAAATTTATCGGCATCTTAACTATGCAAGTGTGATCTGCTGATGGATAGGCGTTAGTTCTAGGTACTTTCTGGGTAGGATACTATAGTATTAGTATTGTTTGATGTATTCGAAAAGAGTTCTGGCTCCTAACTGTTGTCAAATAATTGTAAAAAAATTTTATCGGCATCTTAACTATGCAAGTGTGATCTGCTGATGGATAGGCGTTAGTTCTAGGTACTTTCTGGGTAGGATACTATAGTATTAGTATTGTTTGATGTATTCGAAAAGAGTTCTGGCTCCTAACTGTTGTCAAATAATTGTAAAAAAATTTTATCGGCATCTTAACTATGCAAGTGTGATCTGCTGATGGATAGGCGTTAGTTCTAGGTACTTTGTGGGTAGGATACTATAGTATTTGTATTGTTTGATGTATTCGAAAAGAGTTCTGGCTCCTAACTGTTGTCAAATAATTGTAAATAAATTTTATCGGCATCTTAACTATGCAAATGTGATCTGCTGATGGATAGGCGTTAGTTCTAGGTACTTTCTGGGTAGGATACTGTAGTATTTGTATTGTTTGATGTATTCGAAAAGAGTTCTGGCTCCTAACTGTTGTCAAATAATTGTAAAAAAATTTTATCGGCATCTTAACTATGCAAGTGTGATCTGCTGATGGATAGGCGTTAGTTCTAGGTACTTTCGGGGTAGGATACTATAGTATTTGTATTGTTTGATGTATTCGAAAAGATTTCTGGCTCCGAACTGTTGTCAAATAATTGTAAAAAAATTTTATCGGCATCTTAACTATGCAAGTGTGATCTGCTGATGGATAGGCGTTAGTTCTAGGTACTTTCTGGGTAGGATACTATAGTATTTGTATTGTTTGATGTATTCGAAAAGAGTTCTGGCTTCTAACTGTTGTCAAATAATTGTAAAAAAATTTATCGGCATCTTAACTATGCAAGTGTGATCTGCTGATGGATAGGCGTTAGTTCTAGGTACTTTGTGGGTAGGACACTATAGTATTTGTATTGTTTGATGTATTCGAAAAGAGTTCTGGCTTCTAACTGTTGTCAAATAATTGTAAAAAAATTATATCGGCATCTTAACTATGCAAGTGTGATCTGCTGTTGGATAGGCGTTAGTTCTAGGTACTTTCTGCGTAGGATACTATAGTATTTGTATTGTTTGATGTATTCGAAAAGTGTTCTCGCTCCTAACTGTTGTCAAATAATTATGAAAAAAATTTTATCGGCATCTTAACTATGCAAGTGTGATCTGCTGATGGATAGGCGTTAGTTCTAGGTACTTTCGGGGTAGGATACTATAGTATTTGTATTGTTTGATGTATTCGAAAAGAGTTCTTGCTCCTAACTGTTGTCAAATAATTATGAAAAAATTTTTATCGGCATCTTAACTATGCAAGTGTGATCTGCTGATGGATAGGCGTTAGTTCTAGGTACTTTCGGGGTAGGATACTATAGTCTTTGTATTGTTTGATGTATTCGAAAAGAGTTCTGGCTCCTAACTGTTGTCAAATAATTGTAAAAAAAATTTATCGGCATCTTAACTATGCAAGTGTGATCTGCTGATGGATAGGCGTTAGTTCTAGGTACTTTCTGGGTAGGATACTATAGTATTAGTATTGTTTGATGTATTCGAAAAGAGTTCTGGCTCCTAACTGTTGTCAAATAATTGTAAAAAAATTTTATCGGCATCTTAACTATGCAAGTGTGATCTGCTGATGGATAGGCGTTAGTTCTAGGTACTTTGTGGGTAGGATACTATAGTATTTGTATTGTTTGATGTATTCGAAAAGAGTTTTGGCTCCTAACTGTTGTCAAATAATTGTAAATAAATTTTATCGGCATCTTAACTATGCAAGTGTGATCTGCTGATGGATAGGCGTTAGTTCTAGGTACTTTCGGGGTAGGATACTATAGTATTTGTATTGTTTGATGTATTCGAAAAGAGTTCTGGCTCCTAACTGTTGTCAAATAATTGTAAAAAAATTTTATCGGCATCTTAACTATGCAAGTGTGGTCTGCTGATGGATAGGCGTTAGTTCTAGGTACTTTCTGGGTAGGATACTGTAGTATTTGTATTGTTTGATGTATTCGAAAAGAGTTCTGGCTCCTAACTGTTGTCAAATAATTATAAAAAAATTTTATCGGCATCTTAACTATGCAAGTGTGATCTGCTGATGGATAGGCGTTAGTTCTAGGTACTTTCGGGGTAGGATACTATAGTATTTGTATTGTTTGATGTATTCGAAAAGATTTCTGGCTCCGAACTGTTGTCAAATAATTGTAAAAAAATTTTATCGGCATCTTAACTATGCAAGTGTGATCTGCTGATGGATAGGCGTTAGTTCTAGGTACTTTCTGGGTAGGATACTATAGTATTTGTATTGTTTGATGTATTCGAAAAGAGTTCTGGCTCCTAACTGTTGTCAAATAATTGTAAAAAAATTTTATCGGCTTCTTAACTATGCAAGTGTGATCTGCTGATGGATAGGCGTTAGTTCTAGGTACTTTCTGGGTAGGATACTATAGTATTTGTATTGTTTGATGTATTCGAAAAGAGTTCTGGCTCCTAACTGTTGTCAAATAATTGTAAAAAAATTTTATCGGCATCTTAACTATGCAAGTGTGATCTGCTGATGGATAGGCGTTAGTTCTAGGTACTTTCTGGTTAGGATACTATAGTATTAGTATTGTTTGATGTATTCGAAAATAGTTCTGGCTCCTAACTGTTGTCAAATAATTGTAAAACAATTTTATCGGCATCTTAACTATGCAAGTGTGATCTGCTGATGGATAGGCGTTAGTTCTAGGTACTTTCTGGGTAGGATACTATAGTATTTGTATTGTTTGATGTATTCGAAAAGAGTTCTGGCTCCTAACTGTTGTCAAATAATTGTAAAAAAATTTTATCGGCATCTTAACTATGCAAGTGTGATCTGCTGATGGATAGGCGTTAGTTCTAGGTACTTTCTGGGTAGGATACTATAGTATTAGTATTGTTTGATGTATTCGAAAAGAGTTCTGGCTCCTAACTGTTGTCAAATAATTGTAAATAAATTTTATCGGCATCTTAACTATGCAAGTGTGATCTGCTGATGGATAGGCGTTAATTCTAGGTACTTTGTGGGTAGGATACTATAGTATTTGTATTGTTTGATGTATTCGAAAAGAGTTCTTGCTCCTAACTGTTGTCAAATAATTGTAAAAAAATTTTATCGGCATCTTAACTATGCAAGTGTGATCTGCAGATGGATAGGCGTTAGTTCTAGGTACTTTCTGGGTAGGATACTATAGTATTTGTATTGTTTGATGTATTCGAAAAGAGTTCTGGCTCCTAACTGTTGTCAAATAATTGTAAATAAATTTTATCGGCATCTTAACTATGCAAGTGTGATCTGCTGATGGATAGGCGTTAGTTCTAGGTACTTTCGGGGTAGGATACTATAGTATTTGTATTGTTTGATGTATTCGAAAAGAGTTCTGGCTCCTAACTGTTGTCAAATAATTGTAAACAAATTTTATCGGCATCTTAACTATGCAAGTGTGATCTGCTGATGGATAGGCGTTAGTTCTAGGTACTTTCTGGGTAGGATACTATAGTATTTGTATTGTTTGATGTATTCGAAAAGAGTTCTGGAACCTAACTGTTGTCAAATAATTATAAAAAAATTTTATCGGCATCTTAACTATGCAAGTGTGATCTGCTGATGGATAGGCGTTAGTTCTAGGTACTTTCGGGGTAGGATACTATAGTATTTGTATTGTTTGATGTATTCGAAAAGATTTCTGGCTCCGAACTGTTGTCAAATAATTGTAAAAAAATTTTATCGGCATCTTAACTATGCAAGTGTGATCTGCTGATGGATAGGCGTTAGTTCTAGGTACTTTCTGGGTAGGATACTATAGTATTTGTATTGCTTGATGTATTCGAAAAGAGTTCTGGCTCCTAACTGTTGTCAAATAATTGTAAAAAAATTTTATCGGCATCTTAACTATGCAAGTGTGATCTGCTGATGGATAGGCGTTAGTTCTGGGTACTTTCTGGGTAGGATACTATAGTATTTGTATTGTTTGATGTATTCGAAAAGAGTTCTGGCTCCTAACTGTTGTCAAATAATTGTAAAAAAATTTTATCGGCATCTTAACTATGCAAGTGTGATCTGCTGATGGATAGGCGTTAGTTCTAGGTACTTTCTGGTTAGGATACTATAGTATTAGTATTGTTTGATGTATTCGAAAAGAGTTCTGGCTCCTAGCTGTTGTCAAATAATTGTAAAAAAATTTTATCGGCATCTTAACTATGCAAGTGTGATCTGCTGATGGATAGGCGTTAGTTCTAGGTACTTTCTGGGTAGGATACTATAGTATTTGTATTGTTTGATGTATTCGAAAAGAGTTCTGGCTCCTAACTGTTGTCAAATAATTGTAAAAAAATTTTATCGGCTTCTTAACTATGCAAGTGTGATCTGCTGATGGATAGGCGTTAGTTCTAGGTACTTTCGGGGTAGGATACTATAGTATTTGTATTGTTTGATGTATTCGAAAAGAGTTCTTGCTCCTAACTGTTGTCAAATAATTATGAAAAAATTTTTATCGGCATCTTAACTATGCAAGTGTGATCTGCTGATGGATAGGCGTTAGTTCTAGGTACTTTCTGCGTAGGATACTATAGTATTTGTATTGTTTGATGTATTCGAAAAGAGTTCTTGCTCCTAACTGTTGTCAAATAATTATGAAAAAAATTTTATCGGCATCTTAACTATGCAAGTGTGATCTGCTGATGGATAGGCGTTAGTTCTAGGTACTTTCGGGGTAGGATACTATAGTATTTGTATTGTTTGATGTATTCGAAAAGAGTTCTTGCTCCTAACTGTTGTCAAATCATTATGAAAAAATTTTTATCGGCATCTTAACTATGCAAGTGTGATCTGCTGATGGATAGGCGTTAGTTCTAGGTACTTTCGGGGTAGGATACTATAGTATTTGTATTGTTTGATGTATTCGAAAAGAGTTCTGGCTCCTAACTGTTGTCAAATAATTGTAAAAAAAATTTATCGGCATCTTAACTATGCAAGTGTGATCTGCTGATGGATAGGCGTTAGTTCTAGGTACTTTCTGGGTAGGATACTATAGTATTAGTATTGTTTGATGTATTCGAAAAGAGTTCTGGCTCCTAACTGTTGTCAAATAATTGTAAAAAAATTTTATCGGCATCTTAACTATGCAAGTGTGATCTGCTGATGGATAGGCGTTAGTTCTAGGTACTTTCTGGGTAGGATACTATAGTATTAGTATTGTTTGATGTATTCGAAAAGAGTTCTGGCTCCTAACTGTTGTCAAATAATTGTAAAAAAATTTTATCGGTATCTTAACTATGCAAGTGTGATCTGCTGATGGATAGGCGTTAGTTCTAGGTACTTTGTGGGTAGGATACTATAGTATTTGTATTGTTTGATGTATTCGAAAAGAGTTCTGGCTCCTAACTGTTGTCAAATAATTGTAAATAAATTTTATCGGTATCTTAACTATGCAAATGTGATCTGCTGATGGATAGGCGTTAGTTCTAGGTACTTTCTGGGTAGGATACTGTAGTATTTGTATTGTTTGATGTATTCGAAAAGAGTTCTGGCTCCTAACTGTTGTCAAATAATTGTAAAAAAATTTTATCGGCATCTTAACTATGCAAGTGTGATCTGCTGATGGATAGGCGTTAGTTCTAGGTACTTTCGGGGTAGGATACTATAGTATTTGTATTGTTTGATGTATTCGAAAAGATTTCTGGCTCCGAACTGTTGTCAAATAATTGTAAAAAAATTTTATCGGCATCTTAACTATGCAAGTGTGATCTGCTGATGGATAGGCGTTAGTTCTAGGTACTTTCTGGGTAGGATACTATAGTATTTGTATTGTTTGATGTATTCGAAAAGAGTTCTGGCTCCTAACTGTTGTCAAATAATTGTAAAAAAATTTATCGGCATCTTAACTATGCAAGTGTGATCTGCTGATGGATAGGCGTTAGTTCTAGGTACTTTGTGGGTAGGACACTATAGTATTTGTATTGTTTGATGTATTCGAAAAGAGTTCTGGCTCCTAACTGTTGTCAAATAATTGTAAAAAAATTATATCGGCATCTTAACTATGCAAGTGTGATCTGCTGTTGGATAGGCGTTAGTTCTAGGTACTTTCTGCGTAGGATACTATAGTATTTGTATTGTTTGATGTATTCGAAAAGAGTTCTCGCTCCTAACTGTTGTCAAATAATTATGAAAAAAATGTTATCGGCATCTTAACTATGCAAGTGTGATCTGCTGATGGATAGGCGTTAGTTCTAGGTACTTTCGGGGTAGGATACTATAGTATTTGTATTGTTTGATGTATTCGAAAAGAGTTCTTGCTCCTAACTGTTGTCAAATAATTATGAAAAAATTTTTATCGGCATCTTAACTATGCAAGTGTGATCTGCTGATGGATAGGCGTTAGTTCTAGGTACTTTCGGGGTAGGATACTATAGTATTTGTATTGTTTGATGTATTCGAAAAGAGTTCTGGCTCCTAACTGTTGTCAAATAATTGTAAAAAAATTTTATCGGCATCTTAACTATGCAAGTGTGATCTGCTGATGGATAGGCGTTAGTTCTAGGTACTTTGTGGGTAGGACACTATAGTATTTGTATTGTTTGATGTATTCGAAAAGAGTTCTGGCTCCTAACTGTTGTCAAATAATTGTAAAAAAATTTTATCGGCATCTTAACTATGCAAGTGTGATCTGCTGATGGATAGGCGTTAGTTCTAGGTACTTTCTGCGTAGGATACTATAGTATTGGTATTGTTTGATGTATTCGAAAAGAGTTCTTGCTCCTAACTGTCGTCAAATAATTATAAAAAAAATTTTATCGGCATCTTAACTATGCAAGTGTGATCTGCTGATGGATAGGCGTTAGTTCTAGGTACTTTCGGGGTAGGATACTATAGTATTTGTATTGTTTGATGTATTCGAAAAGAGTTCTGGCTCCTAACTGTTGTCAAATAATTGTAAAAAAATTTTATCGGCATCTTAACTATGCAAGTGTGATCTGCTGATGGATAGGCGTTAGTTCTAGGTACTTTCTGGGTAGGATACTATAGTATTTGTATTGTTTGATGTATTCGAAGAGAGTTCTGGCTCCTAACTGTTGTCAAATAATTGTAAAAAAATTTTATCGGCATCTTAACTATGCAAGTGTGATCTGCTGATGGATAGGCGTTAGTTATAGGTACTTTCTGGGTAGGATACTATAGTATTTGTATTGTTTGATGTATTCGAAAAGAGTTCTGGCTCCTAACTGTTGTCAAATAATTGTAAAAAAAATTTATCGGCATCTTAACTATGCAAGTGTGATCTGCTGATGGATAGGCGTTAGTTCTAGGTACTTTCTGGGTAGGATACTATAGTATTAGTATTGTTTGATGTATTCAAAAAGAGTTCTGGCTCCTAACTGTTGTCAAATAATTGTAAAAAAATTTTATCGGCATCTTAACTATGCAAGTGTGATCTGCTGATGGATAGGCGTTAGTTCTAGGTACTTTGTGGGTAGGATACTATAGTATTTGTATTGTTTGATGTATTCGAAAAGAGTTCTGGCTCCTAACTGTTGTCAAATAATTGTAAATAAATTTTATCGGCATCTTAACTATGCAAGTGTGATCTGCTGATGGATAGGCGTTAGTTCTAGGTACTTTCGGGGTAGGATACTATAGTATTTGTATGGTTTGATGTATTCGAAAAGAGTTCTGGCTCCTAACTGTTGTCAAATAATTGTAAAAAAATTTTATCGGCATCTTAACTATGCAAGTGTGATCTGTTGATGGATAGGCGTTAGTTCTAGGTACTTTCTGGGTAGGATACTGTAGTATTTGTATTGTTTGATGTATTCGAAAAGAGTTCTGGCTCCTAACTGTTGTCAAATAATTATAAAAAATTTTTATCGGCATCTTAACTATGCAAGTGTGATCTGCTGATGGATAGGCGTTAGTTCTAGGTACTTTCGGGGTAGGATACTATAGTATTTGTATTGTTTGATGTATTCGAAAAGATTTCTGGCTCCGAACTGTTGTCAAATAATTGTAAAAAAATTTTATCGGCATCTTAACTATGCAAGTGTGATCTGCTGATGGATAGGCGTTAGTTCTAGGTACTTTCTGGGTAGGATACTATAGTATTTGTATTGTTTGATGTATTCGAAAAGAGTTCTGGCTCCTAACTGTTGTCAAATAATTGTAAAAAAATTTATCGGCATCTTAACTATGCAAGTGCGATCTGCTGATGGATAGGCGTTAGTTCTAGGTACTTTGTGGGTAGGACACTATAGTATTTGTATTGTTTGATGTATTCGAAAAGAGTTCTGGCTCCTAACTGTTGTCAAATAATTGTAAAAAAATTATATCGGCATCTTAACTATGCAAGTGTGATCTGCTGATGGATAGGCGTTAGTTCTAGGTACCTTCTGCGTAGGATACTATAGTATTTGTATTGTTTGATGTATTCGAAAAGAGTTCTTGCTCCTAACTGTTGTCAAATAATTATGAAAAAAATTTTATCGGCATCTTAACTATGCAAGTGTGATCTGCTGATGTATAGGCGTTAGTTCTAGGTACTTTCGGGGTAGGATACTATAGTATTTGTATTGTTTGATGTATTCGAAAAGAGTTCTGGCTCCTAACTGTTGTCAAATAATTGTAAAAAAATTTTATCGGCATCTTAACTATGCAAGTGTGATCTGCTGATGGATAGGCGTTAGTTCTAGGTACTTTCTGGGTAGGATACTATAGTATTTGTATTGTTTGATGTATTCGAAGAGAGTTCTGGCTCCTAACTGTTGTCAAATAATTGTAAAAAAATTTTATCGGCATCTTAACTATGCAAGTGTGATCTGCTGATGGATAGGCGTTAGTTATAGGTACTTTCTGGGTAGGATACTATAGTATTTGTATTGTTTGATGTATTCGAAAAGAGTTCTGGCTCCTAACTGTTGTCAAATAATTGTAAAAAAAATTTATCGGCATCTTAACTATGCAAGTGTGATCTGCTGATGGATAGGCGTTAGTTCTAGGTACTTTCTGGGTAGGATACTATAGTATTAGTATTGTTTGATGTATTCGAAAAGAGTTCTGGCTCCTAACTGTTGTCAAATAATTGTAAAAAAATTTTATCGGCATCTTAACTATGCAAGTGTGATCTGCTGATGGATAGGCGTTAGTTCTAGGTACTTTCGGGGTAGGATACTATAGTCTTTGTATTGTTTGATGTATTCGAAAAGAGTTCTGGCTCCTAACTGTTGTCAAATAATTGTAAAAAAATTTTATCGGCATCTTAACTATGCAAGTGTGATCTGCTAATGGATAGGCGTTAGTTCTAGGTACTTTCTGGGGAGGATACTATAGTATTTGTATTGTTTGATGTATTCGAAAAGAGTTCTGGCTCCTAACTGTTGTCAAATAATTGTAAATAAATTTTATCGGCATCTTAACTATGCAAGTGTGATCTGCTGATGGATAGGCGTTAGTTCTAGGTACTTTCGGGGTAGGATACTATAGTATTTGTGTTGTTTGATGTATTCGAAAAGAGTTCTGGCTCCTAACTGTTGTCAAATAATTGTAAAAAAATTTTATCGGCATCTTAACTATGCAAGTGTGATCTGCTGATGGATAGGCGTTAGTTCTAGGTACTTTCTGGTTAGGATACTATAGTATTAGTATTGTTTGATGTATTCGAAAAGAGTTCTGGCTCCTAACTGTTGTCAAATAATTGTAAAAAAATTTTATCGGCATCTTAACTATGCAAGTGTGATCTGCTGATGGATAGGCGTTAGTTCTAGGTACTTTCTGGGTAGGATACTATAGTATTAGTATTGTTTGATGTATTCGAAAAGAGTTCTGGCTCCTAACTGTTGTCAAATAATTGTAAAAAAAATTTATCGGCATCTTAACTATGCAAGTGTGATCTGCTGATGGATAGGCGTTAGTTCTAGGTACTTTCGGGGTAGGATACTATAGTATTTGTATTGTTTGATGTATTCGAAAAGAGTTCTGGCTCCTAACTGTTGTCAAATAATTGTAAAAAAATTTTATCGGCATCTTAACTATGCAAGTGTGATCTGCTGATGGATAGGCGTTAGTTCTAGGTACTTTCTGGGTAGGATACTATAGTATTTGTATTGTTTGATGTATTCGAAAAGAGTTCTGGCTCCTAACTGTTGTCAAATAATTATAAAAAAATTTTATCGGCATCTTAACTATGCAAGTGTGATCTGCTGATGGATAGGCGTTAGTTCTAGGTACTTTCGGGGTAGGATACTATAGTATTTGTATTGTTTGATGTATTCGAAAAGATTTCTGGCTCCGAACTGTTGTCAAATAATTGTAAAAAAATTTTATCGGCATCTTAACTATGCAAGTGTGATCTGCTGATGGATAGGCGTTAGTTCTAGGTACTTTCTGGGTAGGATACTATAGTATTTGTATTGTTTGATGTATTCGAAAAGAGTTCTGGCTCCTAACTGTTGTCAAATAATTGTAAAAAAAATTTATCGGCATCTTAACTATGCAAGTGTGATCTGCTGATGGATAGGCGTTAGTTCTAGGTACTTTCTGGGTAGGATACTATAGTATTTGTATTGTTTGATGTATTCGAAAAGAGTTCTGGCTCCTAACTGTTGTCAAATAATTGTAAAAAAATTTTATCGGCATCTTAACTATGCAAGTGTGATCTGCTGATGGATAGGCGTTAGTTCTAGGTACTTTCTGGTTAGGATACTATAGTATTAGTATTGTTTGATGTATTCGAAAAGAGTTCTGGCTCCTAACTGTTGTCAAATAATTGTAAAAAATTTTTATCGGCATCTTAACTATGCAAGTGTGATCTGCTGATGGATAGGCGTTAGTTCTAGGTACTTTCTGGGTAGGATACTATAGTATTTGTATTGTTTGATGTATTCGAAAAGAGTTCTGGCTCCTAACTGTTGTCAAATAATTGTAACAAATTTTTATCGGCATCTTAACTATGCAAGTGTGATCTGCTGATGGATAGGCGTTAGTTCTAGGTACTTTCTGGTTAGGATACTATAGTATTAGTATTGTTTGATGTATTCGAAAAGAGTTCTGGCTCCTAACTGTTGTCAAATAATTGTAAAAAAATTTTATCGGCATCTTAAGGCCATGTGTCACACGCCAGAAAATTTCGACGCCGCCTCCCATCATGGCGGTACGGCAGAACCTCGCAGCTTTGGCTACGAGTCACCGCCTGCTCCCGCCAGAGAACGCCGCGCACGTATTCTATAGGGGCTCCATGCCTGGCGTTACGCCGAAGACTCGAGACCCTATAGGCGACGATTGCTGTGGGTGTGTGTGTTCGCTATGCCGGCCACGTGCAGAGAGAGAGAGGTGACCTTTTTGCACGCGTTCGGTCGTAACGAAAATACTTTGAATGATGTATGTGTGTGTATACATCGATGGATACACACCTAGCCTTAGGCGACCGTGTTTCGCTTCTACGCATGAGGCGTGAATCTGCTAGCGTTCCGATTCCGGCAATAACGGTTGCCCGATCATAGCTATCGCAAAAATGCGATACAATTAATAAATAATTAATTGTTTATGTCAAACAATATATATGAAAATCCATCTGGCAATTCCGTCCAGATTCAAGAGATTTTAAAAATGTTCAGCAATCGGCGCTGCTAGAGGCCCGCTTCATGGAAAAACGGGGATACAATAAATTGTTTAAACAATACAATTCCACCGTATTCCTCATCAACATCGAAAATTCGATTTCGGTCGAATTTTCTAGAAAGCGTTATCGCTAATCGTAAGATCCGCTCACTCTTCAAGAACGTGGTGAAAATGTACAATTACTGTTTATTGTTTAAACAATAAACAATTTGGCATTCTTTTCCCCGACATTTTTACCATCGGGAGGTTCTACGAGGGATCGAATTCCCTAAGACTGCTAGAGACTCGCTCTACATAAGAGCGGTGAAATGTTGTCATTTCAAATTGTTTAAACAAATAATCTCGAGCAGTACTTATGCTCTCGAAGCCATTGATTGTCGATGAATTCGACTTCGGCCAAATTCTCGCGCGAACGAGATCGCTAGCGACTCACTCGCTCAGAGAGTGGTGAAAGATTACAACTAATGTTATTTGTTTAAACAAATATATTCGGCATTTATTATCTTCGGGAGGTGCTGTGAGGATCGAATTCTCTAGCAATGGAGATTGCTAGAGACTCGCTCTACATATGAGCGGTGGAATTTCGCAACATGAAATTGTTTAAACGAAAAACGTCGAGCAGTACTTGTGCTCTCGATGCCGTTGATTGTCGATGAATTCGACTTCGGCCAAATTCTCGCGCGACAGGGATCGCTGGAGACTCACTCGTTAAGAGAGTGGTGAAAGAGTACAATTAATATTATTTGTTTAAGCAAATATATTCGGCATTTTTTTCTCCGTCGGTTTTTATCCTCGGAAAGTGCTACGAGGGCCGAATTCTCTAGCAATGGAGATTGCTAGAGACTCGCTCTACATATGAGCGGTGGAATTTCGCAACATGAAATTGTTTAAACGAAAAACGTCGAGCAGTACTTGTGCTCTCGATGCCGTTGATTGTCGATGAATTCGACTTCGGCCAAATTCTCGCGCGACAGGGATCGCTGGAGACTCACTCGTTAAGAGAGTGGTGAAAGAGTACAATTAATATTATTTGTTTAAGCAAATATATTCGGCATTTTTTTCTCCGTCGGTTTTTATCCTCGGAAAGTGCTACGAGGGCCGAATTCTCTAGCAATGGAGATTGCTAGACCTCAAGCTTACCTAACCTAACCTTAAATTCCTCCGGAGAATCGGTGGTCCCGGCCCATGAATACACGTAAACACATGCATTTCGCCGAACTTTGGTAACCCACACACTATCCCAACACTACACACCATCATTAAAAATTTATTTATAACTTTTTAAAATTATACTCCGACAGCGCGATATTGGCTGTCACATCTTGAGCGCGAAACCGGGTTCACACAAACAAGTCGCCAAATTTCCATCGTCGACGAATGCGTGGTTACGTCGATGATACACTACAGAAGGTCTGTGTGATCCCTGCTTTATCGAGCTCAAGCAGCAGCCGTCGGTATTTGATATCGACGCGACAGAACGATAGCTCTGAGCCCTCGCCGGAATTCGCGAGAACTGAACTAGACAATCGTCACGCGAATTTTGGGTAAAATTCTTGACGATTACCTATAATGTGTAGCTACCCAATGATTTCCGTAATTACTTGCTGGAATGAAACGGTTGAGGTGTCAAAATGTTCGTTTTCACTTCGGGAACAACCGCTATCTCTTCGTTAGTCGATCGCGTGTGCCATTTTTTTTTTTTCTTTACTTTAGCTAGGGGCCTCGCGTGGTAAGAGAAACTGTTTTATTTTTTTCAAAATCGGGAAAATCGCGGAGATAGCCGTTGTTCGTCTATTAATTTGTCATCGACTGTGCAAATTTCGTGATATTCTGTAGAGCCGTTTTCGAGAACACTGGGTACCTGTAATCGTGTTCTGTTGTACCGGCCGAATCGAGTGACACATGGCCTTAAGACGAAAATAAGATTCTATTTAAAAATGAACCATCCACTATCCAATTTATAATTCAACCTCGACACAAATCCTTCATTAACACACGAAGATTCACCCCATCCACTCTCGTTATCTACCAGAATAGGTATACGAGAAGAAAAAAAATAATATCAACAATAGAACGAATATCCTTGTATGTACATGCGAGCTAAGAGCGCGTCGTCTGCAAGAAAACGGCGCCGACGGAGTGAAAATGATTGCGCTCACGTCGTCCAAGCAGGGGTGATTATTAATGCACGTTCGCGAACCCTCTCTACACGGCGCGTGTTCTCGAATTACCACCGTCCAAGATTCCCATTTCACATTCATGAAGTGGGATTTGGTCTCACGGGCTCTTCATCGCTCGGCCGCTTGCGGCTACAAGTGCGTCCTCTGGACCGAAAAAAAAATAACGCTTCCCTCCCCCACGCTCCCACCCCCCTCTACCGGAGAACCGAGTTCGTCCACTAGCTAAGCTACGCAATCAATGTTTTACCGCTGTTACGTATTACGATAGTCGCGAGAATTGTGGCATGTTCGCCAGTCCCTGATGTGAAACAAAATTGGAGTGCGCTTCATGTGCAACGCTTCTATGCTTCGCCGCTCTCTTTTTCTCTCTCTTCCTTTATTCTCTTCTGTCGTTTTTATTGCCGGTAAATAGATGGCTACTGAGCACACGCAACAGAGTGTACCAAACCAGAAAGTTCACACGCTTCGTTATATATATATATATATATGCATCCGTGTAAGAAGAAGAAAGAATATATATACGGGGTGTCCAATTCCAACGGGCCTGCACAAGCTTGGGGCCCAAAATACGGTGGTCGATTTTCAATATCTTTTTCTGATTGATCCTAGTCCCAATCGGACTAGGATCCTGGTTTCTTGAGGGATCAGTGTCAGTCTATTTCCGGAAATTTTCCATTTTCTAGAAAATATAAGTTTCGTATATTACATACATGTAGAAATACGGTACAGAACGTTATTTAGGTCGAAGTGACCGATAAGGGGCTAAAAAGAGTGATACAATAGAAGGGTCTCTGCGCGCTCAGCGCGCAACTGCCGTGACGAGCGTCCAAAGCTCGCAAAACAGAGATCCGAAACCAAAAACCCCAAGAAAGTGAAGCTTTTGAAGAAGCTGAAGGAATAATGTATGGACTAGGCATCGCTGATTGAGGGTGGGAGGCGTTTTTTTTTTAGTTTTGTATACATTTTTACTAGAGAAACTTTAAACGCGTTTTTCTCAAAACAACGTTTATCGACCTTGTCGACATGATTTTGGAAAAACTATTGCACCCATCAGGCTCAAATTTACAGGGATCATTCTATGCATGTATCTCTTCGACCCCTACCAACGGTAAAAACATTCATTTATTTAATGCTATTTTTAAAGAATTTAAGTTGTAAAAAACAGTCGAAAAATTCAAACGTGCATTTTTGGACGCCTTCGGCTTCCTCGTAAAAAAGGTTTTTCTGCTGCTGCTGCTCTCTACGGGCTTTCCGACCCTCCTTGGACGATAGAGAGCTGCGACGCTCCTGGCGCGATACGCGTCGCTCGTCGGCTTTCTTTGCGAATTTCTTCGATTGCCTCCCAATGCAGATGTCCAGAGCGCTCATAACTCTTAAAATTGCAGAATTTCCCTCGTTGAATATGCTGGCTGCAATTTCGATGACACTCAAGCCTGAATGCAAATGTTTCGGAGCTAAGCGCCGTACGGTGGAGTTGAAGCTTTCGTTTACATTTTGCGTGTGGCCACCCAAGCATCTCTCCAATAGATCGTGATTGGATGAATCCGTGTATATCGGCGAGAGATGCTTCTGGACATCAGGATGGAGAGGCGCAGAGTGTTTGATAGTTTCACCAGTAGCCTGAGCTTTTTGCCACTTGCACCAGCTATGATTACGTTGGTTTCCAAAAAATATTCTCTTCCGTGAAGGTCCCTTAGGTGTTGCATGAGAACCTTTTGGGTACGCGGACATTTTGAGAAGCAGTAAGCTCACAACTGGCACAAGGTCAAATTTGAAGTACCTGCGACGCTCCGAATCGACAACGATGAGCCCTACCGAGTATAACACGACTACCAAACATAAAAGATCGGAGCAAGACGAAATATAGGAGGGTGCATGCACCGCCGTCCTCGGTTGCACCTCTGCGTCTACTCGGCATGAACACTCTTGGCGTTTTTCCGCGAAAATTCAGGCAATTCTTGGAATTTCGCTTTACAAATTGGAAACAATATTCTTAAGACATTAAACTATTGATTTATGGGGGGGGGGGGGAATCGATTTTTTCAAATTTGTAAATGGTCTTCCCCCCTTAAGGTAGATACGGATAAGGAAAGAAGAAGGATAAAAAAGAATCTTTTCTCCGGTGAGTCTCGATATCGGTTCGGGATTCACAATTTCGCGGGCTGCTGGGTTAGTATAAGGAGATTTAGAAAACGCGGGGATGTGCGTTCCTCTGAACGAGTTTCGAATTTATCGTTGCTTCACCCTTCTGTTACTTTTCTTGGGGGAACGTGCTCTTACCCTCGCCCAGCTTAGACGCGTGATTTGTGCGTATTGTATTCGTGTCACAGTCAAAAGCCGTTTTCAGTTTAAACGCGTTTTCCTTAATAAAAACTAGTTCCAACTGAACGCCTTTGTTACAACTTGTGTTTTTCTTTTTTTTTACTAAAAACTATAATTTACTGATAAACGAATTTGAATGTTAGATAAAACTCGTCTTAAACCCAAACAAACCTAAACAGTTTTAACTGATTCATTTCGTTAGGACTAGTTTTTTCTAGTTTTAACTAGTTTTAATTAACATTTGAATTTATTTATTAGTAATTTCTAGTTTTCTCTAGGAAAAACTAGTCGCAACAAACGCGTTGTCAGAAGTCGTTTTTACTAGGTAAAACGCTTTTAAACTGAAACTAAGATCTAACTGCAACATACGTTTATACATATTTGTCTTTTGTTAAAAAAAATATATTTTTTGGGTTATTCGGAAAGTTATTTCGTTTTTGTCCCACACGTGTCGTTGACAAAAAACTAAATTACTTTCCGAATAACGCAAAGTTGTTTTTTTTTTGTCAAAAACGAACTTTTTTTTCTACAGGTTGGTGTTTGCGAAATTTTCAAAATTTCAAAAAATTATCCGGTGAAACAGGGTTGTATTATTGTACTAAAAGTACATTTTTTTTTATTTTTCATTTCCGATCAGCTGAATAATCACTTTCAAAGAATCCACTAATCTTGGTTTGGGTCTACCTACAGAAGATGCTCGAAGTGATGACCCTCGACTTGTAAGCACTTGTCAATTAGCTGATGAAAAGACCGTCTAACTTCAGCCAACATTTGTGGTGTAATTTCGGTACATGCTCGGCGTATTCTTTCTTTCATGTCGTCAGGCGTGGTCAGGCGTGTTTACAAGTGTTTACAAGTCGAGGGTCATCACTTCGAGCATCTTCCGTAGGTAGACCCAAACCAAGGTTAGTGGATCCTTTGAAAGTTATTATTCCGATATTTTTCGATTTTTCGACTATTTTCATACTTTGCGTGACTAGAATGACCTTGTATTGTAGGTCGCTGAATTCGTCTTAAAATCGGTAATAATGTCAGGCAAAAAAAAAATACATGGTTCCATTTTAAAAAGTGGAGTTGACCTTGACGTAGCTTCGGCGCCTTCACCGATAAAAAAAATAGGGTGGTACAGTATGACGGCCTTCTCGAACACTGAAACTTTTGTCCGAAACATTTTTGGATATGATCAATAGTTTGAGTGCTATTGCTCTGTAACACTTTATGTGCCTCACCCTGTATATATGTATAAGCGTGTATAGAAAACTTTTTTCGAAAAGGCTACATATCCTGTACGAACTTCGAGAATCAATGGTGCGTGAGTCGTACGAGCAAGGGCTGCGAGCGTAAGCCCGCCTTACTGATCCCTTTTCCCGTTATAAAGGGAAATGGATAAATACGGTATCCAATACCGATGTTCATCCCCGCTAAGTCCCGAGAAATTGGCAACATACTGTACGGATGTAATTCCCGTCTTTGGTGAACTTTCTGCCTTTCTGTAACGATATATAATATATATATATGTATATATATATTGAATTGCTCGAATATACTACATTACTGATCCTGAATTACATTCATTACTGTTCGTACAATGAAAATAAGAGTTCGAGTTACTGAATGAAGAGTACGCGGTGACGTTCTCCGGGGCTTTTTATCGTTTTTTATTTTTTATTTCAACCCTAAAGCTCGCTGGTCGTTTTCTTTTTCGGCTTGAAGCGTAGTGCGGTGAATATGCAGCTTGCGCTCTTCTTGTTCGTAAAAACGTTTCTAAGGGGATAAAGGAGCTTAATTGTAAATGAATTTTCTCGTATTTTAAGACGAGAGAGGGAAGAGGAATTGTACGGGAAGTTCAATTTTATGAAGGTCCAATTAATGAAAGCTACTTCGAAGACTACGGAAAATCGGGGAAAGTTCGTTTTTAAGGTTTTGTGGCTCTTAGGATAGCGCAGAACTATACGTCACGTCCATTTGTGGGACTGTGGCAGCCGAGTGCAGTCCCCTCCGCCGGTCTTCTTTATTCCCGTACCCCTCGGGGATCATAATCGGAAAACTTATTCTCCAATTATTATTATTATTATTATTATCCGATTATTATTATTATGATTGGTATTTGTAGAATTCCGTCGTTCGATAAAGAATAAATTAAATAGCAAACTTTTGCATAATAATTGGGTTTCATTATCAAATAATTTTTGAAAAAAAGATTTTTTTATCAAAAATTGTTTTTTGAATAAATAGTATTTTTACAATATTATTCATAAATAATTTATAACTATTTTTTTTACAAGTTTTTAATTAATGTACTCAAAAGTAGAAAATATTTTTTTTTAACCAAAGCTTGGGGCGCTCAACTTTCTAAATGTCTAATAAATTTCATTTGAATTTGAAATTTGAAATTGAATTGGGTACAATAGTAATTAGAGAAATTATTATCACACGTTTATACTCAGTTTCCCGATTTTTATTTAAGAAATCTAAAGTTGTTTTACAGTAAATTAAATACAGTTGATATGTTAACCGATTTATGTAAATTAAAGATTATGCGTCTAAATTTCGATCGCCTCAAGCTATTACTTATAGTTACATATAGGTGACTTGTTAAACAAAAATTATTTTCTACTTTTTAGTCTTTAATTGATTTTACTAGAGCTCGGGATTTTTTGCAAAGAGACAATAATTCTTCCAAACGAACCGGTGTTATTATTGGTTGATTGTCAGGAAAAATCCTAAAGAACTGTGATAGGTGGCATCCATCATAGATGTTGGCTCACTACCTATTATAGTTAATAGTATTTCAATAAACAAATGAATGGTATTTTAATAAAAAAATAGTTTGAATGAAGAACTAGTTTTTTAATAAATACTATTAATATATTTTTATAATTAAAGCATCATCCCCTAAAAAGTCTAAAAAAAAGTTTTGTTTTGTCTTCTCTCCGAGCACCAAAACGCTAAAACTTTGAAAACATTTAAATCTGTCCTATATTTTTTTCAACCTGGAACTTTTTCTGTTTATCATTTTATCACTTCGCTAGCGAGGCTTTCCAAAAAAACGTACACCGTGTTTGCCAAGTTACGAACAATTTACGAAAATATACTCGCACGCAGAATATTCATCGCTGGAGATGTGGAACATTAGAACTTCCGGTGCTCGGGCCGTAGCACTGTACACGCCGTTCAATTAGCTCCGAACGGAAACGTCTGCGCATATTGCGTGTCGATACGCGTGTGCGCCAATTTCCACAAAATTGCGCTAATCCCGTGGATATTCGTTTGAAGAATAAACAATGCAAATTAAAATAATCAATGAATAAAACAACCGACGAGAATGAGTTTACGATCCAGCCGGAATCAATGTTTTCGTCGTACACGACAGCTTTGAAAATCCACGCAATTTTTCTCCAAAACATAGAATTTAAGGGGGACCGACCGTGTCCGAAAATTCATGTCCGGTTTCTTGGAGATGCGCGCGCAATTGAGCATTAACCGAGCAACGGCGAGTCGATCAAACCTTACCGATGCTATTGAATCTTTATCGCGTGCCCGAGAGCGAATATATCATAGATTGAACAAGAGAGAGAGGGTGAGAGAGAGAGAGGGAGGGAGAGAGGGAGGGAGAGAGAGTGAGAGAGAGAGAGAGAGAGAGAGAGAAAATCGTAAGCATGCAAGTGCGGTGCAAGAAGGTGAATAGCCATAGGGGTGAATCGAGAATGGAGAAACACTTAAAATTGATTTATCATCGTTCACGTTGCGCATGGCCGTACGTCCGTGAGATTCGAATCTTCTTTCGCATACCTTAACCCGATGGACAAGTGTCGGCTGCCGCTTTGTTGCAATGCCGAGAGTGCAAAAAAAAAAAAAAAAGAAACCGATTTAAGAATGCTCGGGAGTTTTTCACTAAGCGTTGGGTGCACTTTTTTCATGTGGATACGTCCATTAAGATTTTAACTTTTATTTTAAAAGATCTAACATGTGGTTTTTTCGACAGAGAAAAAAACTATATGAAGTCTTATATCCTAAGTCCTTCATAACCTATGGAGTGATATAAGATAAAACGTAACATTCTTGTTAATTTTTACCTTAAACTCGTCACTTCATTATTGCTGGCTTCTTAGAGAAAAGCGGAATAATGCGCACAGCCAGTCGTTTATTAAGGCGGGCAACGGCTTTAGATGCTTCAAAAAATCAATTTTTTTTTTAATTTCATAAATCATTAGCAAAATATCTTAAGAATACACCCTGAAAATTTCAAAGCGATTTACGGATTCCTTATAACGGTATGTATATAAATGATAAAGACTCTCCGCTCGACTCTCAAGCGCGCTCAGATATCTACGAACGCTCAGTTAGGTAGTTTGTTTGGGTTTGTTTGGGTTTTCATACCCCAAATAAACCCAAACCCGACCGTTTGACGATTAGCTCCAAAACATCTCCATTCTGGATACAAAATAATCGAGGTAGCGGCATTTCTTGCTGCTATTTTATTCAATGAAGGAAATTCAGCCCTACTCATGGTTATGAATTAACTACAAATCGTAGTTGGCAGGCAGAGCTACGGATATGCCGAGCAAATGGATTAGATGTACATTAGTACCTATAATATTATATTACAAAAAATTATGGGTGTGAAAAATCTCTAAGTACTCGATTTTCGAATTCTAGCGCAACCCCTCTTGATTCATGTCGTGACTTTCTACTAACTTTAAACGCGTTTATCTCAAAACTACATTTTCCAAATCGGCCGGACTCATAATTCAATCAAATTTCAACCGATTCACTTGAAATTTGAACTGTATATTTAGAATTACATTTGATGAGGCACTACGTAGGATTTTTTAATTATATTGCATAGTTCCTTTTTATGAACAATTTTCTGACGATTTTCTCATGGCATTTTATACTTTTTGTTTTAGAAATGCGCCATTTTGACAAAAAACAATATATCAAGAAAATCCTACGTACTTCTATAGCTATTCTTATATATAATCGAAAAAACTTTAGTGTCTCATCATAATTCAAAAATTATAGGAGCTGTTGGTCCGGCCGTGGACCTTCCAGAAATAAAGGCGTCATCGGAAAAATGCTGCGCAGTCGCCATTTTGACATGTATCGCTGTGAAAAAATAATTTTCTATAGTCAATTACGTGTATAATAAAACACCTATTTTGTAATTACGATTTATTTTATGGTTTCGCTGGAAAAAAAAATCACAAAATATGCCCTTTTTGGTCTCAAGATTAGCCGAAGGCCTTAAGTTCTATAAAATATTAATGTAAGATATTAAGTCCCACGAAATATGAACGTAAAATATTTCGTACGATAAAATATCAATGCAAGATATTGAGATCTATAAAATATTAATGTAAAATATTAAGTCCCATGGTAATCCTATTCAACAATTAATATCAAATCCTTTTTAAGAATTAATATTAATTCCTATTTAATAATGAATATTAAATCCTATTTGATATTAAATTAGAATTCCTATCTGCCATTCAATACTAAATCCTATTTAATATGTAACATCAAATACTCTTTAATATTAAAACGTGCAATAAAATCCATAAATATTCATCGTCGAAACGCTCGACCTTCCTTAAGACGAGTAAAAAAAAAAGGTGCCCCGATATAGGTAATAAAGGGTCTGAGGATTCGTACGCGTATAATCGCCCTTGTAGCTCGCACCTCCGCGCGAGATTACAGTGCGCGCACACGCGGTAGTCCGTGCCCGCGTTACGCGGCATCGCGCTACGATAGGTGCGGCGTTTCTTTCCACCGGTGATACACCTTTTGCCTCGTTCACGTGCGCAACAAGTATCCTATTCGGTATGTGCGCTTATACCGATGGCTTATAATTTGTATCGATTGCGCGCGCGGGGCCGAGGGCGATCGCATGCAGCACAACGGCACCAGAAATATAGCTCGATTTATATACATACCCACCCCCGCGCGAGTACACACACAGACACACACATACGTACGGAAAGATTGGGTAAAAAAGTAATCGTCAGAGCTTTTCTGATTATTTTCTGCGATTGCTATTGACGTCATTGATATTGAAATTAACATAGAGAATTTATATTCAAAGTAGACTTTCGAACAAAACAATCTGGAAAAGAATTCCTTTCCTTTTCTTTTTCAAGAATTATTTCACAAAAATGAGGCGTGCAGACGCTTTTTACCCAGCTATTTATTATTATGATTATTAATAAAGATAAATATTTTATACCCACTGTCAATATATATCCCTTTAAAAACTTTGAAAAAGTAAAAAAAAGAACGCCAAGTAATAAGAAATCCCTCCGAAAAAATTATTGCTTGTGTTGCCATATGAAAAATTCTGTTTTATCTCAATTTTTTAATTATTTTCATTCGAACACTGGTTTTATTATATTTTTTCAATTGGAATGTAAAAAAAAAGTGAAATAACTTTTTATCCAGCCAATAAGAGCCAAGCCAGTTTACTAGAGAGGTTGTAAACTAAATTGTTAAACCTTAGGAATAATATTTTTCTAAATTTTTTATTTTAATTTAAAAAATCATATTACTATTATAACAAAAAAAATTGGTATCAGCATTATATCAAAGTACAATGTATGTACCACACAAGTACACCGGAAATCGTGTACAACGACTTGGCGTGCATATGGTTAAGAAAAAAAGCTCGGGAAGATACAGAATTTTCCATTCCTTTCACCACAATAATAAGTTTCAACGCCCGCGGTTTCGCTCGCGTAGAATTTGGCCCATAGAAACTTCATTAGAAGTAGAACCCCGCATTAGGAGTTTTAAAAAATCCTAAATTATGCGTTTTATTATTTGTTTTGAAGAATATTTATACCGAGTTCCAAGTTGATACACGCAACGAAAGTTTCCCGTACAAACCTTAACCCCCATTTCACCCCTTTAAGAGTTGATTTTCGAAATATCCTTTTTTAATGCACCTCTAGACCTTCTAAGAAACATATATTTCAAGTTTCAAGTTGATACACGCAAAGAATATAATTTCCCATACAAACTTGTACACTCTATTTCACCCCCTTAAGAGTGGATTTTCGAAAACTCTTTTCTCAGTGCACTTCTACACATTCTAAGAAACTTATGTTCCAAGTTTCAAGTTGGTACACGCAAGAAATATAATTTTCCATGTAAACTTTTACACCCTATTTCATGTCCTTAAGAGTTGAATTTCGAAATATCCTTTCTTAGCTTACTTCGACAGCTTCTAAGGAACATATTTGCCAAGTTTCCAATTGATACCCGCAAGGAATATCATTTCCCATAAAAACTTTCTCACCCCATTTCACCCCCTTAAGAGTGAATTTTCGAAAAATCCTTTCTTAGTACACTTCTACACCTTCTAAGGAACATATGTTCCAAGCTTCAAATTGATACACGCAAGGAATATTATTTTTCATACGAATTTTGCCACCCCCTTTCATCCCCTTAGGGGTTGAATTTCGAAAAATACTTTCTTAAACGATGCCTCCAATATAAAATTAACATCCTTTCCAAAATTCACTTTTCTACCCTTAGCGGTTTAGGCTGGGCGATGCTGAGTCAGTCAGTCAGTCAGGACTTTTCCTTTCGTATATAGCGAAAAGACAGAATAGATAGAATAGATAGAATAGATAAAATAGATAAAATAGATAAAATAGATAAAATAGATAAAATAGATAAAATACATAAAATAGATAGAATAGATAGATTTAAAATTGCAATGTCGCATCAACTACCAGGGTTTTTAGTAATGAGATCTACTGCCTCTTGGACTAGTGTGAGTCGGACAGGGTTACATTGATGTATAGTGTTATCGGTGTGTACGTCGGTCCACTCAATTCGGATCACCGTTTCGGAGTTACGTTATATCCACTGCTGATAAATATTCGACTGTCCTCCGACAAAACATCAAGTCAAGCGCCATACGTGTCCAGAGTAATACCGAGATATTTATTTTTTCAACAGCACGACGCCGGCACTGTAATACAAACCTTAAACCTGCCGATGCGATGCTGTGGCTTAGAGATGGATACTGTAACCATCACACCAAAGTCTATCGGACAAAATGTATTTCATGCAATGTATTATCGTTGTGTAACGGAGTAGAATGTTTATACTTTCAACTTTTTAAATCATGCAAATAAAATAAGATTTCAAGTATCGTTTGGTCTAAAGGCACATCACTGACAAATTCATGATCCACACTTCGCGGAATCATCAATTTGATTTCGACTTGTATAATAAATTATGGCAATTTATGTTTTTTTAACCTGCAAGTTGAGTAGTTGAGAAGACGAAATATTTGCCGAGCTTTTTTTCTTAATCATGCACGCCAAGTCGTTGCACACCATTTCCAGTGTACTTGTGTGGTACATACATTGTACTTTTATATAATGCTGATACCATTTTTTTTTATAATAGTAATATGATTTTTTAAATAAAAATAAAATATTTCGAAAAATATTATTCCTAAGGTTTAACAATTTAGTTTACAACCTCTCTAGTAAACTTGCTTGGCTGTTATTGGCTGGATGAAAAGTCTTTTCACTTTTTTTACCTTTCAATTAAAAAAATATATAATAAAACCAGTGTTTGAAATAAAATAAAAAGTATTTTAACATAAATCGGAATTTTGATATGGCAACACAAGAGATAATTTCTTTGGGGAGAATTTTTTATTACTTGGCTTTCTTTTTTTACTTTTCCAAAATTTTTAAAGGGATAGTCATATACAACGGCAATGGGAATAATCGAAGGATAATTTTTAAATCCCGCATGACACGTCCCTATCGTAATTTTTTTTTTCTATAATATAATGTAAATAAATGCAAATAAATAAATTGAATGAATCGTTATTTATGAAAATGAGAATCGTACACGCACATACGCACACAAATAAATAAATATATATATTTCTGCATGTAAAATTCTTACTTTTTATGAATAAAAATTAATTTTATTTATTTATTTGCATTCCTATCATAGATACATGAAGAATTGCTTTGTCGAAGGAAGTACGGTCAAGGCGAGAAATTGATTCGTCATTATATGCAGAAGCCTGGAGTCGCCTCCGCTTGGCAAGAATGCCGCATGGTTGCTTCACTCATACTCGGATCACCCTAACCCGTCTCACTTATGCTCGTAGTTACACAGGCCTTCCGGTCTTCCATTGAATTTCATGCGTCTCGCGTGCACGCACGTATGCGTACATTGCAACGCACACAAGGGAATTCCGCCAAACGGCCACACTGATAACTCTTGCGTGTTCTCGTTACGTTTTCTTTTGCCTTCTTTACTTTCTTGTGGCCCTAAATTGATCGTGACAAGTCTGCGAGTAATTGCGGAGTTTCACTTTTTCTTTTTTTGTTTTTTTTTTTTCGTTACGAATGAAATCAATTGAAAATAGAGCGGGTCGGATGAGGGGAAAATACAAGTCGTATTTTTCTTTCGCAGTTTGGAGGGTTGTTTGAGGAAGCGGAGAGAATTTGTTTTCTCTTGAGGTTTTTCGAGAGTTTTTCTGAAGAGGAATGGGAGGTCGAGTTCTCGATTAGGACGTTAAGGGATTCGCGGGTGCTTGAAGTTTGGAAAAATTAAGGTTTTTTATTGCATAGTTTTGTGGTCTTGGGTTTCAACTTTAATTTGCTACGAAGATTTTGGGAAAATTTAAAAAATTGACCGAGTTGTGACGATTTTTGTAAAGGGTGTCCCTTTACAAAAGGGACACCCTTTACACCCTTTACAAAAGGGACACCGCGCGTTTTTCTCGAAATCGTTTTACGAAACAGTGTAATTCGTAACTGAAAATCTATTCGTCCCATTCACTTCAAATTCGGAAGAATCATAGTTTATGACATTTTCTATCGTATAACCGAACAATTTTTTGATATGTTGGTCCATTAGTTGATAACATTTGATTCAAGTTTTTTTTTACCGAAAATCGAACTATTTTTTATGCAGCTTGTCGTTTTCGTAATTTTGAAAAATTTTAAGAAGTATCCGGCCATACGAAAATTGTATTATTATTCTTATAAAGGTACATTTATTGATTTTCCATTTCCGATCCCCCTAGTTGCCAGAACCATCTACACTGATTGGCCATGCAGCAAAAGCGGTACTTTGTTTAAATAATAATAACTCCATAGTTTATTAATATTTTTCAATTTAAAAAACCTGAAACCTGGAAGGATCATCCCGTGCAGAAATATTGTTATGGACACAGTGCGATTCGAACTACGATCCTGGTTTCTCAATCGGGATCTAGTCTCGGACATCGGATCGGATCAGGTAGCGAAATGTAACGCTCGCAAGTCGAATTCCAGCCAGGGTTCTAATCCGAAACTATTAAGGACTCTAGTCAGAATCTAAATAGAACCTTTGAATAGGATCCAGGCTAGAATCCCAAACTTCTAGACCAAGATCTAGTTCGATATCGAATCAGATCCCAGGGATGAATGTAAAAATCACCAGGAGATACCGATCCGTATCAGCTGGAGACGTTGGACGTTTTCAGAAATCATTTATTGAAGGATCTGAAAAAGATTAGGTAAAAATTGGTGCCACATTATAACTGTCAGAACTTATATTCCCATGCGAAAATTGAGTTGGGGCTTTGATCGGGCCAATCTTAATTTTTCCTAACTTTATTAAGGTCCTAGTCTGGAAGTCTCACATGGGCCATCAGTGGCCGGTCACACTTTGCTACCGAGGGCCATTGAAGGCAAAATAGTGCCTTTAAAATTGCTTCAACGGTGCCGCATAAAAATTATTGCAACCACATACGTACGTGCGTATGTGTGCACTGTAAAAAAGAAATGTTTTATTTCAATATATTTATGAGGCTTAGAATTATGTCGCATATTTTGACACGTTTGATCCCACGTTGTTCCGATGAACGAATTGTATGCGTGTTGGTTCAAGGCATCACAGCTCGTCAACTAAACGCATAGTTTAATTATTATATTCAATCAATCTCGAGAATTATTATGCCACAAATCCTTTAGTCAAGCAATTTATACTAAATTGCCCCTATATTAGCAGTCTGGTAGTATTAGGGAAATCGCTACTAGGGAATCTATAACTACACCCCTTGAAGGCCCTTACTCGGTCTTCGTACTTAGACCATAGTTTTAGTCAACCTGACCTACCCTAGCATTCCCTAACAGGGGCCCGGTCCGGCTCTTTTACGGAAAACCCTATTATGGAATCGACAAACAATCCTTTGAAGGCCCCGAATTGTATTAGGGATGTCCTGCCAATTTTCCGCACGGGCCAGCGCGAAATCCACTTACATTCCACTATGGACGCCCTAAGTTGGGCGTCGGTATCAAATGCCTATAGGGATGTGGTAGGACCTGAAAATTTCTGCAGGAGTTTCCTTAATAAAGGCTTTCCTTCACCAGCTTCGTCCCGAGACCAGCGGAGTCGAAGATCTCGTAAAAAAAAACAAGGCTCAGGGCATCTGTGATTTTCAAACGATAGTTGCACCAGGCCCGCTTGCAATACGTAATAATATTCTTATTCCATTGCCGCATCAGGAATCTCTCTCTCTCTCTCCTCTCTCTCTCTCTCTCTCTCTCTCTCTCTCTCTCTCTCTCTCTTCTCTCTTTCTTTCTCTCTCAGACAGCTTCAATTTATCACGTTCCCGATGTTCTCGGAGCCGTGCGTCGGCCATTCGCCCCGCGGCGAACGCAAAATGTGTGAACGTTGCTGCCGGTTCTCCCGTGCCCCTTTAATATCGGCAAGAGGTGGTGGCGGGGGGTGGAAGGGGGGGGGGGGAGGTGTGGCTGTCGGGGTTCTCTCGGGATCTTCCGCCGCGATCCATACGAGCCGGTAATCCCCCGGACGCCAACAGCTTAAGGCCAACGTATGTAACGTCATCCCCGGGTATATACGTAAATCGGAGAAATGATCCACCAACCACCCCTCCCCCCCCTTGCCAGCATCCACCTCCAGACTCCGTCCCATAGACCGTATACTTAGCTCGATCTTTTTCTCGATTTATTTTCTTCTTCTCGTATCCTTTCGTTTCCTTTTTGCCTGCCTTTTCTCGTTCTTCGCCTCTTTATACGTGCATTCTCGCGTGCACCCATAAGCCACGCGTGCATATTATCCTCGTCTCGCAATCCTCGTGAAAAAAGAGCGCGAGCATACGCGATTCTGCCGCCGTTGATTCGCACGTATAACCGCATATTATTTCACTCAAGGGACTCCGGCTTGCAGCCTTCCGAACGCTGTCGAATTATTTTCGATTGTTTTTTTAAATTTTTATTGTTGTTGATAATTTCTTTGTTGATCAATTCTTTGGGTTCTTGAAAAAGAACGTGAAATATGATTGGACAGTGCGATACTGAAAATGGGGAAAAAACTTGTTGTTCGGGCTTGTTTGGGTTTGATTGGTAGGGAAAGACACTTTTTTTGCGCGCACGATAATGAGCTCATATGAACTGACTAGTGGCCGTCTCGCTATGAGGTAGTAATATTCTAAATATTTTGTTATCCAAGGCTTATCTATTCGGTGCTCAATCGATTTTTACTATAGGTGACGCTGCGTTACAATTAAAATGCCACCTAGTAACTAGCCAATCATGGTTACGAATAACAAAGTGAGGTTATGTGACTACACGTACTATCATCTACCGAGTGACTCAAGGCTGGCTAGCCAACTTGAGTTTCAGATGGCGTTGCGAATGAACAAAATTCTCAAGTGGGTATCTCGCCATAACCTAGCCAACACTAGCTAACTGCGGCTATGCACCCCTATGCACTGCCTAGTCGAACTTGATTACAGATGTCGCTGCCTTACGATAAAAATATCACCTAATGACTAAATCGTACCTGGCTAGCCAATGATCGTCGCATATCACAAAGTGAGGTTATGTGACTGCATGTAGTTCCATCGAGCGATTGGCTCATGGTTGGCTAAGCAATTTGAGTTACAGATGACGTTGCAAATGAAAAAAAAACCCTCAAGTGAGTATCTTGCGATAACCTAGCCAACTCTAGCCAACTGCGGCTATGTGCTCTTTGATTAGCGACTATCCAGTCGATCGTGATTAGTTTATATAATATTTATATCCTCATTAGTAGTTTATATAATGGATAGCATTGGTTGCAGTAACATCGTGCTCATTAATTCGTCACTAGCCAGAATTATTGTTTGGATAAATACACTTTGAGGCTATTTAATTCTATGCGAATATGCAATTCTATGCAAAAAAAAAGGTAATCAATCCGATTATGTTATTTAAATTTGCCAATTCACCCATTTCTTAATAACGCAACTTTTTGCATGTGTCAAGGATCCGAAATTAATTAATTAACTAAGTCGAACTGGCTCAATGGACAACGTTGGGGATTTATCACTCAGAGGTACCGGGATCGAAACCACCTTACACGTAAGCGTTTTTTCTGATATAATTTCAAAGTAATCAATTAATATATTTGCAGCGCAAATATCATAACCAACATTGGCAGTTGAGGAAGAGAATCGTAAAATTACGCCGCGATATAAATAATGGGTAATTATGCATAAGTGGGCACCACCTCAATTTCGATGTTAAAAAATTTTGTTTAGCATAATCTGCTTTAATTGGTCACCACTAATGATATTCCGGCGGGGGAGGCTGACATTTGTCATTAATTCCATAAGTTATGGGGTTTTGAAGTTTCCAGAAACACGTGATAAAATAGGGCATTTTCGAAAATTTCGACGCTTATATTGGGGGTGGGGGGTAGGGGGATTAATGGGGGATTCAATAATGAAAAAAAATTGCAGTGGTCACTTCCCCCACTCCCCCTGCTCCAGGTGAAAATTCGTAAAATTACACGATTTCAAAGACGAAACTGAAAATCGATCAAAATTCGTTTACATTTTTTTCTAGCTATTGTTATGAACAGAAGTGTAATAGTAATATATAAGATACCTGGACACATGTACACAACAATGCTTGTATTTACGTGCTGTATAATATTACCAATGTACTTTTGTTTTGAATTTAAGATCAAAACAGATACTGTTGGTTGGTTTTATCATTTACAACGTTATGCGAATTTTTTCTACGGTTTAAGGTAAATACTTAAATCAGTAGTAAAGCGAGCATGGCTTTTTTTGAATAAATTAAGTAATTTTCCACACCATAAATTTTCATTTTCATTTCATATGGTAACATAATTTTTTTCTATTAAAATGCCCTATTTTATCACGCATTTCCGGGAACTTCAAAAGCCCATCACTTTTTATGGGGGATGACCGCCGCGATTTGTCTTTGGCATTGTATTCGGGGAAGCTTTTTCTATGAATTTATCCAAACAAACCCCCCACCCCCAACATAGGGGTTGAAATGTTGAAAAGTTCCCTATCTTATCACGTGTTTCCGGGAATTTCAAAACACCATAACTTATGGAATTAATAAAAAATGTCAGCCTCCCACGACGTAATATCACTCACTATAATGGAATCATCAACTTCATGGCGAAAAAAAAAAATTCCATTGACATTGGGGTGGTGCCCCACTTATGCATAATTACCAAATAATGTGAAAAAAAATGTTTGCACATTATCTAGAGAAGAAATATCATACAGCTGCGGGAAATATATATTTTTTTATCTAGTCACAGCCTAATTTTCTGTATCCAGTCACTAGACGACGAAAGCGTTACAAGGCTGGACAGTTACTAACCAAAACGGCTAGCTAGTAGCGATTGGAAATATAATTTTACTGGTTCATGGCTAGACGGTGATGAGTTGGATTTTCCACTCGGGAGGAATAATAAAAAATTAGTCAATTAATTTTTAAGGTATTGCAAGAGTTTGATATCATTGTCAACATAAATGTTCGATTTCATGAGTGTTACGTGATTATGGACTATTATGTAAATTTTATTTAAAAAAAAGATGATTGTGATCAAAAGCAGTTTCTGTCGAGCCGGCTCCTCCTGGGCCCCCCCAGAAAAAAATGCTGGCTACGCCGAAGGACTCAGCTCAGTCTTCTGGACGCTTCGAACCGGAAGCCCGTACTAAAATAGCCCAAGACAAAAAAAGTGCATTCATGGCGCGAAGACCTTTCATTAGGCGGATCATAAAACTGCCAACGTGGCAAGTTTCTTTGGCGGGAGGTGTTTGATCGTTAGTCGAGTACTTGAGCCTCCCAACGTGTACCGATCTTCTCCTTGGGGACAAACTAGGAAGTGCTATAGGTGCCTTTCCCCCCTTCGTCCTCCGAGTCCACTGACACGCCATGGCGCGTGGGTCGAGTCCTGGTACACCAAGGAGCGTGTCCAGTTTGTTGCACATCCATTATTGTTGCTGCGGAGAAGCCTAATCCTGATTACACGCGTGCTTGATCCGGTCCCGCGGGAGGCTTCGAATTTACGCGTGTTACGATCGAGAGTCGACAGAGAGCACGTAGACGAGAATTGTGCGAGGCACATCGAGACATAATGAACTGACGTGATAATCCCCGTCGTGAATAAAGTTTAGCAGCGTCCTTAAGGGGGAAAATATATGTAGGCGACAAAAAAATAGCTAATTTTTATCATTTTTGTTTTTTGGAAAGGAACAAAATGTTTTATATTTATGAAACTTTAGGTAGAGTTTATTACATAAATAAACTGTTAAAATTTTTATTTTTTCCATTAAAAAATATTGCAAAATGGCCTTCTAGTCAGATCTTTTTGAAGCTTGTGGGAAATATAAGTTTAAAACGAGCTGACCAATTGTTCTAAAATTGTACACACAACTTAATAAAAATATAACCTTGAACTTATACCAACTTGTCTATGAAAATCACTTTTAAAAAGTAGTTCTTTATTGCAAAAAAGAACGAAAATGTTGCGTCAAATTTCAATTTTCTGTTCTCGACCCTCCTAAATTTCGAAAAATGACCCCAAGCGCAACTACAAGCCAAAATGACTATAATTTGTTGGCGGCCACTTTTTACAATAAATCGCTCATTTTTTATGATTATCGTTCTTCATTTCACTTCGAAATAGCACTTTAATTATAAGAAAAAATACCGTTTTGAAGCGCCCACTATGGAGCTATTTTTTTCTTAAACTATGATATCTTAAGAGTGTCACCCTGAAATTTTATGGAAAAAAAAAATGCAACAGTTATGATTCTTTTTTTTTTAGTAAAAAAAGGGCTTTTTTACGCATTGATCCCTTGCTAATTTTTTTTCGCCATTTTAAAATTCGATTAAAATATAATGTCGAGAATGCCACATTCTAGAATGTTCAAACTAATATAATGAATTTTTATGAGTCATTCGGAACGATTCGGTCACCGCGGCAATCGTTTAACCATAGCTGGGGTCATTGCGACCCCCTGTGCCCAGCGTGTTATAGCCAGAATGTGTGACCGCGAAGGGTTAAGTGTCTCATGTTTTTAAATTTTCAACTTTTCAAATGTTTCTTATGTATAGTTTCAGCATTTGGATGTTAAAATACTAAAAAATTCTTGGCTCATATTTTTCAGAGCTATGTTGAAGTCGTTGGATTTCCCACAAACGGATCACTGCCACCAAAACCTTCCTGGAAGACCACACAATAACGTCGTCATTTTGCAATATTTTTTTATGAATAAAATAATTTCAAGACCTTGATTATGTGATAAATTGTACCTAAAGTTTCATAAATGAATAACGTTTTGTTTCTATGTAAAAAAAAATGATCGAAATTATATATTTTTTTTTCGTCTATGAATATTTCCCCTCTGACCTCCCTAACCCAAGAATAGAGAAGATTGGATTAAAGAAAGACCCATTGTACTAATATTATAAAATAATCCTTTAGTTATATAGACCCACCTATAAATACATTAATCTTATTATAATAATAAGATTAATATTTTTATTAATATTAAAATAATTTTGGTTACCAATATTAAATATTTTATCAATATTTACTAAAATTGTACTAATTTATTGGAACATTTAACTGGAACAGAAGATGGAGGCCGCTATTGACCTGGTTCCTTGGGCTCTTGACTTTAATGATCGCGAGACATCTCAAATTGAGATTACAGTCCCGAAGACCTACGATTAACCCGGAGAGGTGCGACAAAAAATGCATCAAGACATAACCGTCTGCCTGGAGTGACCGGTAGTTTTCATCAATGAATTTTTTTTTAAGCCCACATCCATAGGGTGGACTTGCTCAAATCATATCCCGATCGTATTTCGCACGTCACGAGAATGTTAGGTTTCGATAACAACCAAATTTTCTATCGTCTGACCGAATGATTTTTTATAAGTTTATTAATGACAATTGTTTACAGTTGTTTTTTTTCCGTTGTCGAAAATCGAACTTTCATTCTACAGCTTGCCATTTTCGATATTTCAAAACAGTATTCGCTCATAGGAAAGTTTTATTATTATACTAAAAGTACTTTTTTTTTTTAATTGTCATTTCGGATCAGACTAGTTGCCATAACCAGCTGCACCGATTGGCTAAGCAACAACGACAGTACTTTGTTCAAATAATAATAACTCCATTGTTTATCAATATTTTTCAATAAAAAATGAACTCAAACTTGGCAACACTATGTATTAATTTCGTGTAAAGTCTCAACCTCGTCATCCGAATAGTCTCGTCAGAAAAAAAATATTGAAAATCGATCTGTTTTATGTACCATAAGTTTTTACAGACAATATTTCTATATTGTGTATTTTGAATTTTTTTTCCCAAACTGCGTACAATATGCATTTATAAACGATTGATGTATTTACAGTTCGTGTCATACCAGGAAAATAAATGCATTGATGGTACCAATCTTTTTTTGTTTACAATTAAAGCTGTTGAAAAAAACAACAAAATTTTTTAGAGCTAACGATTCAGGCAAGTCCACCCTGTATATTGATTCATAAGCGATACAAAAAGACGAGGGCACATGTAGAAGGAATGAGAAGACGAGGCAAATTTTCGTCTAGGTATTGCCGAAAATTGCCGTCACCTTTTGCAGATCTGATTCTGTGCAAACCCATGCCCTCGAACACGTTTGCATTACCCATCCCTAATTTGTCCCAATTACGATGCTCTTAACGGTTCGCTGGCGTGCTCTTGTGGAATTTCCTTGCTGGATTGCCCGGGGCCAAGAAGTACGGTAAATCCTTAATTCGGGCGGGCCCCCGTTGCCACATACGTGTACTACGTACTGTACGTCGACACGTTTGGTGTGTGAGTTTGCGGCATTGCGAGCAGAGGTGCAAATTAGGGGAAAACAGGGCCAAATGAAATACATGGATACAGTGGAACCCGAATTCTTGAAATAAAAGAATTGTTTGTTCGAAAAAAATAACCCTGAAAAAATATATACAGTGGGTAAAAAAAGTATTTGTACACCGCGTGTTTTTCAAATTATCCTGCGAAAAAAAAAGTACTATAGCATTTTTTTTTCGAAGAAAAATAAAATGTTCGACAAAAATTTTCGAACAGATATAAAATGCTAAAGCATTTAATTTTTTTTTCGTAGGACAATTTGAAAAACACGGGGTGTATAAAAAACTTTTTTTACCCACTGTATATCGTTTTTTAGGGACTGCTTACTTCTTAATATATCTAAAAATATATTTAATATATTATATGTGTATGTATATATATATATTTATTTATTTATTAAATCTATTTTTATTGATTTGAAAAATTACTTTTTTGAAAAAAGTAAGTAGCCCTGAAAAAATGTATATATTTTTTTTACGGACAGCTTACTTCTTAATATATATAAAAATATATTTAACATAATATTATATATATATATTTATATATAATATATATTATATTGAATATATTTTTAGATATATGAAAAGTAAACAGTCCCTAAAAAAGATATATATTTTTTTAGGGCTCTTTTTTTTGAATAAGTAATTATTTTATATCAAGAATTCGGGTTCTATGGTATCCCATTTCATTTGGCCCTGTTTTCCCCTAATTTGCACATATTTATAAATATATATGTATATATATATACGCAAATATCCAACTTATGGATAATACTATGCCCCTTTCGTTAGTGTAAAATAGTGATACGTGGAAATATTTAAAAACCAACTTCTGCTATTGGAATTTTTTTTTGAAAATAACTAATTCGTTCTGCTTTTATTAATTATGATTAATTCTATTTTTGTTTTGCTCTTTTTCGTTACCTTTAGTCAGTTCTGGCCTATGAACCCTCGATTGTATTGATTTTAAATTTATTCCCCGACGTAGAGTGGAATCAACTGTAAAATTATCACGTCATTTCCAGTTCCACGAAGGGAAAATTGAGAGTTCAGGGAATATTATTCAGGCTCATTAAGAGGGTACATTTCGATAAGTTTCTCGATATTTGCAGTGGAACTTCTGTATACGCAGATCGTAAAGTCGAGGAGGCGGAGGGAGGGGGTAGGGTATGGTGAAGTAAACGAGAGAGCAGGGAAAAAGGGAGCTTGGGACGTGGCCCTCTGTGTTGTCGCAAGTACTTCATACGAAGGGGAGGGTGCCGTTTCGCACCCTCGGTACCGGCGTCAAAATACCTCGAGGGTAAGGTCAACATTTATTTCGAGATAACCTCCCTCACTCGCTGTCCCTCTTTCTGTTTACACTCTTTTTATATATGCTTGCACATCACGACACTGTACGTCTTCATCATCGATCCGAAATTCAGTCCCTTCATCGAGATCTCAGGGGGCGAGAATTCGTTGGGAACCGATGGTAGAGAGCGCTTGTCGAAGATACTTGAAAATAAATTAAATCGAATAAACTCTGATTCCTACATGGCAATTCCTACACATCCCATTTCGGCTAAATAAAAATAGAATTCAGCGACAGAGAGTTTGTACAACGAGTAAAAAAAAATATATTTGGACAACTTGATTTTCGGAAGTAACTCTTTGAACAAAAAAATCAAACATTTTTGGCAGTTTTTTTTTTTAATTAATTATTTCAAGTAGTCGTGCTGTATTTTAATTTTAATATGAATAATTTATGTTAATGGAGATTGACTGGAGTAGAAAACAAAAAAAACGTGACGTGTGCAAATACTTTTTTTTTTGCTCACTGTATGAAGAAATACAAATTTATTTCAATTTTGGTATCGCTTTTTTTTATCGATTAAGCTGCAATTTTTTTTTGGGCTTCTGCTCGCTTTTGGGATTGAATAGTAATTGGCTCAGTGAATTTTCAAATGTGATTTTCTATGAGTCATGATTTCCGGTCGGATGATTATTTTTTCCGAAATTTAAATACTGTGATAAAATTTGGGTTTGTTTAGGCTTGTTTAGTTCGTATGTTTCATTCTTATTTCCGAAAATCGAACACATCGATTATTTCTTGGTTTGCTTGGGTTTGTGTGTTCAA
Organism: Ophion ventricosus; assembly: GCA_963932345.1. Lineage (NCBI taxonomy): Eukaryota > Metazoa > Arthropoda > Insecta > Hymenoptera > Ichneumonidae > Ophion > Ophion ventricosus. Next base: position 4,170,453 of record OZ010713.1, read on the forward strand.
TTTTTTGCTGAAAAATTAAACACTATTTTTTTGGCTTTGTTCACTTGATATATTTAATTGTTATTCGAAAATTCGAACCTGTTAATTCGTTTGGGTTTTCTATCGCTCGTATTTTCAGTTCTGATTTCTGATGCGCGAAGACGTAATTTTTTCTAGGTTTATTTCGTTCGTATTCTTAATTCTTATTTCCGAAGTAAGAATTTCAAAAAAACAATTCCGGATTGCGTCCTAAAGAAAATTCATTGGTGAATTTTTCAATTTTTTTTTTTTGAGAATGCGATTCGTGTGCACGACCTCACATCCGATAATTTTTTTCCATCCTATTCGTCGCATGACCGCTCGTGCAGGTAGCAGGAAAAAAAACCAACTTTATCTCCTTCCGCGTCGAATAATTAATTCAGCGCAGCGCAGCTGGCGAAAAGTGAGTGTCACTGACGAGTGAAAAGCTTCGATGCTGTAATTTCAAACGAAATATAACAACGAATATAATAATAGTTATAACGATGTGTATTTAGCGTACTGTCCCGTGTAGGTTGTCACCATGGGGGCTACGATCCGGGGGCGTAATAGTACTTGACGTCACATACACTACGTATTTTTATTCGCGTGAGCCATTATCGTCGCGCTTACGAGCCTATACGACCGGACATTTGACACTCGAGCTGCGATAAGCTAAACGACCTGGGACACGGAGAAACGCTCGAAAATACCGAGCTAGGCAACTCTCGCTTCCTAGGGGGATGGGCGGATGAACTACTCGCTATCCGGTTATGGTGAGAGATGGCCGTAGCAACCCTGGCGCTCCCTTCGACCCCTCCTCTCACCTTTGCTCCCGGCACACCAACCCTCATTCACGTGAAACGTAATTCGACTGTCCTACGTATACAGCATCGAAACTCCGCGTAGAAACGTAGCTCTGTATGTATGTTCATGCAAACGCATAAGGAAGAAAGGATGTTCGAAAAATCGTGTCGAATATTTTCGGAGTAGCTAGATCGCAAAATTTTGAAGAGAAAAGTCCTCAGTCGTTTTAGTCTCCGTTCAAACGTCGCTGAGATATCGATAGTCTAATGCCAGCCAATCCTACGCTTCGTACTAGCGCTCCAGTTGGGACGTCGCGACTGAAAAGGGGTGGGGCGTATTCCCGATGGACGCGCGCGGTACTTCCCGATGTACCGGCGCAACGGATTGGCTGTCAGTGATGAATTAATATCTGAGCAACGGTGCATCGAACAGACAAACGGATGAGGACTTTTCTCTTCAGAATTTTGCAGTCTACCTGTCTGCCGAAGATCTCGAGTAACCCGCTGATCACCCTCTATGTATACACATGCTTGTGCACCCATGAGGAGTACGGTGACAGGGAAGGTTTACTGCCGGACATAAACGACATTGGTCACTGCCGTTGGCTATTTCATATTCAGTGAATAGTGAAATAGAAGAAATCGTGCACCGAGAACGAAAGCAAGCCATGGAATGCTTCACTGGAATAAAAAGGAACAAAAATGTGCAGGAATGGAAACGCGCAATCTCAGCGAGATACGTAATATGCTGACGTCAAGCAAGTACCGTCGAGGGTGGAACATTTGTACGTAACCGTTTGCCCTAGTACGGTATAAAGCCTCTGGCGAATTGTACATTCGGAGGGACATTATGATTGCATAATATTTGTCTTTCAATTTCTTTTTTTTTCAATTAATCGTTGAGGACTGTTGTTTTCTTGCGAGAACCTCGACTCACTCTTTCTGCAATCAATACTATTTTTTTAGGAAAAAATAAACAATTTGATTTTCACATATTCAATACATGACATTCTCAATTCAATTTTGACAGGATTCAGTATTATCTATATATATAAAACAGTTCCTTGACTGACTGACTAAATGATTGACTGACATATAGACAACGCACAGCCTAAACCGCTGGAGATAAAAACATGAAATTTGGAAGATATGTTCCTTGATAGGTGTAGAGGTGCATTAAGGGGCTATTTTATTGTGATGGCAAAAAAATTAAGCTATTTTTAATTTCGTTTTTCGAAAACTATTGCATGTAGCGGTACAAACTTTTGGTTCGCTTAAAGGTACACTCTTACAGAATAGAAAACAATTCTTTGTTGTTGCATATAAATGTATATTTATTTAACAATTGATAATCGTGTAAAGGCATGAAAAAAGTATGTTGCTGGCGTTAATGCTTCGCGCTCTCCAGGTAATCTGAAACAAAAAATTCAAGAAGATTCATAATCTGTACGAGTGTCACTATCGCCCGAACTAGAATTATTATTTTATATTGTAAAATAACAAAATGGCATCGTTTTTTGCAAAAATGTTCGAAAAAGACGTTTTTTTTTGTCATAATTCGGGCGAAAGTATAAGTAAGAATTAATATTTTTTTACTAACTCTAGTTCGGGTGATATCGACATTTATAGAGATTAAGAATCTTTTTGAATTTTTTGTTTTAGATTACCTGGAGAGCGCAAATCATCTACGCCAGCGATATACTTTTCTTTTTTCATGCCTTCACACGATTATAAATTGTTAAATAAATATATATTCATATGCAACAACAACAAAATTGTTACCTACTCTATAAGGCTTAGGCAAAAAGCCTTTAGGCAAAAAAAGTTTGTACCGATATATCCAACGGTTAAAAAAAAAATGATTAAAAAATAGCTTTTTTTTAGCCTTTACAGAAGAATATCCCCTTAAGAAAGATTTTTTCGAAAATAAATTCCTAAGGGGGTGAAATGGGGTGCAATCGTTTGTATGGAAAATTGTATGCCTTGTGTGTATCAACTTGAAACTTGGTATAAATATTCTTCAAAACAATCAATCACACGCATATTTTAGGATTTTTTTAAACAACCCCTAATCAGGGGTGCAACGGGGTATTGAAGTTTATATGGAAAAATCGAATCCCCCTGCTTTTATCTCAATGAAATTTCGAAGATATGTTCGTTAAAGGGCGTAAATTGTGCACTAAGAAAGGATTTCGCGAAAATCAATCCTTAAAAGGATGAAATGGGATTTAATCGTTTATATGAAAAATTGTATTCCTTGCATTTATCAAGTTGACACAGTATAAATATTCTTCAAAACAAATAATATTATACATATTTTAGGATTTTTTAAAACAACCCCTAATAAGGGGTGTAACTGGTAATAAAGTTTCTATGGGCCAAATTCCACGCGGGCAAAGCGACGGGCGGAAGCTAGACTTCGATATATCCTTTTTATGATTTTTGAGTCATGGAGCATATAAATATTAAAAGCAAGGAAGAAAATTTACACTTTTCCGCTGACCTATGAATTCTTCTTCGAGATATTTCGGACTGACTTTGGTCTGTTCTGAACAAAGCCAAAAAAGCACGTTTCGTGGGTCGCGTCTTTATTTTTCGTCGCTGCAAAGCGATAAAAGTGGAGAATCGTTTGTGTCAAAAATGGAGTGGTATACTCGAGCTAGTCTCGTTGCAAGCTCGCGAGACACACAATCTTTTCCAACCCCTTGCATCATCTTCGAGACTTGTATTTCTCTTTGCTCGCATTTCTACACTTGGATCGACGATCATGAATTATGAATGAGAAATCGATCGATCGTGAACTTACGATTGATAAAGTTACGTTGATTTGCATCGGCATACGAGTATTTTATTACGTATAACGCCGCAATTCTACTTCGATAAAATACATAAAAAAAAACTTTATCCTTATTACGAGGGTGGATCGTCACTTTTATTGCTAACCATCCATTGAACCGGATCTCAAGATGGCCGGCGTAAAATAATAAAATTACGAGCCCGAATCGTGCAATTTATTGGTCGAAATGGAAATCGATGTTTCGTCATTTTTTTTTTTTCTTGAGTATTATGACTTTCCTATTCGAAAAAAACTCGGAATAAAAGTCGAATTGATCGTGGAGTTTTACGGATTATTTTATGAATTTGATGAACGTATTTTTTTCCAGTTTCCCTGTGCCCTCGCGCGAAATTTAAAATGGCGTTGAAGTTTGAAAATTCCTTTGAAATTGAAATTGAAAAATTGGTGTTAAAAATTCCTTTCAATATTTTTATTTCCTCATTTCCATTATTACACGAAATATTTTTGAGCAGATTTCCAGTGCAGACCAAAGGTGCAGATAAATTTGTGCAGATAAATTTGAGGAAGTAAGAAAAAAAAATTAATCGATTAATTTTCTTAAATTAATTAATTGAAAAAAATAAATAAATCAATTAAAAAAAAAGATTAATTCATTTTTTTCATTACCCTCCAACGATGCAAACTTCAATCTACAATTCGAAAAATTTTCTTGTCAGAACAGACCCAAGACATTGATGCTAACGAAAATGGACATGCGTTCTCCAGCACATATCATGCTCGTCTTTTGCACTCCATATGCAAACAGACACTAGTTGTTTTCGTCGCAGTAAACCTAGGTCCTCGTGAGTCCCGTATTTCCGGTTTATCGATGTATCCAGGACTCTATGACCTGGACGTGTGGATCATGTCAATACTATCGGGCAAATGGATCAAGTGTATCTATAGCGAAGAGACACGGAGCGTCGCGTGTATGCACGTCCATTTCTCAACGTCGAGCAGTAATTTACGTTACTGGGACGTGGAATCCAAGGAATCATTCTCCCCTCCTGTTGTTGTTTTCGTCCCTATATATTCACTTGTTCTTTTCATCGCTGTCGACGGAATGGTTACAAGAGCAGAGGAGGGTGACATTGATATCCCTCGCGACACGGAGAAATGTCTGCCCTTGTTCAATATTCAAATGAAATTTCAACTTGGCGTATTATCGGGGCATTCATTGTGGCTGATCCAACGAAAATTTCACTAGTGGCAACTGCCACTAGACATCACGACTTTTGTGTAAACCAAGCTAGCATCGGGATAGTTACGGTGTCAGAATTGTCCTATGACGAGTGTCACTTTGATGTGCCAGTTAGGCTAGCACACATTAGGCTAGTGCACTAAAAGGGAGCAACTTGCTAGTCGGTTTTCCTGATTTGGATCAGAAACGTTGGGCAATTCGTATCAATGTATCATCAAGCGAGCAATACTTTGTTCTAGCTTTGGCTCTCATTATCAGCGTCCTTGTGACGCGAGGGAGTAACGTCACGGATGTGCTAGTTTGGCTAGCTACGGCTACCAAAAGACAGCAGCATTTTGGTAACTTGCTAGTTGGTTATCCTGGTTTGGATCATTCCCTGATCGCATTGTTTTCGCTTTGCTTCTCATTATTGGGGTCCATTGGAAGTTGCTACGCCTTCAAAGCATAGCTGACAACATTGCCAATTTGGTGAGAATGAAGGTACTCGGAGGTACGTCGAGGAACACAATGTTGGCTATTTTGTTGAATCGGATAAGAGACAAAGGGAACATATTGCAGCTTCCGAGAAACTGGAATTGGTTTGATAATACGAGTTACCGTTGGAGAAGTCTCTGAGGAAAACGCGTCGATGGAACTAAAAGGCAGACCCTGCTGGGAACCTTCATCTGGGAAGACTCTCTCTCTCTCTCCCTCTGAGATGAGCGAGTATTAAACACCTAATGCGAGATTGGTACAGGTCACAGGAAGGAAGTATACGTAGCCGGGGAAAATTAGTTGTCGGGTGGAAGAGAGAAAGGCGCCAGTGGACGTCGTCGTCGGCGCCCTGTGCAAGGCAAGTAGTCCTTTCGAACGATCATTCAGGAAGCTCCCGCATTCCCGCGGGACTGGGCCAACGAGAAAGCTCGTGTCCCGTCAATTAAATCCACTCGTCGAGAATCTCCAGGAATTATTGGCTCCTCGAAGTTTCCTACGGATCGTCGATTCGGTTTTCTCCTTCTTCGTCTTGCGTTCTCATCGAGTTTTAGGGATCTTGACTCGTCGTTTCAACGGCTAACGGTCGCGAAAGCGATGGGTTCCGAGAGGCAAAACTTTTCGTCAAATTAAAGCTCCGAGTTTGGCTTGACAGGGTAAAATATCCGAGAGTAGAACTTCACTATTTGCAATAGCATACTCATACCCACGAGGGACCTGGCTAGATCATTTGATTATTGGCAAAGTTAATCTTTCGTTAAATTCTTAAGATTTGATCGAATTCCGGTTACAAAAACGAGCTGGAAGAAGAAAACTGACGAGAGGAATTTCTGATGGGGACCTTTGGGGGGGGGGGGGGGGGGGGGTGAGAGAGAGAATTTTATAACGATATTTCTTACAGGGAAGATGAGAGCCTCGGACCTTGAGCGAAGAGAGGCTTTCGCCGCGGCACGATTATAAGTTCGATTTAGGCGACCCGCTCAGGTACTCGTTAAAGTCGCGGATCAATTTGACCGATAAAGCCTGCACGGAGTAGACGCTCTCCTGTACACCCCCTTTAACTCTCTCGCCCCGATCTTAATTAGAAACTCGGTCGTACCTTGGGTGCTCTCATAGCGCAGCTCGGGGACGACCCGAACCACGTCTTCTTCGACGTCTTCCCTCAAGGTGATTCCAAATTCTACCGGCAAAATCCTATCTCCCTAGGGCCTTCGTGGCCTTCCCGCGGTCTATTCAGCTTCGTCTTTTGTTGTTGTTTTCTTGTTGTTTTTTTTCACAAAGTTCTTATTATCGTGGGTGCGTGCCTATCCGCCCGTCAGTGCTGTGCAATTGTCTCCGTGTGAATGCCATTCCAGTCACGTTATCACTAAACTCGCGATAATGCGGCCAGTTCTCTGGTGGTCTTCAGTTGAGGCTACAAAAAGCGAAGGTTGATGAGACCAGCTGAGTTGATGAGGCACCAAGATGGAAAGACAAATCAATTTAGACAGTCAATGTAATAAGCCGGAAATGGCCGCCACCAACCGCGCGAGATTAGCTACCGTCTTGCTCGCTCTTTCTACCGCGAAGACCGTCTTCTTGGCTCATTATATTGTGACAAACTGTCCGCGGAAGTTGAAAATAATTAGTCAGAGTAATAATGGTTTCCAACGATGGCGGGGTGACAGTTGGCGGTGGCTGGAAATCCGAGATGGGACAAGGAGATGCGGATGCAGCAGGGCTGGTGCTTGAGAGGTTGGTGACAAGAGACGAACAGCTGTATAGTGGATTAAGGCAAAGTCTTTAACGTCGAAACTACTGGAAATTTTCTTCTTTGGATAATGTGGACTCGTCGCGATGTCCTTTCAAGGATTATCGATAAATTGCTCGCAGTGTCAGAATGAAAAGGCTTGCCATCAGGATCACATCTGTTGAAGGAATCAGGAAAATGGAGTTTTGGTATTGAAAGTCTACGAAGAGGTTTCGCGAACGCTCTTTCTTGCAAGGATCAGAGTCCTGAGGCCCGTCAAGCAAGGAGGAAGCACTACATCGTAGAACCATAAATCGACTCGTGATCCAATCTACCGTTTTCTTCGCTCTCACTCCACCATCGCCTGGCGAAGTCGCGGGAGCCTTGCAAAAATTACCATCAGCGTGAAAGCGTCAAGGAACATAGCTCATCCGTGATCAGGTTGCTGTCCAACGCATAGGAAGATTCATTAATCGTTAGTCATGACTTCCGCCATTGGACTGCTGCTCTCGATTTCAACGTGGGGCCTGCACTCTCGACGCAAGCAGGTAGAACAATGATATCGTATACTCGTCCGGATGGTGTTGCTTTTTTTCGCTTTTGTCAGACGAAAACGGCTCCTCACACTACGCGCTTCAATCGAGAGAGCGGGAAATAGAGGGAGGTCACCTTGTCTTCCTCACCGAGTTTTATCTCACCGAGGCAAGTTTCGAGATAAGGATTCTATCCTCATGTTGCCCGCCCATCGTTGCCAACCCTATATACCCACTTTGGGGCTACACAGCGCCGAGTTTAATGAAAGTTTCCTCGTGAGAATGTTTTTCGAGCGAGTTGTCGGAGACACAGGCGTCCTCTTGGTATTGGTATCGCTCGATTCTTCGAGAAGAAAACACCCGAAAGGGGGAAAGAGCGAGATGGAAGCTGGACACAATGAAAATGAACGAGAACGGGCGTTTATGTGTCCGTGTGTTTGTACGTTTGTTCACGTGTTTAGTGTTCTTCAACGAACGAAGAAGCCCAAGATGAAAGATAGGGGTAAAGATGAGAGTGAGAGACTGAACGAAGTGCACGTGGAGTAGAGGGTGAAGGAGAAGCTATAGCTTGGTCCAAAGAACCGAGGAGGATGATTGGGGCACTGTGAGAATGTTGGCAGCCAGCGAATGACCAGTGTCGACTTCTTCACCTCTGCCACGTCGCCAGTTCACATCCCTTCGGTCAATACAGGCCAGCTTGGCTAATTGAAGGGCTGGGGATGCTGGTTAGCTAGGTGACTTGCATTTGTCCCCAGTGGAAAAAACGACAACCAAAAGTCTAACTACATTTTCAACTTCCGGGCAACAATTAAGGATACCACCATGATTCTATGCACCCCGTTGGACAGGAGAGTCCGGAATAGAGGCCGTTACAGCTGCTTCTGGTGGGAAATCAACGTGTCAATTAGCCAGGGAAGACGATAAATGCCTGTCAACGTCTCCACCGGCTTCGCTATCTCGTCTCATATGGCTATTCCGCGCGGTACCTCACTCAACTACGTTAGCTATATATACGTGGCTTGTATTACGAGCTGGACCATGAGTTATCGCATTGTCGGCTATCACCCTCCTAGATATGACGTACGCTAGATGGACGGAATTCATCTTCAGCGGAAAGCACATCACGATGCATTATTGTCATCGTAGCGCTGCTTTTGTGGTAAAAAAAACTCTCCGTTGGGATGAAGGGATTCACGAGTATCAGGTATACCTCTTATCCAGAGGAAGACAAAGTGTTCAGATCTTCATTCTTGGAAGATGAGATTTGCAATGAGATATCCAGAACATGTACCATGTGGTGGTAAGGTAGACATTTGGAATGAGGACGTGAACATCATTCGTCTTCAGATTCTGAGAACGGAAAACTAGGCTCAGAAGAGGATTGAATCCGGTCTTCGATTGTAATTTCCAAGCTTCAGAATCAAAAGTTATGGACAATCCTCTGCAATATTTTGTTTACCAGTACATGATAAGTACCACGCGTAGTTTGATAGCCTCAAGAAACATTGCAATTTCAATGGGGACTGGTTACTAAGATCATCAGTGCACTCTGCCACAGGTGCCTAAATAGTCCAACACTATCCAGTCCCAGCTGGGACCGAGTGCAGTCAGAAATAAACAGGGCTCTCTCATTCGACGAGGACTGATGTTCAGGTTTAATTCCAACGGGGACTGGATTGCAGGAGTTTTATACTCTGCTACGCTTGGAGGACCGTATGAAGCAAGTCCAGTTGAGAATGGATAGGGCCTCCATTTCTAAGAGAACTAGTTTTTAATATCATCAGTGCACTCCGCTACAGCTGCCTAACCAGTCCCACCCTATTTAGTCTCAGCTGGGCCCGAGTCCAGTTAGGAACAGACAGAGCCCTTTCATTCGATGAGAACTGGTTTCCAACAGAGTTTAATTCCAACAGGGACGGGATTCCAAGACCTTCATACTCTGCTATAGTTGGAGGACCGTATTCAGCTGGATACACGTTTACGTTGAAGGCATATTTAAGCTCAATAGATCACCACGCCCACACAATTTCATTCCAAGCATCGGAGGTCAATCCTCCGCAAGTTCACAGAAACTGAACAGATGTACATCCTCTTGTAGATTGATGCTCACTAAACAATCAGGATGTTCGCTGTTTCGGCACTTTTGGTTCTCACCTGGATGGAAATTCTAGTACGTCCCTTCAGACGACTATGAGCAGTGCAAACGCGACTCCCACACATCCCGCACGTGTCGTTTACCTTTTCTGAGGATCTTTTCGTATCTGGTACGAGCCTCGAGAAATAAACCACTGTGCCATACGCGTTTCCACGGGCCATGAATATTCATGCGCTTGGCATTTCCGGCGAGCCGGAGTGACTCAGGATGCATGACGCAACGAGTGAATCTTGCGGGATGAAGGCAGAAAAAAAGGGAGAAAAAGGCGAAAAAGAGAGAGAGCGAGAGAGAGCATCTGGAAAGAATGGACTCCGTGCTCGCATATACCGGAAAACTGGAATTTGATTTCTGATCCAAATAGAATCTAAGCGAGTCCATATGCGTGTACATGAAAAGAAAAGGGTTTTACTCCCCGCCATTTTTATTATTCACTTTTGTACTCTCGGCGCCATGAGCGAACCGAAGCGACCGTAAAAAAAAGAGAGGGATATAGAATTTTGCTCAAGTTTACGCCACGCATGTGGATGCGTGTGAACGAGAAAATACCGTCAGAGCTTTGTTGATGGATAGCGTTAAAACGTTTGTTGCTCGCTGATGAGCATCGACTCGTATCATACTCGCATGGTCAATTCGAAACGCGTGCAGCAGAAATTGCACAAAAAAATACATCGGACGCTTTTGGGAAGAGAACATGCATTGTATAAAGCGATTGAATTGAATTTCATGAACGGTTCCTGTTGTCATTATTATTGCGTTAGCGATACGGGAGTGTCGATCTGTCAATTTGAGTCTACAATAAAGATCGTTGCGTTGGGGTCACGCAAAAACACTCACGTTCGCTTTTTCGCCGAAATTCAATGCTTTTTAAACGAAACACGTGGTTTTGGTTCTTTTTGAGATATTCGTGTTTGGAAATATATGTTCATACTACGTTTAATTGACATTTATGTAAATATATATATTCATAAGAATTCAAATATTTTGGAAGCATATTTATCGTTCAACAGATTTATCAAAGCTTTTGTCATCAAGGTTGGTCACATCTGCCATTTCGATGACAAATATTTGGGCCGATTTTTCACCAATCACGGGTTTATTTCATATGTCGATCAGTTAGAAAAATTTATGTAATTTATTTTTACAGAAAAAATGTTTTGCAGTTTTTTTACTAAAAAAATTCTTTTGCAATAATTTTTTTTTAGTAAAAATTAATCTTCTGTAATTATTTTTTCACTAAAAAGATTATTTTGCAATGTTTTTTTACTAAACAAAAATCGTTCGCAGTTTCTTTTCACTAAAAAAATTTTTTTGCAATTTTTTTTCACTAAAAAAAGTTCTTTGCTGTTTTTATTCGCAAAAAAAAATCTTTTGTTTTTTTTACAAAAAAAATCTTTTACATTTTTTCACAAAAAAAATTCTCTGCCGTGTTCATCACTTAAACAATTCTTTCGCAGTTATTTTTTCACTAAAAGATAATCTTTTGCAGTTATTTTTTCACTCGAAAAAATCATTTGCATTGTTTTTTTTTTTCACTAAAAAAATCATTCTCCGCACAGCTTTGCACAAAAAGAATTCTTTTGCACAGCCTTCGGAAGTGAGTTCGGTAAAAAAAAAATAGTACCTTACATTCGAGATGTGCGTCAATATTTTTCTTCAAATACTCCGGTATCCAGAGCACAGGATATAAAAATTATTTTCCCTTCATTAAGCTGATTTAGCGTAAGGCAAACTACCTCATTGACGACCTGAGTATGTTTGGGTCATGGAATAGCGTCAATTGTAATGACGTCCTCTGTGCGTCGACTATTCCAGATAGGTACGAAGGTACTTCGACCTTTCTTATGCGAAAAAAAGCTTCCTGGAGCTTGGTGGCTCAAAGGTGCGATCGAGAAGCACGAAGCATCAATTTGCATGAAATGGAAAAATGGGATAAAATGAAAATTGACGGGAAAGCAATGGCCAGAGGATAATTCCTGGAGCAAGGTCTGATTCGTTTTATGTACGTTATTATCGGATGCGGAAGTGAGTATGAATTTTTGCAGCTACGGTACGTCGTTACAGGGTTAACAATCGCTGTTATATCGCGGCCGGGTGAAATAACGGCTGTATCGATATACACAGGCAAAAAAAGCTAGCACATATAGTAAATATATAGCGGAGGGATGAAGTGCTCGATTCTATATTTGCATTTCTCTCTCCGATGTGCTGAGAGATCTCACAAGTTGCCAATGCACGTTGCACCTTGCGAAATGCGAATATAATACGTGCCTGATGTTCGCTACCACTGGAGTATATACAGAGCCCGCTCGGATGCATCGCAGATGCACCGTTGTTGCACTCGACAGCGTAACAAGCGCGCGCGGTAGCAGCGGCATAAGAATTGTGGGGGAGGGCTCTCATATGTATACGCGCATATTTTTCGAAATTAAATGGCATTCATATGTATATATAGTGGTTTTCAGGAAAACGTGTTAAACGTTTCAACACTCAAAAATGTTGAGACAAAATGCTCTGCTCTATTTTTTAAACTTCAACTTCAACTTCAGCCTTATCGAAGATCGTCCTCAAAACTGCCAGATCAAAATATTCCTCCCCATATATATATATATTAAAATAAAAATAAAAAGAAAAATTTTAATATTTATATAAATTGGAATAGAAAAAAAATTGAACTAAATTTAAATGAATATATATTAAATATATAAATATTAAAATTCAAATGAAAAAAATACTGCTTCTTGTTGTTCTATAGAACTGTGCAACAAAAAACTGTATTTTTTTATTTAAATTTATTATATATATGTTTAATATATATTAATTTTAATTAAATTTAAATTTAATTTTTTATTTGATTTTTTATTCTTATTTACCTTTAATGCCATGGCTTTAATTTGATTTTTAATTATACTAAATTTAAATTACTCGTTTGTAAATTAACGTGGGAGATCCCTTTATCACGTAGAGAAGAGCATTTTGTCACGAAATTGTTGAGTCTTGGAACTTTTAACACGTGTTCCTGAAAACCACTTTTTCGTGGACCTCGTACAAGATAACTGAATAACTATCTTAGCGATAATTTCGAAATTTCTAACACTTTTAGATAACACGATTGCCGTCTATGTGCACCTAAAGTTTCTCGAAAATGTTTTTTTTAAAATTACTTTTGCATCAACAAATACTGTCTCAAAAATGTCATGCAAAATAGAACATGTTTTCAATCACGTACCATTTTTCGAATTCTCACTTGTCTTTGGATGTTTTAAGTTCACATAGCGCATGTGGGTCTTAGAAATCTAAAACACCTTGGCTCTGATGTTTTAGATTAATGCACCGGACGCTAGGCCGTACGCCGTGAAACTTCTTAGGCGGCAACCGTCTCTGATGCAAGTGTCGCACAGCCACCATTTATAAATGTTAACAAAATGTTGGGGAATTAAAGATGTAATAATATGTACATGAAATTTCAATTATGTAGAATAAATAGTGTCGACATAAAAAATCTCGAAAATTTGTTTATTTTCGGCTGTCTAAAGGAATCTCGCTTCTTAATTGAATTTGTTTATAATATTTTCTATCGTATGGCTGGCTGATTCATTGATGTGGTTATCCACTTGTTAATGACAAATTATCAAAGTCAATTCGTTGTCGAAAATCCAACTTTTCTTTCAACAGCTTGTCATTTTCGTAATTTTCAAAATTTCAAAAAGGCATCCGGTCACACGAAAGTTTAAATATTATACTAAAAGTACATTTTTTCTATTTTTCATTACCGATCACCCTTCAGCAACGGCGGCACATTGTTTAAATAATAACAACTTCATTGTTTATCATTATTTTCCAATACAAAAAAAACTCAAACTTGGCAAGACTATGTATCAATTGTTTGTAAAATCCCGACCTCGTCCTCCCAATACTCTCATCACAAAAAAAATACTGAAAATCGCTGATTTTCGGGCGACAAACAGAGTCGTAACATTTTTTTTTTTAATCCATCGTTGATTTCAGGGTCGGTCTCTCAAATGAACTTTATACAAATACGCACATATGTTTTTCATAGACATTGCATGATGCTGAGTTTGGAGACAATAAGTTGATACGTGGATGGTCCTCGAAGTCGAATGTCTTCAAAATCATTTTTCCCCACACGCACACGTTACGCCTACGAGTATGAAGTAAAGAAGGGGAAAAAAGGAATAAAAAGGCAGGATATGAAAAACGGCCTTTATCAGCAGCTGCGATGCAATTCCTATCGCGTTGGACACGAGTCGAGGGACGGATATTCCTGTAGGTATCTAATACGTATATATATATATATATATACACACACGAGGGACGTTCAACATCCCGTAAACGCGCATTGAATTGTTTCTCGCTAACACGCACGTCCAGTAGAGTCACTGGACTGCAAGAGAGATGATGACTGGATAAAATGCTAAGGATCGTCGTGCGGCAACCCTTCTGTATCGACCCTAATAAGCTGCGACTCTGTATATGCATTTTTACCGTGCGATTTTTCTCCATCGTCGTGGAAAAATCGCGACGAACAAAGTCGTATAGTATGGCGACGGAATGCACGGTTGGGCAAAGCCCGCATCGTCTTGACGTATTTTAACGGGATAAATATACCGGGTGTACCACCATAAAAATGTGTATGAAGGGTTTTATTATTAGATTAGGTTAGGTTGTGTGTTACAAGAAAAATCGCAAAGCAAAATCTTTGAGTCCAAAAGTTTATGACAAAGTCTTCGATACTTTTTAAATCAACTCGAATGTACGAGATATGTAAATTAAGTAATAAGACTGGTAACGTAGCGTTCGATCTGGTAACACTTTGGACGCGGGACCTGGGAACATGTGACACGCCTTCAGTACAAGTTTGAACTCGCTAGAGTCATTTGGTTGTCAGTAGCGATTTTTTTTTCGTGAAATATTTTTTTTCTAGTGCGTTCTAAAAATGATTGACATCAATTTCGAGCAACAGTGGGCTATTGGGTTTTGCTTCAGACTTGGGCACGGTGCAACGGAAACTTTTGTACAACTTCAACAGGCTTACAGAGACAGTATTTTGGCAAGGGCCCGGGCTTTTCGGTGGTTTAAGGCCTCAGGCCACTCTAGAATTTTCCAAAAATCGATTTTTTTTTGTTAAAAATGTGCCTTTGTATCTATAAAATTATATTCCAAAAGATAATGGATGTGAAAAATCTCTAAGTAGTCGATTTTCGAATTCTAGCGCAACCCCTCTTGATTCATGTTGTGACACTTTACTGACTTTAAACGCGTTTATCTCAAAACTCATAACTCAAACAAATTTCAACCGTAATGTAAATGTAATCAAAGAATTACATTTTCTGAGGCACTACGTAGGATTTTTTTTATTACATTGCATAGTTCCTTTTTTATAAACAATTTTCTGACGATATTCTCATGGCATTTTATACTTTTTGTTTTAGAAATGCGGCATTTTGACAAAAAAACAATATATCAAAAAAATCTTATGTATTTCTATAGCGATTTTTATATGTAATCGAAAAATCTTTAGTGCCTCATCATAACTCAAAAATTATAGAAGCTATTGGTCCGGCCGTTGACCTGCCAGAAATAAAGGCGTCATTAAAAAAATGCTGCACTGTCGCCATTTAGACATGTATCGCTGTGAAAAAATAATTTTGTATAGTCAATTACGTGTATAATAAAACCCCTATTTTGTAATTCCGATTTATTTTATGGTTTCGCTGGGAAAAAAAATCACAAAATATGCCCTTTTTTGGCCTCCAGAGTGACCTAAGGCCTTAAGGCATTTTCAGAAGGAAGCGAGTCGATTGATGATGAACCACGCAGTGGAAGGCCTTCATCTTCAAGAACCGATGAATATGTCGACAGAATCCGGGATATTGTGCATTCAGATCGTCGGTTGACATTCAGAATGATCGGGGAAGAGTTGAATTTCATTCACACAATCGTTCGTTAGATTTTCACCTATGGATTGGGGATAAGAACTGGCTGTTACATCACGGCAATGTGCCTTGATACATACCCATGCAGAAATTTCTTAGGGATATCTAAGTTCCGATTGTATCCCGATGGAGATATGATACGGATTCCGTAGAAGGAGTATCCTCATCGGAATCCGGATGGAGCCCACTACGTAGCACAAGGCGGATATGTGGTGGAAAGAATTTGAAATACGCATTTCAAATACGTATTAAATACATTTTTCTTAGCAAATTAAATACATATTTTCTTAGTTCGAAAGATCTCCATTTAATTTAAATATAATTACTTAGAATAAAAAACATATACCACTTTTCTCCGGGAAATATAAGTATTTCAAGGTCTTTATATTGTTTTTTCAAAAATTTGTATTAAATGTAGAAAAATGTCTTCGAATTTTTTTTATTAAAATATATAAGTTTTGACAATTATACTGTAGCACCAATTTTTACCTAATCTTTTTCAGATCCTTGAATAAATGATTTCAGAAAACATCCAGCGTCTCCAGCTGATACGGATTAGTATCTCCTGGTGATGTTCACATTAATCCCTGGGATTCGATTCGACATCGAACTAGATCTTGTTCTAAAACTTCGGGATTCTATCCTGGATCCTATGCAAAGGTTCTATTTTGATTCTGACAAGAGTCCTTAATAGTTCCAGATTAGGATTCTGGCTGGAATCCGATTTGCGAGCGTTTCATTTCGCTTCTGGATCCCATCCAATATCCAACTGGATCCCGATTGAGAAACCAGTATTCTAGTCCGAATCGAAATGTATCCATGACAATATTTCTGCACGGGCAGCAATTTCAATAAACGACTTTTTGGCCAATCCTTCCCGGTCATCACTGCTGCTCGAAAACATATAATCCGAAATAAAAAAATCAAACGCATTTGATTTTTGCATTAAATTATCTAGTGATTGGATGAAGGATTTAATGAAATATTAATTGTTGAAAAAATGGCCGCAGCCCACAGTGAAAGTATCGATTTTCGGTGAAAAGCTCTCTACTTTCGCCGATAAAAAAAACTATGCATCGAACAAAAGATTCCTCCGTTCAAGCACTGCTGTTCAACATGTAAAAGAAGCTCGCAAAATTTGAAGTTGATCGGTGCAGTGATTTTTCTGATATCGTGATCATCGATTTTGAAAAAGTCATTTTGAGAAAAAAACGCTTTTAAAGTTCGTCGCTTCGTGGAACTTACCTATAAACGTCCGTAGCTCCATCAATTTTGTACGTATCGATTCGAAATTTCCAGATAATATTTGTGAAATGTTATATTTTGAGAATCCGTCGAAAAGTCAAAAATCAATATTTTCAAATATTTCAACGAGGTGTAAGGCCTTGATCAAACTGGTTGAGTAGTTTTTGCGTGGCGTCTGCACATACAAACGATCAGGCATAGATTTCAAAAGTTGCTGGTCTAGCCCCTATATCGTCAGTAAAAAAAAACACAACAACTACTCTTATAAAAAGATATATCATGTACACAACTTTTTCACGATTTCGCTATACGTAAAAGTTCCAATTTTCATTATTTCACAAATCAATTTTATCCCACATTGTAGAAAAAAATAATCCCACATGCACAGACATAATCATAATCAGATTTTGGTCATTTCTCGTTGAAGAAGAATCCTCGACACGATGAGTTTGCGATCAGGTCAATATTAATATCGGACGAGAAAAAAAGGCCGAAACGTTTATACAAAGTTTCCATGTTCTCTCGGTGAGCTCGCGCTGCTGTCGGGCGTGTAAGGAGGCGGGGAGGGAAGGGGGATGAAGGAAAATAAATATTTTACGAACTTTTATGAGGCTGGGCAGTTCCCTCGAGGCTGGAAGGCTCGTGCTTGCTATGTCGCCAAATTAGGCGGTCTCTCAAAAGAGCTCTTTCTTATCATCGTCGCGGCGCTCTTCTGGGCCTCTCGCGTTCTGTCTCATTTTCTCTACTAGGTGGCAAGTTACCCCACCGTCGGTTGTACACTCTCCGGGTCGTGTAGAAAGAGGAAGAGAGGCAGAGAGAGAAAGAGAGAGAGAGAGAGAGAGAGAAGAAGAGAGAGAGATAAAGAGAGAGGGAGAGACGGGAATTCCGATAAGACGGTCGTACGGCAACGGCAAGGTACACATAGCTACTTTCGACTCTAGATCATTGTTTGCGAACGGTTAATAGCCCCCTGGGTACACCTACCGCGCCGTGCGACGATCACCCTACGTCTGGGCTCTCATGGAGGCTCCAGGCACTGCGCTCTCTGTCTTTTTCTAGATTTCTGCATCCTTCTCGTGCTTTCTCTCTCTCTCTTTCTCTTTCTCTCTCTCTCTCTCTCTCTCTTTCTCTCACTCTCTCTCTCTTTCTCTCACTCTCTCTTTAGGTGAGAGATAGGTACCTCCATTCGTCCTGTCTCTCTTTCTCACCCTCGCTCTCTCTCTCTTTTCTTTCTCTTTCTTTTTCCTTTCTTGCATAGAGACCTCCCCTCACCTTCTTCTTCATTTCAACGTTCTTTCGCTACTTGTACATCTCGAACTTTCCTACTTCCTTTCTCTCATGCACATTCTCCATCAGCTGCTTCGCTTCCTTGAACTCATTCAGCTCGCTCAAGTTCACTTTATTCACGTCACTCTTTCAAGTTCTCTCTCTCTCTCTCTCTCTCTCTCACTCTCTCTCTTATCATGGTCCAATCATGAGCGCTACTTTGTCATTCTCATTAAGCTTGTTAAATTTTTGTTACTCTTACTTCTAACATTATTATTTTTATTTTATTATTTTATTTCATTATACTATATTAATATTTCTTATCCTGGTGCCACGATTCAATACGACTCACCATTTATTATTGTTATTATTGTAAAATTTGCGCTATAGCTCGCTTGAGTATAATAAACATATATCAAATCGAATCTCTCTCTCTCTCTCTCTCTCTCTCTCTCTCTCTCTCTCTCTCTCTCTCCCTCTCTCTCTCTCTCTCTCTCTCTCTCTGGTGCGTTGAACTGATCGAACTGATCCAACGGATCCAACGGATCAAACTGATCTAGTATGTAATCATGTTTCATTGGAGGAGGATTGTATTGTATTATCAATTTTGCATGTGCGGCACCGCTATTTATTTCATTTTATTTTAATTCATTTGATTTGATTTTATTTTATCTTATTTTATTTTATTCTATTTCATTTTATTTGCGTTATCATCTCACGATCTTTCAATGTAATCCGCTGATTTTTTTGTTTGTTTTGCGTTGCGATCCTGCGATCATTTATTATTGTATTCTTTATTATTTCTGCTGTATCATTTTTGTTTTATTATTTAGCATTTCCTAAAATGGTTATATTTCATTTGTTGCGGTTTGGTATCGCTAGTCACGTAATCCTCATCTTTATCTTTCGTTTCACAATCACTATTAGGTTATTTCATGTCTTATGAAAACCACTGTAATTAACTCATTGAATGTTCTTTATTTGCCAGAAAGTTATACCGGGGCATAATAAATTAATCACTCAATCGATCTCTCGTTCGAGTTCTCTCTGTGTCTCTTTTTTTTCTGTCTGTCTCTCTCTTTCTCTCTTTTTTCCTTTCTCTCTTACTCTCACTCTCTTTATCTCTTTTCTCTCACTGTTTCCCCTTTTGTTTCTTTTGCTCTCTGTTTCATTTTCTCTCCCTCTGTACCTCTCTCTCTCTCTCTGTACCTCTCTCTCTCTTTCTCTCTCTCTCTGCCTCTCCCTCCCTCCCGCCCTCCCTCTCTCTCTCTCTCTCTCTCTCTCTCTCTCTCTCTCTCTCTCTTTCTCTCTCTCTCTCTCTCATTTCAAGGCTCTCCCTCTCGTTCCTCCAGCACTCTTTTCTCTCCTTTCCCTCCTCGCTCCCTCCTTTTTTCTCGCTCGCCGGATACGTTTTCTGTTCAGCATTTTTTTCTTTTCAACTCTTCTTCGAGACAAGCTTGCCAGTTCTATTGGGCCCGGTCGGGGAAAAAAAATTACGCGTCCACTCGCCGAAAGGCGAACATCCGTTTTCGGGGCGAACGCTCGAGGCAAGGAAGCTCTCCTTACGTACTCGTGTAATCCGCGTGTTGGAGAGCGCGAGTGAGAAGAGGCCTCTGTCGCTTTGATTGAAGACTTCGCAGGCGCGAATACAGAGGGTGCCCCCGCCGTGAATCTCGTTCCTTAATTTTTCACTCTTTCACGTGGGAAAATGGGTAGAAATTAATTGGGCCCCAGTTCCGCTATCTGAGCCCGATTCCCGTAGACGTGTTCGTATAACTCTTCCGTAATGGAGAAAATCTTGGATTACTCGCGGATGAGCTGTCCGCGCTCGCCGAAACGCTTCGCCGAGCTTTAAAAAACCTCGAAAGAATCGTTGCGCAACAATTGTCGCTCGCTTATTTCACCAAACGAAACTGCTCTATAGATGAACCAAAAAAAAAAAAGAAAACAATTCTCATAATAATGAATCTCATCAGCTGAAAAAAAAACCTAAAACTTTGAGTAAGATAATGAAATAGTTGAACATTGAGTACTTACTGAAGGGCTTTCTCATAGCAAGGACAACAAAGATTTTCTGAAAATTCCAAAAATTCACCGAGTTATGACGACTTTTGTAAAGAGTACGATTTAGGGGAAGGTGGGGCACAGTGTGTCATTTTTTCTATCGATTTTTTACTGTAACCAAAGTAGTCGGATTAGAAAAAAAATATTTTAAAGATCTTTGGGTGTACGATAAAGCCACCATATTTTTTTGCAAAAAGATTAAAAATCCTAAAATAGTGGGTTCGAAAAAAATTTGCGGATTGGCTCATTGTGCCCCACGGGTGAGGTACAATGTGTTATTGTACCTCACCCGTGTGTGAGGTACAAAAACTATCCGGTCATGCGAGAGTTTTATAACTAACGTAAAAGTACATATTTTTTTATTACGCTTTTTAGATCAACGTATTTGCCAGAATCACCTAGACAAATTGGCCATTCAACAAAGAGGGCTCTTCGTTTAAATAATAATAGCTTCATTGTTCATCAATATTTTTCAGTGAAAAAAAAACTCAAACTTGGCAAGACTGGGTATAAATTGTGTGTAAAATCCCGACCTCGTCATCCCAATACTCTCATCAGAGAAAAATATTGAAAATCGACGTTTCTTTGGAGCCCAAACTTATGCAGACCCGTTAAGGGTTCAAAGTCCTAGGCTTTCTAAAATTCCAAACCATTCTGCAATTTACCCTTCCCACCTGTTGGATCAAAAATTTCCGAAACCTTTGCCCTCCACTCTCAAAACAAAACTTGCGGATCTTACAAGCACGAACAAATGTTAAGAAACCCGAAAATACCGAGCAAAGTGGACGGTCCGTAAACGACGTGTATTGTACTTGTCGAAAACGTTTCCGGAAGATGTTTTTCGAGGGTTTCTTTCGGAGCGTTCGGTGTTAAGATTGCTCAATTTCCGATTATAATCTCCAGGTCCAAGAACTGCGTTTAAATCATTCTGCCAGACTCATTCGGGAGTTCAACGTGCCGGGAATGCCGACCACAGAAATTTTCTACTTGAAATGGATCAGCCCACGTACCGTATCATTATCTTTATCGTTTTTCGTTGATTGCTCAATTTCGAAGCTTGAAATTACTCAAATTCACGTTCAGTGTATGAACGCGAATTTGCACACCTAAAAAAGTATTTGCGCACCTCGTATTTTTCGAATTAACCTGCAAAAAAAAAAATTAAATACTTTAGCATTTTTTTTTCAATGAAAAATTAAATGGTCGATAAAAATTTTCGAAAAGAAATCAAATACTGAAGCATTTTTTTTTTTTTTCGAAGGCTAATTTGAAAAGCACGTCCTGTGCTAATACTTTTTTATGCACTGTATATATATATATATATATATATTAATGTGAAGATTAATATATATGTGAAGATTAATACTTTATTTTAAAAAAACCGTAAAAAAAATGTCACTGAAAGTATTGTCCATCGGTGGCCACTACTTTTTCCCATCTTTCTGGCAGCATTTTAATTCCACGTTGTAAAAACGGCACGTCTTTTGAGGCTATCCAAGAGTCGACCCATTGTTTGGCATCTTCCAATCTCTGCATATTCTTTCCGACAGAGAATCGTCGCTGTAAGTCTCAACAAGAATTCTATGTGCGTCAGCTGCAGTTTTTTTCTTTAAATAAAGAGTGCAGTAAAATACCCGGCAAATATTCTTTTTCTAGCATGAAATTTGACGTGTTTAAAACTATGAAAAAAAAGTTGTTTACACTTCGGCGTAATGACATACACTTAATTTCAAGCTTGCTTATAATACTTCTTTATAGATGCGTTGCCATCAAACTACGCGCACGCAGTTCTGGTAACGCTATCTGTTGGAAAACAGCGAGAACTTATTCAACGTCCCAATTTATCTATCTATATATATATATATATATATATATATATATATATATTGTAACGGTGAAATTTGATACCTTCTGCACGGAGAGAATTAAAAAGTAATTTTTGTCGTGAATTTCACGGTAAAAATTACCGTGATATATTTCAATGTGGTGACAAGTGAGAAAAGCATAATAATTCGTATGCGACAAGTTTTTTTTAACTCACGTTACAGAAAATTTCAAATACGTAGCTAAAATTTTACTATACAAGAAGGGTAGCGCGCACGATAATTTTTACCGAGAGCACAATACATTTTCCTATAACACTCATTAAATTTTATAATAAATCTTAAAATAACTGTTATAAAGACGATACTTTTTTATAGACATTTTTGAAAGGCATATAATAATAAAATGCACAGTAAAATTTCGCTGATATTATATATTTTTAAAATTTAAGTTTTGCGTATTTTGTTACACATAAAAATTTACTAGAAAATCTGGTAAAATTTTCTATCTGAAGAAGAAATTTTATTTTATTTTCGTGAAAATCTGTGTTTTACTCAGTAATAATAAGCGAAGCTTCAGGGTTGTCATCTGGTTACCGTTACTGCACGGTAATTTTTAACATTTAATTCTCTCCGTGTGGAACAAGTCACTCGGTAACGCGATATATTCTTTCCCCATCAACTAGCCAATGCATATTGCGTTATTTTCAATCATATATAAGAGCGTCCCGCAAGCGCGAGAGAGATTGTCATTGTCATTCTCAATCCAGAGTCATCAACGAGCATATCGTTAAAGTATTATTGCCGAGCTAAGTGCATTATTGTCCAGCGTAGTTGTGATCCAGAATATTCATCGCTCGTCGTAAAAACTTTCTACAAAAATTAACTTCGCACTTCGATCAACGTCAACATCCAGCCGCTATCGTGAAAGAAGAGTCTCCAGTCAGCGCATCATATTGGAATTGTTGGAAGATGACTTCGAGAATAATACAGACCAGCAGTTCGTCGTACGATTGTAAATAGTAAATAAAAAGAACTCTTCGCTATGCGATAACGACGTCTTTTTTTGAAAACATATATGTACACCCAACGGTGTAACAATATATATATATTGGATGTCCCAAAAACGCCCTTCATCTGGTCACAATATCCACACCACAATTGCATTCCACCAACATTCAGTGGCGCATCTCGATACGTTGCATACAAAGGTCAACGAGGCCTGAAGATTGGACAATACTCATCGGATTGGAAATTACCCAATTGACCATCCCAATTCTCGATAATAATGCCTTTTGCGTGTACCGGTCGTACCACAAAATCTCCACGAAAAAAATCGTTTTCACGCAGCAGTCGAAAGAAAAAAAAAACGAAGCTCGGTTCTCCATTGCCTCGTAACATTACAAAAGAGTCAAAGGCCAGTGAGAGGCTTTGCCCCGCGTGCGAATGCAATATCCACACGGCTGTCAACGGTACCTGTATACACGTTACCTCCCTCTGTAATCACCGACACGAAAAATCTCTCGTACATGGGAGCTTGTACGTGAAACGAGGGCATCTCCCGTCCCAATAATTCTCCGGAGGGCCCGATAATTTGGCGAGCATATACCGCGCCCGGCATCGATCGCCTTTTATATCCTGTAAATCGTTCGCCCGCTAAAGTATACACGGCTCGGTGGGTGAAGTTTTATAACGGGCCGGTATATCTTACACACACAAGCGGAAGATATTTTGGCGGGTTCGTCGGTAATAGTTACGAGCGAAAAAAGGGCGGGGGGGGGGGGGGGGGGGGTGGCGGCATGGGAGAGTATAAACTCGCGAAGCCTCTAGTTAAGCGGGATGTCTTGAACATAAACTTTTGAATTTTGATAACGAACAAATGCAAGCAAAATGGCAATATTTTTTTTTATGCGGGGATGTTTAATTGGGTAAATATTTCGCAGTATTTTATTTTATTTATTTATTTATTTTAGGTAGTTGGATACTACTCTAAGCAAGCCCAAACAAGTCTCCATGTGTCTGTATTCAAGCAGTTATTCCGTTTTTCATAAACTCCGGGATCTCTATTTCGTCCATGGATATACAGGCTGGGACATTTAACCCTTCGTGGTCGCACTGTTTAGTATCGACCCGTTGATAAACTTTCGGCGTAAATATATAATAGTTCCCGGCTTCGAATGAGACTGTATTCACCATCTTACCTGGAGTTTGAAGTATCCTTATACCATAAAATCGACCCTCTTCACATGTTGGAATAAATAACTTTTTTTGGAACGCGCACTATGCTACTATTTTTTTCTAAAATACAATTCTAAAAAAGAAATAGTGGTCCTAAAAAAAAGTGGTGACCTTGGAATCTCCGAAGTGCCTCCACTTGGATGAACCCCGTAGCCATCACTCGATGACTCCCTTCGAACTATACAACTTGGGTGGGTTTGGGTTTGTTTGTTTTAAGTTCGTATGGGTTTGGATTTGATGGATGGATGGATAGATAGTGACAGAGTGAGAATATGAGAATGTGTGTGACAGACCGCGAGCGTGAGAATGTGAGAAGAGAGTGAGAAAGTGAGATAGTTAGAGTTAGAGAGTGAGAGAGAGAGTGAGAGAGAGAGAGAGAGAGAGAGAGAGAGAGAGAGAGAGAGAGAGAGAGAGAGAGAGAGAGAGAGAGAGAGAAAGGAACTGATATTATTCGCATGTATGTTTTTTTATCATCCGAAAAGTCTGATTAAATTTTCAATGCCATGAGATAGTTGCACTTTGTGTAATATCTGTATATTTTTTTTTACTTTTCGAGAAAAAAACATTCTTTAATTTTGTCTCTTATGTACTTTCCGCGCGATTTATTTTCTCGCACTACCGTTATAAATTGAACAAAGTCAAGATAATAAATGTCCAACTGAACACTAAATTTGATGCCTTAGATTTTGATAAACAGTTTTAAAAATACATTTGAGAGGATCATTCACTAAAGTTTAGATGATAAAAAAAAATACTCACACTAGTCCAAAGGACCCCCAATTGCTTTGCAAAAGTTCTAAGAGGCAAGTAGATATATACACAAAGGAGAAAAAATAAAATTAAAAATCTTATGCTACAGGAGACCTCGAAGAAAAAAAAAAAGAAATGCTTTTTTTCACGAAAACTAAAAAAGAACGTAAAACATACACGAAGGTGATTCGGATAAGTATTGATGCGAGCCACCTAGATCGGAGCCAGTCCGAGCGTAGGTGGGCGGCTGTGCGGTCACCCATCCAAATATTGGCCGACTTCGTTACAGTCGACGAAAGAAAAAAAAAACTGTTCTTGAAAAATAATTCCGCAGTGACCGGGCGACGAAATTTTTGCGAAATTTTCGATTCTCCGGAGAATGGCGGTGGAGGGGGGAGGGGAGGGGGTGGGGAGTGTTGAGGCCAAGCGATATCATTACGAAGCGAGTATTATTGCGGGAGCTACGGCTTTGCAGGGTTAACGGTGCACGCGCAATGCTGGCGCCCAGATTGTTGAATCCGTGAATACGTGCGTGGGTGGGAGGAGACCGCAGCATTGCACCGAGCTTGCTTTCCGAACACGCGTAACGCGACCCACACACACATGCGCGCACGCACACGCACACGCACACACACACATACACACACAAACATACAGAAATGTACACGCAAAGAAAAAAAAACCGGCCGCATAACAGTTATGTTGATAGCGCGATGACCGCACGATCTCCGGGCGGGGGAGGAGGAGGGGGAGAGCGGGGGCGGCCACATTGTGAGTCCGAGCAGGATGATGCCCGAGCGAGGAAAACCGCCAACGAATTCTGGCGACGATGAAAAGAGAGAGAGAGAAAGCGAGAGAAAGAGAAAGAGAAAGAGAAAGAGAGAGAGAGAGAGAGAGAGAGAGAGAGAGAGAGAGAGAGAGAGAGAGCGCAAGTGTCCGTGAACCTGGACGGGACCGGTGCGAAACGGTTTCGCACTTGTGCGTTTCGATCTCGCTTACTGGGTCGTTGTTCGCTTAACGAGCTTGCCCCTTAAGGCGTGTACGCGCGAATATTGGAATTAACGTGCGAAAAGCCACTGCGGGACGGCCTCCAACGTCGTCGGTAACACAGGAACTTTCTTATAATCGGAACATCTTTCGAAACGATCACCGTCACCGGGCTACGATTTGTGGAAAAACGAACCCGAACGCATTGGCGCAGCCGGCATTTTTATCTGGAGGCAGGAAAGGCCGATATGACAAGAAGTGCTTTTCACGATCATCTTTCCTTTAAGGTAGTAGTCTCGCCACAGTCACGTTGAAAAGTTTATTCTCCGCTTAATCGATGAAAGCTTTGAAATATTGCGAAATGTCCTTATAATGTAGATTGTACATCTTATCGGGATGGAAAAAATTGTCAAGTAATGATAAAAACGCCTAATATAATATTTAGAGTTCCAAAAATAACAACGTTCCCTCCATCACCTAACCCTCACTTTTTTATCAGACTATCCATTGCGGCTACTAATACGTAGATACTCTGCGTAAACGGATATGCACGCACTACTGCAGTCTAGCGAGCGCCGAGATCGTGGCAACGTCGCAAGCCCAGTGAATTTTTCTCGTCATATTTGGCGCTAGCGTCGCTAGACATTGCTTCATTAAAATCGCTATATCTCCGAAACTAGACGGTCAAAATTCATGATTTTTTTTTAACCCACTTCGTTATACGTTTCTCTGTAATTGAGAATTAAACAAAAATCTGTAAAAAAGTTTCGAAATTATTGCGTGAAATGTGAATTTTCAATCTTTCAATCTTTGAATGCCAATAACTCGAATACATAACGGTGAATCCTTTTGAAATTTAGCAGGTAATGACTCAATAGTGTCCTGAATTGATCCTCAAAATAAAAATAACATTTATAGAAAAATGCTTTAAAGAGACTACTACCTTATATCAAATTTACTTAACAGTCGATGATCACGTAACACACACGAATCAATTTACAAGGATTGAGTTGTTGAAAAAAAATGTTCGATTTTTTTATAGAATTAATCTTTCGTCATAATAAAACCGAATGTCAAAACACTTTTTCTTCGGAATAATTCTAACGATGATTATTAATTGTTTTTTATATCACGATAATTCAAATTGTAGATGTTGGCGCGAAATGTCACGCTATCTGCGCTGGCACTTGTGACGTCACCGCGCGTAAGCGACCGAATAGGCTATGTATACGGCTAACACGCGAGTGTATGCAAAAGTAAAATTTTGTGTCATTTTACATCTAAAAATCTCGAGCATTCTGAAAAAGTCGAAATATAGTTTAAGTTTCGTGCAACGATGTGTGAAAGTGGATTCGTGAAAGCAAATTCGAGTAATTTACCGACCGTGGATAACTGAACATTTTTAGGTTAGAAGAGGCTTGATAAATTGTGTCAGTTATTGCCGCTACGTATCATAAGCATTTTGAAAAAGACGTATTAAAAAATATATATATATTTCAATACAGTTTATGTTATAACACGTTTAAACTGACATCAAAGTGGTATTCACAGCAAAAATAAATGGACGATGATTTCGGATTGACACGTCGTGCTGCAGCGAACCAAAGATTTCGACGTTTTATGTCTTGTGGCACATTCGGAAATACCTATTGGGGGCACTTTTCATCGTATTTATACAAAGAGGAACGAAACAAGGCTTATACGATTTTGTCGTTGCCATCGTTAACAGAATACTCGTATTACACGAGTAGTTCGTATACCGGCTTTCGCGCGTTGACGTCACAGAGCGCTCGGTCAACTTCGGATGCTCTCGGTGCGTTTTTGCCGAGCCGAACAGAACAACAATTTCAAAGTGCTATATCATTGTTAATTGTTGAAAAAACAAGAAAAATACTTTGCTTTAAAAACCGCACATGATCTTTACACTAAAAAAAAAAATTATTTAATGACCCAATTGAAAATAAAAGATTCGAGTTATTTTCACGTCAGATGAATGGAAAAAAATTCATTTCCGGTGAATGGAAAGAAATTCATTTAAGGTGAATGAAAAGAAATTCATTTTCGTTACACTCGAATTATGCAAATTACGACATCAAAACGAGCGATCGAAAGGAATCGGCGAAGAACTATTTATCTATGACTATACCGTAAATACCGTTAAGTGTACGGAATGCGTCACAATCGGACCCGCAATAGGCACGTATGGGATAGTGGACGCAACCTGACGAGAATCACGGCCCTCGATACAGACTTCTGGGAAATCGACGATCACGACGACGACGTGAATATCGAGATTAGGTCTTCGGTCCGGGCGATTTTCCATTCAGTGCTCGGCGCGATCTACGTGTGTAGTAAAATAGACTTTATCGAAATAAAGACCATATAACAAATGTAAATATTAAGTGTATGACTTCATTTTTACAGATTTTTCAGCAAATTTATTTAATATAAAAAAATAGAGAACAACGAACTTAATCTTGGAAATATTGTCCATCGTTTTCTATGACCTTGCGCAATCTCTCAGGTAAGATACGAATGCCGTCGCGAAAGAAACTTGCAGGCTTCGAGGCGATAAAGTCATCGACGAATTTACGCACATTGTCCAGCGTTTTGAACTGTTTATCCACTAAGGCGTGCTGCATTGACCGGAACAAATGGTAGTCGGATGGGGCCAAGTCTGGTGAATATACCGCGTACGGGAGAACTTCCCATCCCAAGTTCAAGAGGGTCTTCTGAGTCGCGCGAGAAACGTGAGGTCGAGCGTTGTCATGCAGCAGTATGACTTGCCTGCTTCCTTGCCCAGTAAATAGCCGGTTCTGATCAAGTTCTTCGCTCAGTTTGTTCTATTGTCGGCTGTAGCGTTCCGCAGTCACCGTCTGACCAGTTTCCAGGAGTTCGTTATAAAGCACACCCTTCATATCTTGTCCAGGGTGCGGCTGGTCACTAAGCTCGAAATCACCACTTCTAAAACGTTTGTACCAATAATAACATGTTTCATAAGACACAACGTCGGCACCAAGAACACTACAAATTGATTGCCGTCCTTTAGAAACATTTTTTCCTCGTTGGAATTCGTATAAAATGCAGTGCCGAATGTACTGTTTATCAGTTGCCATCGTAAACTCTGCTATTCTGAGAGGTTATGTAACTCACGTAAACTTGTCGTTCGGTGTTCTGAAACCTTGCGTCCGGTCCTTTCAAAACCACAAAAGACCGCGAAAATATTTATATTTTAAATATAATTTTAAGCTCGAAGAAAAAATCTGTAAAAAATTAACTCATACACCTAATAATTAATGTATTGGATTGTCCGGTAAGTTCGTGTCGATTTTCGATAGGTGGCACATTGAAAAATCGGCACGAACTTTTCGGACAACCCAATATATATATATATAGATGTTACAGTTAAAACCCGTTTTCAATTGAAAGTGGATTGTTGTCTGGAAATTTG
Organism: Ophion ventricosus; assembly: GCA_963932345.1. Classification (NCBI taxonomy): domain Eukaryota; kingdom Metazoa; phylum Arthropoda; class Insecta; order Hymenoptera; family Ichneumonidae; genus Ophion; species Ophion ventricosus. The sequence continues at coordinate 4,199,959 of OZ010713.1, forward strand.
GAAAAATATTTTTGTTTATTTAAACCTTCGTGACCACATTTCCAAATTCAATTGCGGTGGCCATACTTGGGTCGATTCTACCCAGTCAGTTTTCAAAAAAGTATTATGACCAAACTATCCGTCCGAAGTGGTTCAAAAAATTACGGAACATGCTTTGAACTTTTCAGATGATGTACGAAAAAATTATTTATAGGAAATAAAATGGCGACATGTTTAAGAAAATTTATAAAGAGGTGAAAACGCAACTTTTTCGCTCGAACATCCTATTATAACATTTTGTAAAGTACAGGCTGAAAATATGGACACCTTAAGGCTTAAATCATTCTAGAAGGAAAAATATTTTCAGCAAAGAAAAAAAATACCATTGTAATTGCTTTATTTTATTTGGTAACAATCAGACTTATTAAGTTTATATATCCTTTGTAATGATTTTTTTTAACTCGTGAAATGTCGATATTTCCAGACTGGTCTGAAAATATGGACAGGCACGTGTCCATATTAACAGTATGGAATAAAAACAATCAAATGTTCTTATTAATCTTCTTATTCTATTATTAGGCATTAATTAAGGTATTGCTTCATTATCTTCTTCATTAATTTTAATTAAATATTTTTCTGTTCATCGTAAGGCTTTAGGCCACTCTAGGATTTTCCAAAAATCGATTTTTTTTTGTTATAATGTACCTCAGTACCTATAAAATTATATTCCAAAAGATAATGGGTGTGAAAAATCTCTAAGTACTCGGTTTTTCGAATTCTAGCGCAACACCTCTTGATTCATGACGTGACTTTCTACCAACTTTAAACGCGTTTATTTCAAAACTACCTTTTTCAAGTCGGCCGGACCCATAACTCAAACAACTTTCAACCGATTCAATTGAAATTTTAACTGTATATTTAGAATTATATTTTCTGAGGCACTGCGTAGGATTTTTTAAATTATATTGCATAGTTCCTTTTTTATAAACAATTTTCTGACGATTTTCTCATGGCATTTTATATATTTTGTTTTAGAAATGCGCCATTTTGACAAAAAACAATATATCAAAAAATATCCTACGTACTTCTATAGATATTGTTATATATAATCGAACAAACTTTAGTGTCTCATCATAATAATGATGAGACATTGAAGACATAGAAATTATAGGAGCTGTTGGTCCGGCCGTTGACCTTCCAGAAATAAAGGCGTCATCGGAAAACCTGCACAGTCGTCATTTTGACATGTATCGTTGTAAAAAAATAATTTTGTATAGTCAATTACGTGTATAATAAAACCCCTATTTTGTAATTGCGATTTTTTTTATCATTTCCCTGAAAAAAAATCACAAACTATGCCCTTTTTTTCCTCTAGAGTGACCTAAGGCCTTAATATATTCTATGGAATCCAGTTGCCCATGGATCGAGTAGGGAAGGTGGTATCGGAAAACTACCCTACTCTACTTTATTTTTTTTAAACTAAATAACACTGAATCAAAGCCGTTATAGTACACCTTAAACGTAGTGTCATTTTTCTCCTCTTCTTCTATCGCAAAAAAATGTATTTGATAGAACACTCTATCAGTAAGTCTTTATTAGTGGTATGAAGGAAAATACATGAACATATCGAACAAATGTAATCATTTAAAAATTATGGGGAAAATCTCACGTGCGGAGGAGATGTGGGTGTCTCCACATCTTACCAAATCTCACCAGAGGGGGTGGAACGTGGGGGTCCAAATTAAAGAAAAAACACTTCGCGTAATTAATGGACGTCCCCATACATCTTCAGTAGACTGTTTTTCAACGCTGATGGGAGAACTGAGTAAGTATAATTTTTTGGTTTTCATATAATTTGTCAAATGGTCAGGAATATAGGGAAAAAATTGATAATCAAAGTTTACCATACCGCGATTTTATATATTTCGCAGACCCTCTCTCCGCCACGTTAACTAGAGGGGGCTTTTTCCAACTGACGAAAAAACAAAAAGCCATGCCCAACACTTTTCGCCAAGTCTGTGTATAAATGGGGGAGCGTGCACTGGACTATCGTACCGATAAAGGAAGACGAGGTCCGAAGAATCCTCGACGCGAAGAAACGAACGAGGAAGCGAGGAAAAGATAAATATTTCATCGGGGGTCCATCCCGGATAGATGCACTTGAGAAAATGAATAACCGCGTGCGGGTCACGGCACTCGCGATTCGCGTATACGTACGTGCTGTATGGAACACCGGGGATTTATGTGAGACAAACGCCAGTGTATACGATCCACCACGAATACTTATAATACGAGTCTAAAGTACAAAATGTACCACGATTAAATTCAGTATATAAATAAATATATATATATATATATATATATATATATATGGCTGTGTACATAAACGTTGTAGCCGGTACTTTGCGGAATGGAATTTGAAGCATAATTCGAGATAAATGTAAGCGATAGAGTGGAGCTTTATGTGCCCTGCATAAGAGGTCAGGCAAAAACAATATTCGACAGTGTACGAGGGTCGACCAGTAGAATCGTTGAAATCACGGACTACTCGCATTTTTATTTTTGAATTTGAATAAAAGATATATTTTTCGTTGACGTTGCGGGAACACTCGAAAAATAAAATAACGGCGGATACGACTGAATGACATCCTCGCAAATAATCAAATGGAAGAGTAATTCAATGAACGATTCGTTTACGTAAAGCTATTCAATTATAAGTACAGAAGGTAAAAAGGGAACTTTATAATTTTATGCAAGGGATGTTATAATTTAATTCGAATAAACGTAGAAGGGAATCATAATTTGGCAAGTCTTACTCGATGTAGGATGAACGTATTTTAATTCAAGTATGAAGAGAACGTTGTGATTTGATTGAGAAATGTGGTGTTGGAGTATGTCATAATGTGTTATGAATTATTATCATAAAAACAAAAAACCCGACTGCTTAAAAATAATGAACTGAAAAGGGAAAAACAAGTATCACAATACCTATATAAAATTCGACTGAGTAATACTTTGAGGTGCCGCATGCGGTGACAAACGTAGTTTTGGTAGATCTTTCTGTGCCAGTAGGTAACAAAGTATTGTTTGTCCCCGCCTGCAGCACCTTAAAGCATTACTCAGTCGAATTTTATATAGGTATTGTGATACTTGTTTTTCCCTTTTCAGTTCATTATTTTTAAGCAGTCGGGTTTTTTGTTTTTATAATAATAATTTTATTTCAGACTTTTTAGTTTTATTAACCGACAAGGTTAATAAAACTAAAATCGCAGAAGGTTTTTTCCATAATCGACCATGTTAAATTCATCTGTTTATAACTACTAAATTACTTATTGGAAAATTCTAAAATAATTCATGTGTTATTATTCTATCAAGAATTATAATTCCTCAAATTTTCAAGAATTTTGGCGACGGCTTTAGTATCCATTCAGTAAATACCTTAAGCGAAGTCTTATAACATTAAAATGAAGGTGCACGCTAAATCTCAGATCAAAATTCAGTTTCCGCTTTTCGGAAGTTTATTCAAAGTAATTTTTTTCAATTCTATTGAAAACAGAGTTGTCCAAAATCTGTATCGGGCGTTACTTTTTGCTCGATACAAATGTATCGAGTATCGAAAAACTTTTCGTTACTCGATACAAAAGTATCAAACTATCGTTGGAGATTGCGACTTTTGTATCGTGTACCCAAAAGTTCTTCGATACTCGATACTTTTGTATCGAGGAATGAAAAGTTCTTCGATACTCGATACTTTTATAATATTGTTATTTGTTTAAATTTGTATAAAATTGTTTTTTTTTAATTTGAAATGAAATTGTTAAGTTTTCCGTATGCATATAAATTTTCCAAGAGTTTTTTCATCGTATTGAAAATTTTCTTTGACAAATTTTGAAAAATTGACAAACGTCGGAAATTCTTTACCTTCCCTCGAGTACAAGGATTCTATATCACCGTAAGAAATTTCAAAATTGTTAACAGAATAGCTTCGTATTTTGAGGATTTGGAATGGCACAAGTATCGATTATTAAAGGATTTTTCGTTACTCCATACAAACGTATCGAGCGATTTTTGGAGACCGCTACTTTTGCAGCGAAGTATCGATCGAATTCTTGTTGCTCGATACATTTGTATCGAGTATCTTTAATCGAATTCGATACTGAAGTAACTAGTTACTGCCAACTCTGATTGAAAATTTTTACGTCAAATCCTTCTTAATTGATAGCAATTGTGAACATAAACGTTTGAATTACGAAGTTTCTATTCCAATTCGATTGAAAAATTAATCTTATAATTGTTACAGTCTAAAACAATACACTCTTATATAAAATAAATATATTTCAATTGTAATTATAAATTTTCTAAGTGATTTAATTAAACAGTGTTTTGTTTTTATTTTCACTGTCGATAGTAATACAAACCCAAACAAATCAAGCAAATATTAAATTTACATATACTAATAAAATATATGTAAACAAATTATGAAATTCTCACAATTTGATCGAACGAGGTTTCTTCATTTTTTATATTTTTCTCATCTCGACAATTCTGGCACGTGCTGAGAATCGTCAAATTCACAAGGGTTTCGATTTATAATGAATTTCATGTACAAATACGTTGAGTAGAAGTTTGAAGAGGCTTCTCGGTTCCTGGCTCGACGTGGCTTACGGCAGTCCTGTATACAGGGTGGCACAAAAGTAACGGGACGGCTGAATATTTCCGCAGGTAAGACACTTTCCCAAAATGTTAAGGTCGTTCTTGAAGTAACTTTTCCCAATGTATTCAATGGTGACCTTCATTTTGACCTTGGTGATGTCCTTCAAGGTTATTTCAAGGTCAACTTTTGTTTTTCAAATGGGAACCCCCTTTTTTGACATCGGCAATCGATAGAGCGGAAAATTTTACGTACAGATATGTACTTAAGTCACCGGTCCCCTTTGACCTTGAAGGTCAGTGCAGGGTTAATTAAACTTAAACACAGTATGGATACCTCGGATAAGAATATAAGCTTCTTAATTAACCCTACAGTGACCTTCAAGGTCAAATTCGACCGATGACTTGAGTACATATCTGTACGTCGAATTTCTCGTTCTATCGATTGCGGATGTCAAAAAGGGAGTTTTCATTTTTTAAAAAAGTCGACCTTGAAATCACCTTGAAGGTCATGGTCAAGGTCACGATCGAGGTCACCACTAGATGCGCCTTGTTAAAATTGATAACTTTGGTCTTAACGATAGAATTTAAGAAGCTTCTATTCTTGTCCGAGGTATCCATACTGTGATTAAGTTTAATTAACCCTGCAGTGACCTTCAAGGTCAAAGGGGACCGGTGACTTAAGTACGGATCTGTACGTAAAATTTCCCGCTCTATCGATTGCCGATGTCAAAAAAGGGGGTTCCCATTTGAAAAACAAAAGTTGACCTTGAAATAACCTTGAAGGACATCGCCAAGGTCAAAATGAAGGTCACCATTGAATTCCTTGGGAAAAGTTACTTCAAGAACGACCTTAACATTTTGGGAAATTGTCTTACCTGCGGAAATATTCAGCCGTCCCGTTACTTTTGTGACACCCTGTATATTCCTCTTAGGCATGCACATACAAACTCACGCACACACATATGAGCGATTACCACCTCGACACGGTGTGAACAACGTTGCCCTCGCTTGGATGACTTAAATATTACAAGCTCGTTAGCGCGCAATTGATCGCCCTAATGCTGCCACGCAGTTGTGCACTTCAACGACATGGCAAATTCCATAAGTGGATAATGTACGTTTGCACAGACTGCGCATCGGATGCTTCGGGATCTTAGTAAGATTTGCTCGTCTCCAGAATTGACGAAGATACGGATCGGGGGGGGGGGGGGTGCATCCTTTGATCTTCACTCTGATAATTGTTATAGGAAAATCAATATTTCAATTTCGATACTCATCCAACGATTTAACTCTTGCGCGCTTTACGAAATAAACAAATTTTTGTAAAATAAAAGACGAGAAAAAAAACAATGCGTGTAAAAATTCGATGCGTCTTGTGACGTCATGACTCGAACAAAATCGTTTGTAATATTAGAAACTTTGCGGGTTTTTTTTTTAGACTACGTGTTAAACTATTTTTACCAATATTTATTGATGTATCGACGGGTTTGTTTGGGTTTGAAATGTGCTGCTTTGGAAATTTAAGCAAATAAAAAGTATTCAATTGTCCACTTTTTTACGTTTCGACGACATTTCGATGAGATGTTTAATATTTTTATTTATTACTCTGTTTTTCGCTTCATTTATTGTTGGTTTTTTTTATAGTAAATTCAACGATATTTTTGGTAGATTTTCGCATCTGTTTTTCGTTAAACATTTTCATTTTATTTATTTGTTATCATTAGATTTTTTCATTATTAAATTCAAAGATACTTGTCGTACATTTTTTATTCGTTTTTTTCAAATATTATTTTCATTTTATTTCTTTTTTATCATTGGACTTTTTCATTATTAAATTTAAAGATATTTGTAGTACATTTTTTATTATTTTTTTTAAATATTATTTTCATTTGATTTACTTTTCATTGTAAAACTTTTTTTATTAAAAAATTTAAGCACATTTTTATTAGAATTCAACGACACGATTAGTGCACGAAATTGTGAACTTTTGTAATACGATCGGTACTTCTTGAAATGCCATTAAAATAAAAAGACAGGTCAGAACAATAACGCGCTAATATTATAGACCATGCAACTCGTATTATAGTCTATTATCAGACAAGAGTCTATCTCTCTATCTCGGTTCCGCTAATGCAATGTCTGGTGCCGCAATAAAACTCGACACCGTGACGATCAGTTATCCCCGCTATTTGCTCGCGTACACAGCCAATATACATGTATATACGTTTGCTCGTGGCAAAATTCACAACGGCGCAATTTTCACTACGCCAATACACAAGTGTTCTTTGCGCGTCGAGGCGACCAGAAATTATTGACTTTGCGCGATAATGAAATTATCTTTATTAATAATGAATAATAATGGAATTTTTATCGGGAAATAATGAATAATAATGAATCTATAATTAAAGAACAGTAATAATTAAATTTCATCGTGTAACTGTAATTACTTAGAATACAAAATAAAGTATTATAATCAATAATAGTTTTAAAAACCATAGTAAAATTATAACCAATAAAAATTAGTGATCCTCAAATTATAATCAATAATAATAAACTTCAATTATTATAAATTATAATTATCAAAATTGATGTTATAAGAAAATAATAATTTTTTACTTCAGTAATTATAACATAATACTTTATAATTTATAATATTACGAATTTCAATAATGGTTATGATAAATTAAATTATAACCTGTAATAATAATTAACAAACAAATTATAATAACGCAATTATAATTGATAATAATAAATAACAATTAAATTTTAATCAACTATAAGATTAAGGTTGTCATGAATAATCATCAAATTATGATTCCGATAAATATCAATGTAGGCTTATTGAGAATCGTTAATTCGATTAAGTCAATGATGAGAAAAAATCGAAGATAAATATTGAGATTCGATTTTTTTTATGAGGACAATCATGATTGTTTCTCAACACAAGAAAATAGTAATTTGTGACTCACACATCGGGAGTGAAATGCAATTAAAAAATTCACCTCATATCAATGCTATAAAATAAAAAAAACTATTGAACAAATCTACAGAAGTATGACAAAACCCAATACCGATTAAAAAGCCTTCGGATTAAAATCTCTCTTTTCACAAACGAAGAGCGAATTGCCCAAAACATATACCAGCACTCCGGATTTTTATTGATGAGCGCTAAATTTTCTCAATGAGACAGCCAAAAAATTCACAGTGGGGCCGGCAAAAATTGCAATTCCTTCAATTTCGGTTCTCGTATTTTTCCTTTCGTTAAAATGAGATTAGGTTGGGTCAGACGTTATGCACTCGAGGAAATAGTTCGTCAACGGGGTCTTTTTATGTACGGCTGAAATACGACGCCTGGCAAGATCGGGTGGATCGGTAACTCGATCGTCCTCTCGTTAAGAGGAACGTCGAGGGGGTAGTTTCATACGTTTCACCGCGTCTCGAAGAGTCGAGTTTATAGGACCCCCGATGAGAGTTTCCGATTCTCTCTCTCTCTCTCTCTCTCTCTCTCTCTCTCTCTCTCTCTCTCTCTCTCTCTCGCCTTTGCCCTCTCTTTCTCTCCCCATAAATATAATAATAATAGAAATTTTTATAGAAATAATAAAAATGATTATACAAATATATATCGAGTAAGGGAATTTTGGTTTTTGCAATTCCGTATACTACATGTTGAATTATTTTTACGTATACTTATTAATGTATCGACAAGTTTGTTTGGGTTTAGGATTTACCAATTTAGAAGTTTATCGCGACCGTAAATTAAATGTTTTTGCTTGTCTATTTTATATGAGAAGATTCGACAAAATTTCGATACGAGATTTTTTATTTAATATTTTGATTAATTATTCTGTTTTTCACGCAATTTATTATTAAACATTTGTTTTTAAATTCAACTATATGTTTTTATTAGATTTTTCAATTGATTTTTCTTCAAGCACTTTCATTTTATTTTATTTTTTTATTCTTAGACTTATTTTTATCAGACAGTTCGAGGCTATTTTCTTTAGAACTTAACTACATAACTGTGTCATTTTATAAATAGGATATACCGTATATAAATCACACGGATATAATTTATCAAATATATATATATATATATATATATATTAGGGTGGCTGCAATTTGGCTCAAATTTAAATTTTCACCGTTCCCTTGTAAAAACATAATCAAAATATATTTAAAAAATGATGTGCAAAGTCTTAAAGCGCTCGGAAAATTTTTAATGGTGCCTGTGAGGGTTTGAATTTTCAATACAAAAATACATGTCTTTTGCCAACTTATTACTTAATTATTTCTCATGCTTAGGATATTGGTGGGAAAAATCTGAAACTTGGCACATATATTGTGCACATTATGAGGTATATGACCAAATTTTTCCAGATTTTTCCAGCATTAATATTTGATGAATGAAACTCAAAAACACAGAAACGAAGTTGTCATTGCAAAGCTAATAATAATGACAATTATTACTCGAAAAATCTGTAAAAATTTGGTCATATACCTCATCATGAGCACGATATATGTGCCAAGTTTCAGATTTTTCTCACCAATATTATTAGTATGAGAAATAATCAAGTAATAACTCGAAAACAACACATGTATTTTTGTATTGAATATTGAAACCTTCACAGGAACCATTAAAAATGTTCCCAGCGCCTCAAAACTTTGCACATCATTTGTTTTATATATCTTGATTATGTTTTTACAAGGGGACGTTGAAAGTTCAAATTTGACCCAAATTGCAGCCATCCTAATATATATGGGGCATTCCACGCCAAATCGACCACTTTCCGGCCAGGCCCCTTTAGATTTCGATGGAACTTTAATATGTTTTTGTTTTCATGTTAAAACACTTTTTTACGTTTTTCAATTTTTTTTTACCTAATAACAAATACGTAGTGAATTAAAAAAATCGCCCGATTTTTTTTAAATGCTCATAACTTCCTGAAAAATGGACGGATTGAGATCTTTTTTTTAATTCTTCATTTTGAAATGTTCTTTATGGAATAAAATATTTGAAAAATATTCAAAGTCATCTTCGACTCGATTTTTTAAGATTTTAAGATGAAAACAATAACATATTAAAGTTTCAGCCAAGTCGAAAGGGGTCGGGCCAGAAAGTGGTCGATTTGGCCTGGAATGCCCCATATATATATATACATACGTTTATATCCCGGAATTGATCATCTCCGAAGAAGAGGAGAGTTGGCATTAATTTTGCAGCGACAAGAGAGCCGAGCGGATATAAAGAGAAGGAGCATCATATCCCGAAACCGGAAACGCATCGTCGGAGCGTCGCGTTGTCAACGACGAGGGAACAAGAACGACGAATTCTTGATACCTCACGGTTCGAAAAAAAAACGAAAAAAAAAAAAAAAGAAAGAAACAAAATCAAGAGAAGTGACTACCGGTCGGAGTGACGAGCTTGGTAATAATGGCGGAGGTAGAGAAACGGAGAAAACTGCGTATCACGTGAACTCGCAAGCTTCGCTCCGTCGCTCCTTAGCTCCGTGAATCCTCTCGCGAAGTCCAACAGCCAAGAGGGATTACAAGGGTAGATGGTTCGCGTATATTTCCCGCTCTACGTCTCACTCGCTTTCTCCGGGGATGCCCCCGATCCAGTTCTATTCCTGGGAGCACGTCACCGGGATAATCCTGAAGAACTGTGTGTCTCAACGTAGATAGCAAAATGAACATGTATTGGAACGGGGAAAATTTATCTGGTGGACAGCTACGTGGGTTTGTTTAACGTACGAGTATGGAAAGGTTTTTGGGGCCCCGGGTCGAGAACGTTCGGTAGAGTTGCCTCAATCGTACAGCCTAAGGACTTTTGTCCTTGTTTGCGAAAACTTCAAGGGGCTAGGCTAAGCTACAATCTTGGAAAACTCGAAAAAAAAAAAACAACATATCTTGGTTTAAACGGTGCCTGAGGTTAATAACAATAACTTCATTGGCTATCAATATTTTCCAACAAAAAAAAAAACTCAAACTTGGCAAGACTATGTATCAAGGAGTAACACTACTGTAGAATTTTCCAAAAATGGATTTTTTTTTATTGGCTTAAGGCCGTCTTCTAGTCTAGAATTTTGAAAAAATCGATTTTTTTTTGCATATTTTCAATGTTTAGTATTTCAAGAATATACCCTCCAAAGGGAATTTGTAAATTCCAAATATTAACGGACGTCCAGGGGATTACGATCGATCCTGAAAGTCACGCGTTCGCTCTCAGACGCGATGAACAACGGATTCACCGCTCTGAACTCCGAACTTCTCATCATCAAAAAACATCAAAAGACTTCGATTTTGAAGAAGAAGGAGTATTTTATGGACCAGGAATCGCCGATTAACGAAATGTAAGTATATGTACCATTATATGACTTAGACTGCCTGAAACTGTACTCGAATCTTTAAACGCGTTTTTCTCGAAACTACTTTTTTCGAGACGGTTGACATGATATCTCAAGTTGTAATGAACCGATTTACTTGAAATTTTTTGTGGACCTTCTCTATGCACCCCTCTATCGCCCCTACCAGATTTATCGCGAAATTTTGTTACTAATTATTTAAAAAAAATCAACAATCGTGAAAAAAAACGGCAAAAAATGACATTTTTTTTTAAACAGCCGCCATTTTGCGAATTTTTTTTTTGCCTGAGGTAGGGGCTATAATGACATCCTTACTAATTAAGAATCTATTTTTGTTTTTTGTTTCAGATGACCAGGAGAGTTGGAATCATGTCGACCAGGAGAGGCCGTTTTTTTTTCACCCCCACTTTACCAGCCTGCATATACCAGAATTATGGATTTTTTTTTTCGCCAATTTTTTTATACAATGTCAAAGGATGAATAAATATGTGGTAAAAAGATAGATACGGAAATATTTTTTGTTTTTTTTTTTAATCGCATGTTGAACAATCCCCAAATTTTGGCCCTCTAGACTAGAAGACGGCCTTAAGAGATGCTTTGAACTATCTAGAATAAGGGAAAAATGTTTGGTACCTGTGAAAAAAGGTCCGCACACGGGCCAGTAACTGCCCGGTGACAGTGGCTGACAACAAGACTTGATGAATATTTTTTTTACCATTTATTTGTAGCCTTAGACTTGTTCTAAGTTACAATGAGTGAATAAATTGTTGCTTGGGAGGCTACACGCAAAATAGCAACGAAAGTTTCAATGCTACTGTTTGGAGCTTGGCTCCGAAGGCCCACTCAAGTGGCAAAAAAGTATTGAATGGAGCAACTGATATTACTGTGTGCAATATTAAGGACGATCTGACTGATATCCTACGAATTATGAAAGTCTTGGAGATGGATATTGGTCTCGAAGATTACAATTTTTGTCTTGAAACTGATGCTAGACGGATAAAACCGGCTGAACTGTCTTTGACAGATGCGGCAAAAGAAGCACGCACCAGCATAAAATCAACCAGGAAAAAAAATGAGGATGAATATTTGAACAGAGAAGGGCAGCTTTATGGTCCTGGGATAGCTGATAAATGGTATAAAATTTTTAACAGCTAAATTTTTCATTTCTCCACGTCTATAGCACATCTCAAAACTTTAAACGCGTTTTTCTTGGAACACAATTTTTCAAAACGGCACGCAGCATAACTCCAACAATTTTCATTCTATTCGCCCCAAATTTTGAATACATTTGTAAAATAACATTCCGAAGAGAAATACGTACGGGATTTTCTATGAGTTGATTATAACATTATTTATTAACATATAATTGTCCTTTTTTTCTGTCGAAAATTCAATTTTTACCTTAAATGCTTGCCAATTACACAAAAATTAAGATTTTCAAAATCCCCTGCGTATTTCTCTAGATATACTCATGTAAATGAATCGAATTAAAAAATTTTTTTTTTTAGATTTAAATTTGCGTAAGTTATTCGTCTCAGATTCAACATGCTTCGCGAAAATGGCTTCAGCGTCACCATTTTGTATAATTTTTTAATACATATTTTTCTTTGTTCAATTGAAGATATAACTAATAACGTCCTTGAATACTATTATCCTCTTACTTGTCCTTCCACCGAAAAAAAAAATCGCAAAACATCGCTTAATTTTAGACGTTTACAGTGGTGTTAGCCCTTAATTACGACACACGCATATTGTATGAATATTTTTGTTAATATTCATAACCTACGATTTCGAAATATTCGCTTAAAAAATAAAAACCTGCACTTACTTTTCTATTCGAGGTAATCGTTTTTTTTAAACGGATTTCTTCTACATATAAGATGGAATTGATGGGAAATTATTTTTTTTAAATACGGAATGACTCACCATTTCGCGATGCAGCTGGTCATCGGCGACGGTTTTTCAAAGTTCAACAATGTATAATATTTTCCCGGTATCGATACTCACCTGAAACAAAAGAAGAAAAATTGCATCTTGAGTAATGCCCTGTGGAACGAATTAATACGAATAATCTGACGAACCATTTCAATTAGGCTCCATTGCAAACTTCGCACAACAGCTCGATGCTAATGTTTGTTTAAAAAGTTTTTTTTTTCGTGCGGGGATGAAAAAATCTTAAATGTTAAATTATTCAAAATGCTTGCTTCGTCACGTACACAAATATTCAGATAAGATGCACGAAGAATATTCGCAGAAGAATAATTCTCGTCAAATTTTTATTCTTTTTGAGGAATATTCATGCTTCATATTCTTTTAATTTTTTCATTCCCCTCTGAATATTCGTAACGTCTTCTTCACGCTCTCGTCACTTTTCGCTCTCGCTTTTACTGAATCCAAATTGCCCCCAAGTATGTTCTACGATCTTTTTGAATTTTTGAGAGAGCATTTTTTTTTTATTCATTCTCTTTTTTGTATGTACTGTCTTCGCAATTTTTTTATTACTTGTCTTATCGTTATGAAGTTCACTGTTAAGCAATAAATAAATGACCAACTGAATACTAACATTGATGGCTTAGATTTTGATCAGAAGTTGCAAAAATAGATTTAGGAGGATCTGTCACTAAATTTCAGATAGTCAAAAAAACATTGGGTCTGTGCATAATTCCGTAAAAAAAATCAAGTAAATTTCAAACGCAAAATATTTACCAAAAAAAAACGCTATTTGAATCAACTAAATGTGTTTAATTCTGGTCAATGACTTTCTGCCATCTCTCTGCGAGTTTTATTATCCCTCTTTCATAGAAGCCCTGAGATCTTTGATGAAAGAAGTCAGCCAAATGATTTTTGAGGACGTCCAGGGAACTGGAGGCTTTTTTATTCGAATTGTTCTGTAGCGCTCGGAACAAATAGTCTGAAGGTGCAAAGTTCAGACTATACGGTAGATGCACCAAAACATCCCATCCAAGCCGCAATAACTTTTGCCGGGTCATCAGAGAAACGTGTGGTCCAGCGATGTCCTGTCGGTACATTACGTCCTTTCTGTTCGCTAATTCGGGCCGCTTCTAATCAATTGCTCGCTTTAATTTGGCCAGTTGTGAGCAATACTTTGTCGAATTAATTGTTTTGTTGGGTGGCAGCAGCTCATAATAGAAGATTCCTTTCCAATCCCGCCAGATACAGAGCATGACCTTCTTCGGGTGTAATCCAGCCTTTGCGACCATCTGAGCAGCCTCCCCGAGTTTCGACCATGATCTTTTTCGACTGTCATTGCTGTAGACAATCCACTTTCCATCGCCAATAATCATTCGCTTTAAAAATTGTGCATTTGGATGGCATTTGAGTAGCAAATGGCAAGCTTAAATTCGGCCCGTTAAATTCTTTTTGCTCAGTTCGTGAGGTACCCAAACATCAAGCTTGTCTACTATCCCAAGCTTCTGGAAATGTCTCGAAATAGTCCATTGGTCAATGTTGAGATTAAGTCCGATCTCTGTTGCCACCAAACGCCGGTCGGAGTCGATTAAAGGCTTGATTTTATCGACATCAGTAGTGGCTGGCTGACCTTGGAGATCAAAATCTCCACAACGGAATTTCGCAAACCACTTCCGACACACATTATCGCTTGCGGCATTCTCTCCGCACACGGTACATATATTTTTGTGAGTTTGCAACGCGTTTTTGTCTTTTCGAAAGTAAAAAAGCAACGTGCATAAAAAATACAGATTTTTTCCTTCCATATTCAAAATATAATTAAACTTCCTATACGACACGGATCTTTATGGATACTTCCGGTACAGAAGTATTGTCTTGCATACAGTTCGATTCGGACGAAGATCCTGGTTTCTCAATCGGCATCCAGTCGGACATCGGATTGGATCCGGGAGCGAAATGTCGCAAATTGGATTCCAGCCAGGATTCTAATCCGTAACTATTATATTAAGGCCTTAGGCCACTCTAGGATTTTCAAAAATCGATTTTTTTTTGTTAAAAATGGACCTTAGTACCTATAAAATTATATTCCAAAAGATTATGGGTGTAAAAAATCTCTAAAGACTCGATTTTCGAATTCTAGCGTAACCCCTCTTGATTCATGTCGTGACTTTCTATTAACTTTAAACGCGTTTCTCTCAAAACTATATTTTTCAAGTCGGCCGGACTCATAACTCAAACAAATTTCAACCGATTCACTTGAAATTTTAACTGTATATTTAGAATTATGTTTTCTGAGGCACTACGTAGGATTTTTGAATTATATTGCATAGTTCCTTTTTATAAACAATTTTCTGAAGATTTTCTCATGGCATTTTATACTTTTTGTTTTAGAAATGCGCCATTTTGACCAAAAACAATATATCAAAAAAATCCTACGTACTTCTATAGCTATTCTTATATAGAATTACATTTTCTGAGGCACTACGTAGGATTTTTTTTATTACATTGCATAGTTCCTTTTTTATAAACAATTTTCTGACGATATTCTCATGGCATTTTATACTTTTTGTTTTAGAAATGCGCCATTTTCACAAAAGAACAATATATCAAAAAAATCTTATGTATTTCTATAGCGATTTTGATATGTAATCGAAAAAACTTTTCGTCTCATCATAACTAAAAAATTATAGGAGCTGTTGGTCCGGCCGTTGACCTCCCAGAAATAAAGGCGTCATCGGAAAAATACTGCACAGTCGCCATTTTGACATGTATCGCTGTGAAAAAATAATTTTGTATAGTCAATTACGTGTATAATAAAACTCCTATTTTGTAATTCCGATTTATTTTATGGTTTCGCTGAAAAAAAATCACAAAATATGCCCTTTTCTTTGGCCTCTAGAGTGGCCTAAGGCCTTATTGTATCTAGACAGAGTCCAAATAGAAACTTTGCATACGATCCAGGCTAGAATTCCGAACTTCTAGAACAAGATCTAGTTCGATATCGAATCGGATCCCAAGAATGAATGTAAAAATCACCAGGAGATACCGATTCGTTTCAGCTGGAGACATTGGACGTTTTCTGAAATCATTTATTCAAGGATCTGAAAAAGATTAGGTAAAAATTCGTGCTACAGTATGACTGTCAAAATTTATATATTTTTATAACAGAATTTCAAACAAAATTCTTTACATTTAGTGAAAATTTTCGAAAAAATAATATATAGACCTTGAAAGACTTAGATTTCCTGGAGAAAAGTGATATAGGTTATTTATTCTAAGTAATTATATTTCAATTAAATGGTGATCGTTCGAACTAAGAAAACATGTATTTAATTTGCTAAGAAAAATACATTTAATACGTATTTTAAATTCTTGCCACCACGTCTTCGCCTTGTGCTACGTAGTAGGCGCCATCTGGATTCCAATGAGGATACCCCTGCTAGGAAATTCGTATCATATCCCGATCGGGATTCGATCGGAACTTAGGTATCCCTAAGAAATTTCTGCACGGGTTCTTTAAAATGTTGGCACAAGTTTCAGCTTTCACTTAAAAAACTTTTAAGACGAAAGTTCATACACAAAAGAGAAATAAATAAAAACTTATAAATAAAAAATGCTACAAGAAATCTCGAAAAAAAATTAAAAATGCTTTGTTAAGTAGCAAAAAAATAAGAGGCCTCTAAATTTTGAAATGACTCCCATATTGCTTTTGAAAAACTTCGAAGAGGAAAATTCATACATAAAAGAAAAAAAAATAAGAACCTATGATACAAGAAAGCTCGGATAAAAAATCAAAATATGCTTTTTCAAATAGCAAAAAAAAAGAGTCATCTAAATTTTGAAACGGCTCCTAATTGCTTTTAAAAACTTTTAAGAGGAAAGTACATCCACAAAAGAGAAAGAAATAAAAATCCATGTTACAAGAACGCTCAAAAAAAAATGTTTAAAGCTTTTTTTAATTAGCAAAAAAAAATAATAAGAAGCATGTAAATTTTTTTTTTGGACGTCATCTTTCGGACTACCCTGTATAGATATATACAAATATAAGTATATTGCCGTGAGAGTTAAAGAAGCGAACAGAGACACGCGGAAGAGAATATGAGAAAAATAGTAGTAAAAGTTGAAGAAGAAGACGATGTAAGAAGCCGGAAGTACCGCAAAGCTTCATTACAGCGAGAATGGAAAGATCTCAAACGAAGTGGCTTCGTCGCAGAGTGCTTTTCGTGCGTGAGTAACACGCACATTGCGGTACGTAGGCGCACTCGGCAATGCGCGTTTTTGCCTGAGGTAACATATCGAAGCGCGTCTCTGTGAAAACAGACGAAGCATATGGAGAGGATGATTGAAGAGGACGCGATGAACGAGGAAGTGAATTTTCATTCACGTTCGTCTCTGGAGTCTCGAATCGTCGTTACGATAACAAAATGTCTCCAATTTTCGACATCGCGTCAGAACTTCTGGAAGTTGAAGTTCGCATTCACTTCGTTCTAATGATCATTCTACTTCTCTCGTTCGACTGGATACCGGAAAATTGGATCATGCGTACGTCGGAAATGAATGTTGGGGTCATATCTTATCGAGGGTTCACGTAAGCTTGAAGTTACGGAAATACGATTTTTTTTTATTATACAGTTTTATAGTCTAGGAGCTTAACTTTAATTTGCAATGAAGATTCTGTTGAAATTCCAAAAATTGACCGCTTTATTACGATTTTTACGAATCGCCCCGTTGCGATTGATCCTTTTTTTCTTTTGCGTTTCTCTCGAAACTATGTTTTACAAAACTGCAGAGGTCGTGTCTCAAAATGTGTCACGCCTTTACAATAGTGAAAAATCGCAATTTTTTTTTGCGATTTTTGACTATTTTATGTTTTTTTTTATTATTATAAATTTTTTTTTGCAAATTGTAGTCGTAAATTTTTAATGAGAATACGTATAAATATTCAACCGATTTTCATATGGTGAATGAGCCAAAAAGAAATCTCATCAATTGAAAAGAATTAATTTTCATTGCGCTCCAATGATGCAAACTTCAAGATCATCCCAAAATCTATTTGTCCGATTCACTTTAAATTCGGCCAGAGTATACACTGACAGAAAAATTATTTTGATATTAACTAGATGCGTCTATTTATTTTTTTTAAATTTGAATTAACTAGATTTTTTGTGAAATCAAATTTTTCCTATTGCATTCCATTATTAAAATTATTTACTTTAAATATATTTATTTATAAAAATCAAGATCTATTTAATATGTCGTTAAGAAAAAAAAAAGAAAAATAATTTAACTTTTTTTCACTGCACTTTTATGTCATGAACCTATATTCCTTTCTCGTATTCATGCGATATATCGTGTTTTAGCCTTACTTATTAAACTTGAATCTAATCGTTATTTATTTAATTTGGATATATTTAATATTTAAAAAGAATAGTTTGAACAATTTAAAAAAATTGAAACAAATAGGGTCGTAGTAGACTATGAGAAAAGGAAAGAACCTATTTGATTTAAATAGATCCTATTTGAATGAAATATTTTTGTTTGGCATTGTAGTTTATAACATTTTCTATCGTATAACCGGATGATTAATTGATATGTTCATCCATTCGTTAATAACAATCGATTAAATTCGTTTTTTTTGTCGTAAATTGAACTTTTTTTTCTACAGCTTGCCATTTTTGTAATTTTTAAAATTTCAAAAAAGTATCCCGTCAAACAAA
The DNA here is from genome assembly GCA_963932345.1 of Ophion ventricosus. NCBI lineage: Eukaryota > Metazoa > Arthropoda > Insecta > Hymenoptera > Ichneumonidae > Ophion > Ophion ventricosus. Next base: position 4,218,599 of record OZ010713.1, read on the forward strand.
AGTTTTATTACTATACTAAAAGTAGATTTTTCATTTTTTTTAAATTTGACATCACCCTAGTTGCTAGAACCATCTAAACCGATTGGCCAAGCAGCAACGACGGCACTTTGTTTAAATAATCATAACATCGTTGTTTATCGAGATTTTTCAATTGAAAAAAAACTCAAACTCGGCAAGACTATGTATAAATTGTGTGTAAAATCCCGACCTCGTCATCCCAATATTCTTATCAGAAAAAAATATTGAAAATCGACCTGCTTTTTGGGGCCCCAAACTTATGCAGACCCGTTATTTCAAGGCTGAAAAAAAAACGAATATACGGACACTACATATATACATAGCTCGAAGGGCACCGCGCTGTGAAACAAAATTGTTTCTACAGACGTTTTAGTCGTTGTGTTTCCTGCAAATGATAATTAAAGACTCACGAATCGGTATGTGAAGCTCGAAAATAACAAGGTTCGAAAAGACTATGTAGTCGAAGGGGGAGGGGCGAAAGCAGGTTTCAGGGTGCTGTTCTCGTCGTTCCCCAGACTTGCTCGTACGTTGTAGCTCTCCTTCCCACATGAAGGAGGTTTCGCTCTGTTACGTTCGAGGGAGATGCCTCCACTCCGACAAGCGTGACTAACAACTTCATAGCTGTTCCCTATAGCTGGTACAACTTTTAAGATACTTGCCGGACCCCACTCTCCATGCACCTGTATAATAGATCTATGATCTACCGATCTATCATCTGCCGCCACGGAGAAGCCTCGAATAAATGAGCCTAAAGTAAAACCGTTTGTTGTTTTAATTTTTTTTATGCACTATGATGATGATATGGATATCTTTCCCTTCCCCTATGAAACAGCTCGAAAGGACTGGCTTACGAGACTTTTTTATGCGGAGCCTCGTTAAATTTTTCCAGAGTGTCGAAAATACCTAATTAGAGAGGGTTAACGGGCAAGGTGGAGGCAGACTATAATAATGATGAATATATTATTGGGAGGTGTATGCGAGAGGCTAAATTCGTGTGCTTCTAGTCACGTAACACAGTGATGGGAAATTCTACATCGTGGGGATGCAATGAAAATATGCTGTCGAAGTTTCAGTTATCTATTTTATACTGTAGTAAAGTTAAAATTTAATTTTAAGAAGTTTTTATACTTCTGATAGAAATAAAACTTTTCTATTATGTTTAAGTTTTTGTCAGGTCAAAAGTTGCATTAAAACATCAATAAATTGGTTTTTGATGAATAAAACTAAAAAAAAAATGAAAACGCAGTTGTCATTGCCAAGATAGTAATAATGACAATTATTGCTGGAAAAATCTGTAAAAATTTGGTCATATGACTCATAACGTGCACAATATGTTTACCAAGTTTCAGATTTTCCTCACCAATATTATAAGCACGAGAAATAATCAAGTGATAACTGGGGAAAAACACATGTATTTTCGTATTGAAAATTCAAACCTTCACAGGTATCATTAAACATTTTCCCAGCGCCTTTAAACTTTGCACATAATTTTTTTTATATATCTTGATTATGTTTTTACAAGGGGACTGTGAAAATTCAAATTTGACCCAAATTGCAGCCACCCTAATATATATATATATATTACGTAAAATATTGAAGATTCGATTTAAAAAAAAAGCTGTCCCTTCGTAGGGATTATAAAATCGAGCGGTTTTATTTAAAGACGTTGCTCGAAAGACCAAATTGAGGTGTTTGATATTATTCCCACAATCATTTAGATTTTTCATTAAGATATTACCCACTGTCTGGACGATGATAAAACGAACACGATTTCGAATCTGAAGAACGCTGGAAAGAAATTCTCACACTCCAATTCGATACTGACGGAAAATTGTCGTCCTTATCTATGCCTCTCGCTCCTTTTCTCTCTCTCTCTCTCTCTCTCTCTCTCTCTCTCTCTCTCTCTCTCTCTCTTTCTCTTTTCTCTCTCTCTTTTTCTTTATCTCTCCCTTTCTCGCTGTTTTTCTTTTCCTCTCCCATTTTCCCTCTCTCTCTTTCTTACTGCTTCTGTTTATCTCCCTTTCTCCCTCTCCCTCTCCCTCTCTTTCTTCCTCTCTCTCTCTCTCTCTCTCTCTCTCTCTCTCTCTCTCTCTCTCTCTCTCTCTCTCTCTCTCCCTCTCTCTCGCTTTTTCACTCTGTCTCTCTCTCATACTGACGCTAAAAAGGTACCCGAGTACGCAATATAATACCGGGTCGCATAAACCAAAAATACGTTTACATACAACAAGAAAGAGGATATAATATCTCGAGTGCGGATACGATCTCCTGCCGTTTTACATACGCTTATGCCGCGTGCGTTCATATGCCTCGTTTAAAAGTGAGAGACGAGGTCGGTCCGCGTCGGGCGGCTACGTTTTGCCGACTCTAGAAATCCCCCCCCCCCCCCACACCCTTGGGGCCGCCATCACGGTACTGTTTCGTAGTCCCGAGAGGGTGCAATCACCAGACCGATCTGCGTTTCCTCCTGCACTCTCTCTCTCTCTCTCTCTCTCTCGCTCTGTCTTTTCAGAACTCGGATCAGAAGTATACCTCCGGTTTTGTAGAACCGCGAGTCAACGCTTCATCAGCCACGATTCCGTGACCGCTCCCGGTTGCATGTAGTTACCGAAAAAGGCCCGACTTGGTAGCAAAACCGCGAAAGCGACATATAGGCAAAAGCTTCGGATGCAACCGCGTGAACGAAACACATGACGAGGCAAATAACGATTCGTTATTCGATGAGATTGCGGAACCAATGCAGCTCGAGCTCTTTTGGATTAAACCTTGTTCTTCTTTCGTTTCAATCTCGAGCCATCAACAAATTTTAATGGATTATGATGTAAAGCTGCTGAATCTTTGAATTCGAGAAGAAAAAAAAACGAAATGAAATTCCATTAAATCGTTATTGTTCCATTTTTTTAATTAAAAAAAAATTTGATCATTAATCTCTTATATATAAATATATATATATTGACTATGTGTATAAAAGAATATGTATACACGAAAGTAATGATCAAAGAAAAAAAAACTTTTTGAAAAAATTAAAAATAACGTTTACAGTATTCGTAGCATGCTTTGTTTAAATTTATGCTTCGAAGAATAAATACGTTATTTTTACATTTTGCACATTAAGTTATCAGTTTTCAAAATTCGAAATTTACATTATCACAAAGAAGATCTGTGAAAAATTTCATTTATTTCCGAGGTAACAGCTATTCGGAATTACAGTCGCAATTACTTTTGTCTGTTGTGCCAAATCTACAATTACAAAAACATAGGCATCCGACAGCATAGTGTAGGCGTGTGTAGTATAGGCAGAAGATAGGTAGATTGTAGGTGGGATTCCATGTGTAGGCGAAATATTTCCTTCGAAAGAAAACATTTCAGGGGGTTAGGGAATGACGAATTGTGATAAAAATCACTGAGGTATTACTCGTGATTGAGTATTTTTTATTTATTTTGGATTTATGAAATATTCTATACATTTTGTAGACGTACCATTCAATATGGTAAAAATCACTATAAACATCTTTGCAAATCACAAGCAAAATTTGTATCAATGTATACATATATATTAGTCCTGCTCATTATTAGGATGTTGGGGGAGTTATTTTTTGATAGTGTAAGGAAATATCCATTTATGCAAACCTACCATCCCATGCAGAAATATTATCATGGATACAGTTCGATTCGGACTAGGATCCTGATTTCTCAATGGGGATCCAGTCGGACATCGGATCGGATCCGGGAGCGAAATATAATGCTCGCAAATCGGATTCCAGCCCGGATTCTAATCCGGAAGTGTTAAGGACTTTAGTCAGTATCCAAATAGAAATTTTGCATAGGATCCAGGCTAGAATCCCGAACTTCTAGAACAAGATCTAGTTTGATATCGAATCGGATCCCAGGAATGAATGTAAAAATCACCAAGAGATACCGACATTTTCTGAAATAATTTATGCAAGGATCTCAAAAAGTTTAGGTAAAAAATCACTTAAATCACTACATTATAGCTCAAAACTTATATATTTTAATAACAGAATTTCGAGTAAAATTCTTTACATTTAATAAAAAATTTCGAACAAACAATATATAAACCTTGAAAGACTTATATTTCCTGGAGAAAAGTGATAAGCGATATTTATTCTAAGTAATTATATTTAAATTAAGGGGTTACGTGGGTTTCGAAACCAAAAAAGCATATTTTCTCAATTTTAAAAAAATATAATATATAAATTATTTTACTTAAAATGTTAAGCACATAAAAGAGCAACATTTCAAAAATATTTAAAAAAAATTTCATTCAAAAATTTGGGAAATTCAGCCGGCGGGTCCTGGTTTTCGGAGACCCCTAAAAAAAAGTGTCCTCGTGGTGGTCAGGATAACTCATGATAGCTTTATCTAAAATTAAAAAACCAAATTTTTTCTGTTAGTAGATAAGTATAGCTCATGATTGAACGAAGGATTTTAAAAAAAATTGAAATTTGAATTTTTGGCAGATTTGTATGCAAAATAGTTCAATTTTTGGTACAATTTACACTACGTATAGCCTTGTAAATTCAGTTGTAATCGAAAAAAAACACCTTCGTTCAATCACTAGTCAATGCTATTTTGAAGAAGTGTGCAAAATTTCAACAAGATCGGTGCATTAGTTTTTAAGCAATCATGTCCACCAATTTCAAAAATAGTGTTTTTTCAGAAAAATGCATATACCTGCGTCGCTCCCGGCCGGTCTTTCCCAACAGGGGGAATTACCAAAGGCTCTCTCTCCTAGACTTTTACTCCGATTGACTTAAAACTTCGTGAGAATATTCTAGACATAGTATTAGATATTGAAATTAAAAAAAAATGGATTTTTTGAAATTTTCAAACCCACGTAACCCCTTAAATGGAAATCGTTCAAACTAAGAAAATATCTATTTAATTTGGTAAGAAAAATGTATTTAATACGTATTTGAAATATGTATTTCAATCTTGCCACCACGTCTCCGCCTTGTGCTTGTGGGCGCCATCTGGATTCCTATAATGCTACCCCTTCTAGGGTATCCGTATCATATCTCGATCGGGATCCGATCGGAACCCTAACAAATTTCTGCACAGGATATTATATATCATTGAACAATCAACGTATGCTGGTAAGATTGTTGGTTGCCGTTAACCACGCATAATTTACTAAACTGCCAAAATATCAATAAGCAGTACTGTATTTTGGGCAGTAACCATGACTATAAAGTATCGTTCTCCCCTCAGGGTAATATAAAATATGTCAAAAATATGCTTAAAGCTACCATACATCTCAGTGTAGTCGAAAGTTATGACGTTTCATCTGCCGATTCTTCAGTAAAGACGACAGCTTAAAAAAATGATTTCCAAAGTCTGCCGACAAAACGTCACAACTTTCAAGCATCATCGAGCAATAATCATCCTGTCTACAAGGAAACCTCCATTTTCTTGTCTTTCGCGTAAGGATTATTTTTTTCCAAAGAAGCTTAAAAAAGCCCTATCATTTTCGCTGATGAGACGAAAATGGTTTTATCATTGGTAAGACTAGGCACAACTGGTTCCCGGTTGTGCTTGATGGTTCAAAGAGAGCTAGACAAAAGAAGAATAAGCGAGAAAGAGAGAAAGCGAGTGAGAGAGAGAGGGGTTGGGGGTGAGGCTTGATGCAGAGGTTTGGGAGTATGAAGTTTTAAGTGGCGCTTACACCGGTAGTGCCATTATATATTTCTCGGCTCGCAAATTCTGGCCGTTTCTTCCTCGCAGCACCTATCCCATCTCTCCGAATAGCTCTTTCCGCCTTGCTCCATTTCCTTCTTGCTACTCCGCTTGAATACGTTTTCACTCTCCTTTCGTCGTTCACTCGTGTCTCTGGCTTCTTTCGCCCGCGGGCGTGGGTGGCAACGATGGCAAGGCAGGAGGAAACGAATGGCGAGGGGCTGGGGGAGGGGGTGTGGGATGCTGGCCCGGAAGTCTCCAGCCAGTGCACACGTATGGCGTGTACCAGAGCCCGGCGACAGTTTCAAGCCAGAGTGGAAGTGACGTGCCAGTATATTACATCTTTTTAACCTCCATACCTCCTCGCCTTGCACGGTTTGCAAATATTCAAGTGGCTTCGCTAATGGATACCCTGCCCTACCGCTTTGCCTGAAGCCCCGTGTACCTTGGCTACCTTATTCGCGTATGGAGGGCTTTGGGGTATGGCAGCGGGTTCAAGGGAGTCCGAGGCAGGCGCACGATCTTGCATCAAAGTGGTTGCTTCGTGGCATACAACGGTCGGGGGGGGGGGGGCGCAAAGTAGACGAGGGAATGAGGGAGCAGACGCAGAGGGTGAAAACAGAGAGGAAGGGGTGGATGGAGCATCCATCTCTCGTGGGGTAGACGCGTTAGGGAAACCAAAATTAAAAAAAAGTACCGAGTCGTCTGACATCTCCGTCAATCCTGGCTTTCCAGTTTTTTGGATTCTTTCCCTGGAGATTCCTCGGCGAGAAACGCCGATCTTCTTGGCGCTTCATGCGACTAGTCATTCTAAAACCTTCTAATGGAAAGGTTCATTTTTATAGTGTATCACTGACAGAAAACTTATTTTGATATTAACCACCTGACTAGAAATTGAGTTACGAGACAAACTGAGGCCGGATCCGGCATGTCGTATTCCGTGATACGGTACTGATCCGGAAACCGCATCAGGTCTCTATTAGGCGTGAAACGCTTTTTCTCTTCCGGCCCTGGACACATTTTCATCTATGGGGCAGACAACGCCCGGATCCGGCATGCCGCATTCAGTAATACGGTTTTGATCCGGCGGCTGGAACAGGGCCCCGTGAGGTGAAAAACGCTTTTTGTCCCACGGCTCTGACTAGGTATGTATTCACGGGGTGAATTGAGTCCGGATCCGGCATGCCGTATCCGCTAATACGATACTACTGGATGCCGGATCCTCCGCCATCTATCGTCTGCAAACGATATATTATAAATTTTGAAGCCTTCGCCATCTACCGTTTGTGTGCCTGAAATAAAAAATAAAAAATAAAACAGACTAATTAAAAAAAAAAAGATTGGTTGCTTGTTTTGTGGTTTTTTGATGGATTGGGGTCCTGGAACAGATGAGAATTAGATTAAATCATGTCCCGCCTAATTGAAGTTTTCATCTAAGAACTTGGATTTGAATCTACGACCTATCATTCTGAATCTAACCACCCTGCCTATTTAGCTATACTAACAATTGAGTATGTTTTGAATTAATTTTACAACGTGTATAGGATCTGGCTAATGCGTTGAAACAATGTGTTTCACTTATTGTACCATGTTGAAACAACACGCTCTATACCATTCTTGGTAACAACATAATTTTAACATGTTGCCGGGAACACGCTTAATGCAACACATCTAAAGTGTGTCGAATCTACCCAGTTTCTCCCGAACGAAACACTTGGTGGAGGTGCAACTCAAACATTTCATCGCACAAAGCATCGGAAAACAATTCACGTGCACGCGTGTACCACAAACAACACGGGTCAAGTGAGTTGATACGACAATATGGAGGACGTTCATAATCTCGCTACGCAATATCCGCAAGGGACACCTTGCAGAAATTGCTTACGCACAGTAATCCCTAGCGTAAACTGGTTACGCATGCTAATTCCTTGCATAGAATGGATCTTACGATAGAAGAATTCTTTGCGTAGATTGGTTATGCTAGACTAATTCCTTGCGTAGACTGGTTACGCTAGCATAATTCTTTGTGTAGACTTGTTACGCTAGACAAATTCCTTGTGTAGACTGGTTATGCTGGAATAATTCCTTGCGTAGACTGGTTACACATGGTAATTCCTTACTTAGATTAGTTAGGCTAGAGTAATTTTTTACGTAGACTGGTTACGCTAGACTAATTCTTTGCGTAGACTGGTTACGCATAATTATTTCTTGTATAGACTGGTTACATTAGAAAAATTCTTGGCGTAGATTGGTTACGCTAGACTAATATACCTTGCGTAGACTCGGCACCCCCTCCCTCCCTCCCAGAAACCCGGTGACACACCCCAGAAAAAAATCGATCCAAAATAATTAAAGCTAATTGAAGTCAATAATTGATTTATTTTATTTAGGTTCCATCCAAGCAAGCATAAAAAAAGAATTTATGGGGGCACACCCGAGTAGACGACGGAAAAAATTGGTGAATTTTTAAAATTGTTATCTTTAAAAGTATTTGTCCGATTTCATCGGTGTTAGTTTTATTCGAAAGTATAAATATTGACAAAAATGTTTATAAATATATATAGACTGGGAGCGCTGTTATTGTCGTCGGCGTAAAACATCTCCCTCGTTGGCGGTCCTCATGCTTGCACGCAGTACATTGATTTGAAATAAAAATTCTGAAAAGATTCTTAAAATGTAATGTACAATCCCTCCGTAGCGTAGAATTTTTTATTTACTTTATTTTTTTTCAAGCCGGAAAGTTCGGAAAATTGGGATTAAAAATAAATGTAAATTTCGATCAGTCTCTACTTTGTGAACAAAAAATTCGAAAAATTCTACGATGCGGGGGGCTTTATATATTATATTACATTTTAAGAATCTTTACGAAATTTTTGTTTCAGATCACTGTATTATGCAAAAAATCATTTTGCAAAAATATATTGGTGCACATTTGAAAAACTAAACGTTACGGGAACTTCCGATTCGGGTTTCTCCATTCCGGAGATAGGTGAGACGTCCGCGGTATACTCTCATTATTTTTAAGTGTGGTGTACATCACGAGAAGTTATGGTCGGTCTGTTACACGATCGACGGTGTTATCGTCTCGTCTCGTATTGCATCTGCCTCGTTACGCAGTTTTACGGAAGTTAAGGATTAAGGGGGCGCTTATGGACAGTGACTCAAGCTACGAAAATCAGGAACTTGGTAAGACTGTAGTTTGTGTAAAATCCTTAAGACTTGACTGTGTGTAAAATCCTGACATTTCGTCATGCCAATATTCTAATCGGTAAAAAAACATTAATAATCAACCTGCTTTATGAGACTAAGCTTATGCGGACCCCTGAAATACTCTTGTTTGTGTTTTTTCGTCCAAGTTCCAAAGTTCCACTAAAGTTCATGAAGTAAAGAAAAATGGACTTCGAATTGCCCTAGTAAGTTGTTTCCCTGCCACCGTCATGTTACCCCTCAACAATTGAATTAAAATTGAATTAAAATCGAATTAATGTTTAGTTAAAATTAAATTGAAATTGAAATAAAGTTGAATTGAAGTTGAATTGAAGTTTAATTTATACTGAATTGAAATTGAATTAAAATTTAAAGAAAATTTAATTAAAATTGATTTTAAAATGAATTAAAATTGGACACTGATTTGAAATACAGTACACTGCAAAAAAAATATTTCCTTTAAATAGGATTTATTTAAATCAAATAGGTTTTTTCCTGGTCTCACTGCCTACTACGATCTTATTTGTTTCAAATATTTTTATTTATATGTTCAAGCTATTCTTTTTAAATATTAAATATAGTAGCATTAAAGAAATCAAGATTAGATTCAAATTAAATAAATAAAGATAAAACACGATATTTCGCATGAATACGAGAAAGGAATATATGCTAATGGTATAAAAGTGCGGTGACAAAAAGTTAAACTAGTTTTCTTTTTTTTTCACTAACAAGGCTGTTATTTAGAAAAAAAGAAAGGTGTCGCCATGCCTTTTATTAACAGGTGCGACTATTTATGTATAGAAAGACTAGAGCCTTTTCCTCAACTGCAGAATGTTACAACATTCTTCCAATGAAAACAAAGCCATGAGATTTTGAGAGACTGAATCGTGTATCATTTTTCCGTCTGTCTCTTTTGTCTTATACTACCAGATGAAACCAAATCACAGATTTATTAGGAATGAATAAAATATTTAGTTATTAGACGATATTAAATAGATATTGATTTGAATAAATAAATATATTAAAAATAAATATCTTCAATAATGGAATGCAATAGAAAAAATTTGATTTCACGAAAAGTCTAGTTAATTCAAAGTAAAAAAAATCAAATGAACGCATCTAGTTAATATCAAAACAATTTTTTTTGTCAGTATAAGCGTTACTATCGAAGTACAAAACCAAGTTCAATAATCAACTCAAATATTGCGTTCTCTCTTCATGTCTTCCAGATTGGATAGCCTCGTACAGTTGAGCGATTCTCGACACCTCTTTACTTTGTAAAACCAATTGCAAGCGTGTTACCGTGAAATTAGTTACGGTTACTCCGATACATTGATGAGCGTTCAAAGGTTCAAATACGGGGCGTACTTCCCGTGGCTGAAAAGTTCCGCGCGATACTTCGGTACAATCCTATATCAATGGTGGCTTGGACGATATAAACCCACGTATAAACCACGTATAATCGAGATAAGCCAACGGCCCGTAGAAAATACTCTCCCGTTTCCTTCTACAGAGGTATGGTTTTCCCCAACGGTCCCTCATACCTCGGCCCTATCTCTCTCTCTCTCTCCCTCTCTTTCTCTCTCTCTCTCTCTCTCTCTCTCTCTCCCTCCCCTCCTCTCTCTCACTCTCTCTCGCTCTCTCTCGCTTCTCACTCCCTCGTATCGGCTGACGGCAGTAAAACAAGCTCGCCCACGGGAACGGTAACGATGAGGAAGGCTTGGACACCCGAAGCGTCCGTGAATTAAGAGCGCAAGAAAGAGAGAATACGAGAGATTCTCACATAAAAGTTGCGAGAATTCTACGATAGGGAATTCTCGTATGTATGCGAGTCCAAACGATAGGAAAATGGAAACACTCCTTTCCCTGTACCATCAGCCAACCATATAGACCTAAGAATTTGATAAAAATCTCACAGGTCTATTCCTCTCTCCTTAAGCTATATTTATTACGACGTTAAAAAAAAAGTGTTCACAAGAAGGAAAAAAAAGTTTTCTGATAACGCCACGAAAAAGAAAAAAAGTTTCTGGATGTGCTAACGAAATGCAGGCTGCTTCGATTTTTTAAGGTACTCTCGCCAAGGCGTTTTTTCTATAGATTTTTTTTTCGACGACTCATTCAGGACGCTATTAAATGATAACCTGCAAAATTTCAAAAGGATTCACCATTCCGTTTGCGAGATATGGACAATCAAAGATTTCATGGTTTTACACGTGTTTTTATGGGGAGCAGTGGAAAATTTCACGCAATAACTTTGAAACTTTTCTACAGATAAAAAAAATTCTCAATCACAGAGGAGGGTGTAATACCACAAAGGACGAGGTCATACCACAAAGTGGGTAAAAAAAAAGTCATGAATTTTGACCATCTAGTATCAGAGATATAGCGATTTAAATTAAGGGCTTACATACACCTGGGTAGGTCAAAAAGATCGATTTTTCAAGAAGGTGCTCATTCGGAAGTACTATCCTTGGAGTGTCTACCCTGAAAATTTCATAAGGAAATTCGCAGTAATGACGAAGTTATAGCGTTTTCTAACTGACCGGGTGAGCAACGACTAACGGTTGGGGCGCAGGTAGACACGGCCTTTGTCATCTGTTTGAATATGAGTTTGACTATGAATGAGGTTGACACAGCAAAAAAAGATCTAATTGAAGCGTCAACATCTAAGGGAAGATCCGTCATATGACCAAGGAATCGACGATTTCATGTAAGTTTAAAATAAACCAGTTATTTCAGTGTAAAGTGTACTCAAAACTTTGAACGCGTTTCACTCGAAACAGTGTTTTCAAAATCGGTACCAGAAATATCTCCGCAACTACTGGACCGATCGGGATCAAGTTTTGCACAGTTATGCTTCACACAATAATCTAGTTCTTATCGAGCCGTTCTTCCGATACCTGACATTTTTTTTTTTCACCATGAGTACTGAACAATTTTGAGGCAAAAAATCGCCTGTTTTATTCCAGTGACTGCCATGACCCGGAAAAATTAAATGTCTTAATTCCGGCTCGATAAGTACTAGTTTTATCTATCTACTTTGAGAAACAAATATATTTTTTTTAGATAAAAAATGGCAGAGGCACGTCTGGTACCGCGAACGCTGTCAACAAAAACACGTCCCAGGAAAACGACTGTAACTTTTTTACCGTTTGAAATTGTTTAACCAAATTTTCACACAATGTAGATAAAATGTCTTACTTTGAAATGTATATCATGGTTGTTCAATAATATTCCCATTTCGATATTCTGATACTTTTTTACGACCCCGTTTATTTCCAATGTCTGAGCCGAGGGCATCTGTAGGAAAAAGCGATGCAGGCCCTTTGGAACATCCTGGGTGTTCTTAGAAGTAAATGGAGGAAAAACCATTTTTGGGAGACGAGGGTCCCATGCTTTAATAGCCGATGCACAAGGGTACAAGCTAACTGGTCACTCATCCGAGGTATTCAACACGCCAAGGTTTGCTCATATCTCGAGAGACCACCGGCGCCGCGCACCCGCCCACGCAATCGGCGCTTTATTTATCTTTTATATGTAAATGATCCATGGCTGAAGACGACTGACACGAATGTTTACGTACGAGTAAAAAGACATACATCTCACCGGTACACTGCAATAGCTTCGTTTGGGTGTACGATAAACGAAGTATGTATACATTTGTTACATTAATGTTTGCTAATGCAGCTGGATCTCTGGGCACTCAATTATCGAGGATTCCGTTGGAGTTGTCCTACTGTGATCCCTGATCTATGAATAAATGGTTTCTTTGGTGTCTGACCACGTTTGCAATCTTGGGTGAAACAGGCACCCCTGTACATTATTCGTCCCTGAATCGAGTGTGATATGGCTCATTGTCAGTCCTCATTAATGGCTTTGTAATTCTTCTATTATTTGATTTAGTTGAGCAGAAAGTGTAGTCTAGGGTAAATTTGAAATGGTTTGCATCAGAACTAGATTCTTCTCTATGCAACTTACCCTGGGGCCAAATTTTCAAAATTAAAAGGGTCGTACGTATATCCAAGAAAACTAAAAATACCTACATGATTGACGATAAGTGTCCATTGTTTATCTAGGAAAGAGGACGTGAGCTTTTCCGCATTATGGAACTGCATATAACAGATCAGCCAGTTGTAGAGCTATTTTCCTACACTGCCAAAAAAAACAATATATTTAATTTAAATAGGATCTAAATCAAATAGGTTTTTTCCTTGTCTCGCGGTCTACTACGACCCTATCTATTTCGAATATTTATTTTTATTTGTTCAAACAATGCTTTTTAAATATTAAATAAAGAGCAGGTTCAAATTAAATAAGTAAAGATAAAACACGATATATCGCACGAATACGAGAAAGGAATGTAGGTTCATGACATAAAAGTGCGGTGAAAAAAGGTTAAATTATTTTTCTTTTTTTCACTAACACGGCTGTTATTTGGAAAAAAAGAAAGGTATTGTCGTGCCTTTTATTAACAGATGCGACTTTTTATTTATAGAAAGCCTAACCATTTTCCTCAACGGCAGAATTTTACAACAATCTTTTAATGACAACAATGCCATGAGATTTTTGAGAGCCTGAATCGTGTACCATTTTTCCGTTTGTCTCTTTTGTCTTATGCTACCAGACAAAACCAAATGACAGATTTATTAGGAATAAATAAAATATTTAGTTATTAGACGATATTAATTAGATCTTGATTTGAATGAATAAATATATTTAAGATAAATAATTTTAATAATGGAATGCAGTAGGAAAAATGTGATTTCACGAAAAATCTAGTTAATTCAAATAAAAAAAAATCAGATAGACGCATCTAGTTAATATCAAAAGAATTTTTCTATCAGTGTAGCTATCTTTCTTAATGGAGCTGGTTTTTTTTCTCAATCAATGTTCGAGGATTTCGTCGGAGTTGTCCTACTATAAACTATGATGTATAGTGCAAAATTCTCTTCGACGGCCGACTACGTGCACAACTTTGTCTACTCATTGATGCTTTCATAATTCTTCTATCCTTTGATTCAGGTCAGCATCAAGTCCAGTCTAGGGTAGCGCAATTCCAAATGGTTTGGATCACAGCTTGATTCCTCTTGATGCAACTTACCCTGGTGCCAAATTTTTAAGATTTCGAAGCGCCGTATACTGATATCCAAGAAATCCAAAATAACACCAGTATGATTAACGTCAGGTATCCATCGCTGATGTTGAAAAAGGCGCGTGAGCTTTTCCGCATTACGGAACCACGCATAAGACATTAGCCAGTTACGGAGGCTATTTCCCAGCGTGATACCGTTGCTCAATGGATATAATACGAGAATCTCTTTGTCTTTTTTACTCGCAGCGAATACCAAAACCGATTCGCCTTCGGTTATCATTTAAACTGCGGTGGGAAATTTTCCATCCGTCTTCCACCATTCGGTTTCCTCTCAAGTATCTTCAGGGAGATACGTGCCTGCAGCGTGCACCAGCTCGTCTTCTCTCTCTCTCTCTCTCTCTCTCTCTCTCTCTCTCTCTCTTGCGAGAGAGAGAGAGAGAGAAAGAGTCTTGGTCTAACCATGGGTAATTTTACTTTTACGTCCTGTAATAAGTGTGTGACCGTTTACGCAACACTGGCGTACACTCGCGGCGTCTATACAGCGTGTAACGCAGAAGTTTTCTGGACTTTGAGTGTACCGGTTGCATTGTCCAAGGCGACAATTATTGTCCGAGAGATAAGGTAGCATGAAAAAAAAAACAGACGGGTTTTAAAGTGTGAAGGCAAGAAATAACGTGACCGCGCGCTGTGTAGTGCCAGGTACGAGGCTCCTCTCTCGAAGGTAAATCCTCGGGTGGGCGCGCTTATAAATGAACGGGACCCTCGGGTCTCCAATGGATTACAAACGTGTTTATAAGCTGACTGATGCGGTGTTGGGTCGTAGGCCATCACGGTATCGTAAAAATGATCTTACGGTCCTCATTGAATACGTTTGATGACAATAATGCCATGTAATTTACGGATATGTCGCCATCGTTGTGCACAAGAATTTACTGATTGAAACTTTCGAGGTCCCATCCGTCTGAAGCCACTTTGAGGATCGGCAGTTGAGGAATATTGAACAAAAATTTGTTGTGGGAAACCGGTAATTGAGAGCTGGAAGTTAAAGAAAAATCTCAGATGATCGAGTCTTCAATGTACATTGCGCTATCGTATTTGAGGAAAGTTCGAAAAAATTTAACGATGCTCTTGATAAATGTCACAAAACAGTTATTGAAAATCTAATTTTTTTTTAAATGTGAAATTCTTCTTGGCAATTGTTCAAATGCCTGCGAATGTCTGAATCACAGCCTGAACATATATTGATTAATGATATTAAGTACCGTATGAAAATGTCCCTGGGTTTTTCTATCGAATTTTTTCATGCCTGACAAAATATTAAAACGAATCAAATCGTTCTAAATCGGTGAATATTCCATTTCCCGTGCGAAAAATTGGCAGGGCATCCCTAATACGATTTAGAGCCTTCAAGGGATTGTTTGTGGATTCCATGGTAGGGTTTTTCGTAAAAGAGCCGGACCGAGCCTCTATTAGGAACTGGTAGGGTAGGTAGGATGACTAAAACTATGGTCTAAATACGGGGACCAAGTAAAGGCCTTTAAGGGGTGAAGTTGTAGATTCCCTAGTAGCAATTACCCCAATACTACCAGACTTTGCTATTATAGGGACAAATCAGTATAAATTGCTTGACTAAAGAATTTGTGGCACAATAATTATCCAGATCGATTAAATATAATAATTAAACTATGCGTTTAGTAGACGAGCTGTGATGCCTTGAAACACGCATGCAATACGTTCATTGGAACAACGCAGGATCGAACGTGTCAAAATTTGCAACAGAATTCTAAGCCTCAAATGTATTGAAATAACACATTTCTTTTTCACAGTTCACACACACGCACGTACGCATATGACTGCAATAATTTGTATGACGCACCGTTGACGCAATTTTTAAGGCCCTGGTTATTTTACCTTCAATGGCCCTCGTTACACAGTTTAACTGGCCACTGATGGCCCATGTGAGGCTTCCAGACTAGGGCTTTAATAAAGTTAGGGAAAATTAAGATGGGCCCGATCAAAGCCGAACTCAATTTCCGAACCGGTTGATAAGTATATTTATGTATTCAGCGAAGAGTATTGGACGCGTGGTTGGTCTGCGACTGCAGCGATTTCCCATTTCAAGCACGAAAAAAACAAGACTGTATCGTACTCTCGCTACGCATGAGATCAAGAAAATATATGTTCGTAAATATATGTTCGTTTTTTTTAGTCCCTTTTTTATCGAAAGCCTGTTCCATTAACTGACAACGTATGGACATCATGTACGAAACGTATAGTGACCGCAACGGAAATTTTGCATGTTTCGACGTCGGCTGTCCGTACCGGAAGTCCTCTGGCGCTGGCTTCCATACACCCCCCCCCCCCCCCCCCCCCGTATAGTCCAATATTTATGGAAAATCTAACGCGCCTGTGTTACATACAGACTCCATTATTATGGGACGCGTATAATATAATGTGTAGAGCGCGGGGTGTCGTTGGGCCAGACGTCGCTATGATAGACCGCGTATACGTTGTACTATATATTTATACAGGGTGGCCCAAAAAATGACGTCCAAAAGGAAAATCTACGCTGCCAAAAAAAAATAATATTTCATTTAAATAGGACGTATTTCAATCAAATAGGTTTTTTCCTTGTCTCACAACCTGCTACGAGACAAGGAAAAAACGATCCTATTTGTTTCAAATATTTTTTCTTATTTGCTCAAGCTATTCTTTTCGAATATTAAATATATTTAAAGTAAATAAATAAAGATTAGATTCAAATTGAGTGAATAAAGATAAAACACAATAGATCGGATGAATACGAGAAAGGAATATAGGTTCGTGACATAAAAGTGCGGTTAAAAAAAGTTAGATTGTTTTTAGTTTTTTCACTAACAAGGCTGTTATTCGGAAAAAAAAAACGAAAGGTATCGTCGTGCCTCTTACTAACAGGCGCGACTATTTATGAATAGAAAGACTAAATGAATACAACAGTCTTCTAATTGTGGGGATAGGTGCAATAATCAATAAACACTATTCCCCACTAACACAAGGGTCTTGCTTTAACAACACATTTTATTAAAGATGTATGAAAATGTAACGTGGCGAAAGACGAGTGCTCGTTCTCGTGTCTCGATTCAGACACCTCTCGAACGATAGTCAAATGATACTGCCCGTCAATCCTCAAGGGACGAGGCACGTTTATGTCGGCCTTCACGACTATCGTGATTCCATTTCTTTTGTATTCACGGGAAATATTCGTCTTCGTGTAGATTTCTTATATTGTAACCGAAATATTCGTCTTCATGTACATTTCTTACAATTCGCCCGAAATATTTGCTGTAGCCTCTACATAATAAAAACAAAGCCATGAGATTTTTGAGAGACTAAATCGTGCACCATTTTTCCGTCTGTCTCGTTTATCTTATACTACCAGATTAAACCAAAGCACAAATTTATTAGGAATAAATAAAATATTTACTTATTAGACGATTCTAAGAAATTCCAAGAGATAATTTTTAGAAACAATTAGGAGGAGTACATACACGAAAGAGAAATAAATATCAAATGTATGCTAGAGGCAAGCTCGAAAAAAAAAACTGCTTTTTTCTCGAAAACTAAAAAAGATCGTGTACCATAGATGGGGGTGATTCGGCTAGGAATGTATCCGAGGCATCCGGATTGTCCTTTCGGACGTCACTTTTTGACCTACCCTGTATTTACAATCGCGTCAGTATCACAAATCCTTTCGTTGTGTTCGACGCGGGTGCAAGTGATCTCGCTGTTTCCGTCGTGTTCGCATTTGATATGCATCGCCGACCCAACCTGCGCTAATTACCGCGATCCACGCCCAAGAAAAAACAACGCATTGACAGAAAAAAAAGCTACAATAGCGGGCGACCCTTCCGTCAAACCGGAGAATAATAAAAAAAAAAATAACGTACTCGAAACAAAATCCAGAGCAGAGGAAGTAGAGAAAAAAGAACGAAACAAAAATGAGAGTGGGCGAAAGGGAAACGAATGAAAAGTATGCTTTAATCTGCTGCCATAGGGTGAGAGAGAGAGAGAGAGCCCCCCCCCCCCCCCCGCTCCGCCTCGCTGCAACTTTCACGAACGAGATGCCGCGTATAGGGAAAAAGACAAGAGGAAAGAGGAAATGTCGTTGGTTGGCGCGCGCGCGCACAAACGACTCTGTGGGGTAATTGCTTTTCCGTATAAACATGGTGACCGCACGGATCGGTATACGTTACGGCCCGTACATGTTTGTAAATGTGTTTATGTGTGTACGTGTGTGGGTGTGTGGATACAAATTATGGTATACATGGAAAGTTCATGGTTGCACGGAGTGTCGAGAACGCGTGGGGGGAAGAGAGTTAGGGTGGGTTCGTATCAAACTTTAGCTTCGTCATGGAACGTAGCGAGGAGGATGGTCGTTTGCAACACGGGGCTAACTTACTGTTGTGTTTACTGAATGCACAGTTACCACCAACTCTGATGTCGCCGTGGTGTGCCTCTGTTCAACCCTTGTTCTGCTACGTACAGCTGCACATACTCGTATACGTTTGTACCACACACACATACACCCGCACACATGTGTACTTGTACGGGGTGAGTCATTAGAGACTCGAAAACACCGATGAATATTGATTTTGGGCATAAAAGATTGCCCTGAAATTTGAACGGATTGTCAAATCGGCGTCCGCGTCAGTTGCTGATTTTAAACATGGATTTGCCAATGTGGGGTGGAAAAATCGTAAACGGTAGCTGATTTCGGATTGGTAAGGTCGTAGGGTATGAAGGGGCATGTTGAGCAGTCGGGTAAGTTGGGCAATCGAAATATCTGGAAAATCAAGCACAGCACGCGGGTGTATCAAATGACGGAAAGAGAATTTCCATTTCCATTCTTCAGTCTAATCCATTCGGCGAGACCCTTGCCAATATAAAATGATCCGGTGGTCAAGAATTTCTCATTGGGGAGTCTATTGACTCCCCAATGAGACCAAGTTTCAGACTGGCCGTCATTTTTCGACAAAACTTGCCTCCACCCAACCCAGCCATATGTTATGTCAAGTGACGTCGCGCCTCTACATATCCTTTTAACCCCAGGGTTGCTCTCCTTTCGCTCGGACTCTGGTAGAGAATTTCTTCCGAGGCGCTTACAGGGGGACCGATGCTACACGGAGAAGAGCCAGCCATTAATGTACTTTCTGTTCGTCCGACATTGTCGTGGTGGCGCTGGTGCTTGGGGGCTACCGTGAAAACTAACACGTAAAGATGCATCTATATGGATTTATCCTTTCGCGTTCCACCAACGCTTTTCCTTCTACACACACGGACACATACACACCCGCATAGAGATACTCTTCTCTTCTCTCTTCGCCGATCCCACTTGACTCCGTGACTTTCTATACAATATTTCACTTCTCGCACGAGAGCACTTTATTCTCGGTCTCCCGCCATTAATTTCCCGGAGTCCCGGAGCTTTCGGGCAAAATTTTGGTTGTCCTTTTCCCGGGCGAGCGAGCAGAGAAATCCGCGGATAGCTATAGACTCATGTGTACGCGGTTTGCTGCGCGCAAACATTAGCACGCATACGAGCAAGTGCAGCGGGAGGAATACATCGGGACTTGGTGTCCAAGGATATGGGAAGGATTTGGAAAATGTACCACCTTCATGGGACCTGGTTTCCCGGAGAAAGGACCGCGAGGTTTGACTAGGATTCGCACACAACGAAGTCGTGCGCGAGCGAGCTCTTCGATACCTTGGAGAACGCAATAGCGTGTCTTTGCTCCCCAGAGCGCTGCAAACATCCCCGGACAAGGATCATCTCCGGGTTCCAGTGCAGAAACGTTGGAAGAGAAAACAAAGATGTGGTCCAGCCCAAGGGTAGAAGCCGATGGAGGTTGATGGTCGGTTGGGGGTGTGGGCGCCACGGAGTGCGGACGAGAAAAGTTTGGTCGCTTCTTTTCTTCGGTACTTGCCAATGTTGTGATGTTTGCCTCGCTTTATCTCCATACCCGTGCCATTTCTCTCCCTCCCTCTCTCTCTCTCTCTCTGGCTTTCTCTCCTCCAAAGTGGTAAAACTTTCGCCAGTTTCGGAAAGTTCCCTCACACTCGTTGAGAACAAGTTCACTTTCAAGTCCTGACCATCGCCGTCAATCTCTGAACGCCCTTACGTGCATCTCAGCATGTTCCTGTGGGGTCGCCTGGACACGTGACCAAACTGGTACGAAGAGATCGAAGTAGGCGACGCGACGATCCAGGGCGAGGTCGTTGCCCTCAGTCAAAAATGGAATGCTGATTTGATGCTCTTGAGTCTGATATTATTCTTAGGATGAGCATTGATTGGTTCTTTGCAATCAGATTTTATATTTTTTAAATGAAACTTTTTCAGACTCGTTTTTCGTTTGTTTACGCATTTCGGGTGACGTGCGTGTCACGTCCAATCGATGCTCGGTTACGCAAGTCGAATCTTTCACTTCCAATGACTGCTGCTTACATGCCACGTGGGCGGTAGATTTCGGGAAGTTACCATAGAAAATTCTATAACATTCTACTCGTTTGAACTTTGAATTAAGGCGGGCAACCACTTTAGATGCTTCAAAAAATCAATTGTTTTTATTTCATAAATCGTTAGCAAAATATCTTAAGAATACACCCTGAAAATTCCAAAACGATATTCGGATTCCTTCTAACGGTATGTATATAAATAATAAAGATTCTCCTAGCAAATGGATCACATGCGCGTGGCTTGGCAAAATAGAAAAAGTTGATTAGAGACAAAAGAAGCTCGAAAAGCTCGTAAAGAGGAAATGCAAGCTTCAAATGAGTTGCATGTGGAAGAGGAAGGACTGCTGTACGGTGCTGGAATCGCTGATTAATCGGTAACACACTTTATCATTTAATTAAACACATTTGACTTTGAGTTTTTCGTTTGTAAAAGTTCAAACGTGTTTTTCTCGAAACGACATTTTTTCAATTTCCGGGAATCATAACTCAAAAACTAATTGATGGATCATCTTCAAATTTGGAACACGTTTACATAATATAATTTATTAAAACATGAACCTAATGTTGGAAAGATTAGATTGTTTAAAACATTTTTATTATTGCAAAATGCCGGGAACAAAATGCTAAAAATCGATCATTTTTTTTCAAACACGTTCCAACATTCAATTCTCGATTTTTTTTTTCAAAATTTAGGTTCATGTTCTTCAAAAACATCTTAAGAATGTATAAAAAATTGTTGAACTATTTCAGATGCGAATTGCGAGCTGCACAATTCCCGCAAATCGACAACGACGATGAGGACACGCCAAGGGACACAGCGGATTACACCTTAATTAATGCATGAAATAACTTGAAAAAATTACCAGAGATGTATGAAAATATGAATAAATTATTGTCAGAGTTGCGGAAATTTCCGTTTTTTTTTTCGCAATAAAAAAAATCATCTAATTTTCGGTCTCCTAAAGTGGTTGCCCGCCTTAGAAGCGCTCTCACAAAATCTTGATATTTGCGCCTTTTATAAACGTTCTGGTAATTTATTGTTTCCTAGAAGATAATACGAATAGAGAATATCTACGGTATTATCAAAATTAACAAGTAAATTAATTAATCGTTTATTAATTAATTAATTAATTATTATTATTCGTTTTGAAGAATATTTATACCAAGTTTCAAGTTGATACACGCAAGGAATACAATTTTCCACACAAACTTTTACACCGCATTTCACCCCCTTAACAATTGATTTGCGAAAAAATTTTCCTTAGTGCACCTTCTAAAAAAATATCTTCCATATTTCATGTTTCTATCTTCGGCGATTTAGGCTGTGCGTTGTCTATATATCAGTCAGTCACGGAACTGTTTTCTATGTATAGATAATGACGAATCACTTGCAGTTGAATCGGAAATGGAAGCATACATGAACAACATGGCTGTCAATCAAGCAACTATATCGACATCAATTGTTGGAGATTTTTGTGCAGCAATTTGCAAACTTGATCATCAACGAAAAATTGTAGCAGCTTTAATTTATATATAAGTTAATCAGACGGTCGGCGATATTACAGATTTTATACATTTTAGTTTACCTCCATTTTCTGTTTCTGCAGCGAGATTTTACCGGTTTACACAAAATTATTCACAATTACCAATGATTATTTCCGTCGATTTTTATGTTGAATAAAAAAAAAAGATTCTGTCGAACTAATTAATTACTTAAATGAAGTATTTGGTCTTAAGATGGCGAGCGATAAAACTATACCGATCACGAGATACGGCACAACAATTGATGCGAACTTTCCAAGATATATTGACGAAATAGAATGTAAATCCTTATTTACTTATTTTCGTTATCATGAATTAATGATTTCGTGTATAGACTGTACAGCTCAAAGTAAATACGAAGTTAATAATGAAATTGAACGACGTAATTACTCAATATTATAAATAATAATATCTTCTGCATTTTAGCTAACGTGTTTTTGCATTATCATTATAGTTATTAAAATTGAAAAAATGAGAAAACATTTGTACCTGCATTTACTTCCGTTCTTAACGACTATTAATAATAAAATTATTTAACTGAAACGAGGAAAACAAAGTTATACACTTTCGGTGATTTCGGGATAAAATCGTTGAAGGTTATGGCAAAAAAGTTTCACTTGCACCGTGGTTTCGTAAAACCCCACCCAACTTTTCGTCTTCATTTCGAGCTTTTACAAACGGCAATATTCTCACTATATTTTGATGTCAACCCGCTGAATCATCGAACTGGAAAGTTAACGAAAATTGTTCCATCAGTCTGAATAAACGAAAACCAGTTATCATATTAAAACTGGCAGCGACCGACCCAGATGATGCAAGAGATCGAAGGACCTTCCTTGAGGACATGCCAGGCTCAGCAGCTACCGCATACAATTCCTCTACAAATTGGTATGCAGAATGGTGAGTCGTTGACACAATTACCATATTCCATAAGGCACTTCTCTTCTGATGCCCGCTGTTCTTCTGTCTTGATGTCCGTCGAGTGACTCGTCGCGGAAGACCTGACGAACAAACGGACAGATGAATCTCCAACCAAGCGGTCTTTGGTCACTGAGACTTACCACGTTGTACTCGATGCGACCCAGTCGCTTTCATAGCGGCTGTTCCTTCAGCTGCTTTTGCGGTACATGGCTCGGGGATCCTCTCGCATAAACTCCCCCTGTTTATCGTGCAGAGCAGCAAAACTAGCCACGACCTTCCGCAACCCCTGTTGTACACGTACCGGTTCCGTATCCGTACGATGTCTAAGTTACAGTACAGCACTCGGCTCTCTTGCCGCAAGAACCGAGAGGACCTTTGCGTTGCACCGCACGACAAAAAAAGAAGCAAGGTATTATATATATACATTGTACCCTATATATATGTGTACGTGTACTCTTGTATAAGGATATAGCGAAGGTTCCGTAACTAGAATTCTAATGTGACGCGTCATCCGTAAAACCAGCTCTACACCCAGAGGGCAAGAAGACCTTCACTGGTCCCGTCACGAGCGGGATGCCACTTTCTTATGCCACCATATCTACACAGTTATAGTCCGCGCGTGTACCCGAGTTTCGGAGCAAGAGATCTTCTAGGGAAACATCCCTCGAGCCTTGGACATAAGAGGGTAGTCCTGGATGGGAATCGAGAGTCAAGGGTTAATCCGAACGGGGGAAGATCAGATTTCTCATTGAATCACTTCTGTTTGTACATCTTTCCTGAGTACCTAATGAAGTTTGTGCGCCGGAACGTGAAGTGAATGAGGAAAAGGCATTCCTGTGCGGATCTGGTCGACCCAATGTGTGAAGAAATCCGGCTGCTGGATTCCGATCAAACAATGTTGGATCTAATCGAATGCAGGGTCTGCAGGTTTCCAAATATTGTCTTCATCAGCTTAGAGATTGATGAATTAAGCTTCCGTTTAGAGGGGACTACTGGACGAGGCAGTCTGCCAACTGGAGTACCACAATTGCCATTCTACGATATGATGACGTCGATGAATTATGGGAAAGTAGAGGAAGCAACCATCGCTCCGGATCGAATGTGTTGGAATTGAAGAGGGAAGATGTATAGAAGAGGTTTGTTGCAACTGGAATCGAAAATGGAAGGCTCATTTGATCCAGTTGAATCCTATCTTATTATTCTTAAAGATCAATCTAGTACTTTTGAATCGCAATTAGTTTTTCTTTGTCCAAATTTAGATCTACTCGGCAATATTGTGGTTTTTTCTTGGAACGAGTATCATGAATCTTGCAATCAAGAAAATGTCTCCGAAGTGGATCTGATCCAGTTGTATTAGCGTCATTCTTAAATTGCTCCGTCAAATCCATCGAGATCAAGACAAGTAGGCTTGGAAGACATGTTGAAAAGCATACACATCTAATAACTTGGATATTCAAGTACCAGGTCCCAATCAGTTTTGGGGTACAGTCTGTTTGACAAAAGCGTGTACGATTACGTTTTTTCCCTGGAAACCGTTAGAGGGTAGAATTGTATAGAAAGTGCTTCTCTAGGTGCTTCGTTGAAAATTGTATAGGTGCTTTGTATAGAAAGCGTCAGTTGTCGTTCGACCGTGGCCATAGACGAACCACTATTATCCAAAAAACACATCGAAAAAAAACTCAGGTGAGCGAAAGAAAGTTTGGGCTGCGATTGGACCAAAGTAATTTTTCCGGACAAAGCTTCTTTTTTTTTTTAAATGCCTCCTCCCAAATAGTTTTTGCGTTTCGCCGTGCACGCTCTTATAAAACAAACTGTACCAATGCTGAATGACATCCCATTTCTCGAACTGATAAAATCCCTACTTATTTCACATCATATAACGAAAACGGACCTTACTGAATGTCGAACTAGCAGAAGGTGTAAACAAAACAAAACGAATGAATATGCAGGTGCACCCCAAGTCTTCAGCTCACGATGTTGCTACTAGGTTGATAGCATGATGGTAAGTTTCCAACATAGTCACATGATCTTCCCGAACAGAACCTCCATCGCAAAAACTATTCAAGCCCATGCTAATGGCCTCAAAAGAACAGCTGTCTTGCTCGACGTTACCACTTTACAGGGCTGTTGAGACTCCCGCGGATCTTTCAGCCATCATCGCACGATCTTTTTAGCCTGTCGATAATAGATCTATGGCCGGTTACCAGAGCGTCGTAAATATCGTAGGCACGTTAACGCGTCCATATACGATGAAGGGAGCTGCAGTGACAGGCGAGCAGTGAACGTTCGTGGGCCAATGAATCGCACAGCCTATAGAGTAGACGCGCGGTGACAGAGGGTCGTCGAAACACGTACCCGATGGGTGGGTGTACGTCGAGAAAATCCAGGTGTAGCGGATATCGTAGCGCGGGTTCTACACGATAACCGGCAGTCGGGGACAGCAGTGAGGTTTGCATTACTGCGTTGTTGCCGATGCCGTAGTGGCTGCTGCGGCTGCTGCTCTTGGAGAGTCCTCTCGCGCGCTGTCCTCCTGAACCCGATGAATATGGATGACACCTTTCTCGCTTGGTCGAACACGGTGAACCCCAACATCATGCTTGCGGTCCTATTTGTGGGATATTGACCTGTTAGCCGAGTCGAAATCACGAGTGCTTTCGATTACAGTCCTGTTAATCGACAGGCTACTATTGTACGTTCGTCGATTATGGTTATCGTACATGGCTCTCTTGTGCCTTCCAACCTTCTAGTCTCTCCTTCGTACTCGCATATGCCGCATAATCGAGCGTATGCAGATCACTTTGCGGAAGTTGAACAGGAGCACGACAAGACTCGCGTTTGTACAATTCTGTTGCACTGATTAGTGTTCCAGCAGGCTTCAAGCTACTCTAGCTTTCTATCCAATTTTGGAACCTCAACTTCCATTGGAGGCTTGGCTTTTCTGCAAATATAGTGACATCCAGGAATCCATCACAGTTTGGCAAGGCTATGTTCACTGATTATGAATCAATCCGACAGTTGGCTCAACCCTAGAAATTGTTGTGTTTGATTCGTTATTAATTTTCGGCGATAGCATCCGCCGTATGCAACCGCCCGTGGTCACGAATTGGTTGGACAGCGAGTTAATTGGGTTCACTGATTAACATGGCCTTTAATGTAATCCGGGTTGGCGACATTCCCTACACATTCGCTGCTATTTGGAGATTAGCTACGCTCGCATCGAGTTATCAAAACATGTGGCATTGACAACTTGATAAACGTCACGTTCATTTTCATAATTTGACCAAATCAGAGGATTATGCAAAAGTTTCAACAAAATGTATTTTTAAAAATAAATGTTATCGCTACTTGAAGATCCTGGTTTCTTATTGGAGACGATTTTCTTTCATTTTGATATACTCCTACGAGCCTGCGGGCACACCACGATCGGATCCTCCAAATTTCCCTAGAAGTGACTAGGAATTCTCCCAGGGCAAAGATCAATCGTGGCTTTAATTGTGACAAAAAAATGATTATTGCATCGGTTTAGTGGAACAAAAAAAGTAATACTCCGAACGAGGAATATAAAACATTAGACCACAAATATTGATATCCTGTCATATTGAATCTAAATAGAAGGGGGGGGGGGGGCTCTCTCGGGAACTGGAAATAAACAAGTGACAAGTGGGTTCTAATAGTAAAAGTGGAAAAAAACCTTACTCGTCGCTTATTCCAGAAAATCCTGATATTAAATCCGAACCCAAACAAATATTTTAATAACGTAAAAAAAAAAATCAGGAATCCGTGTGTTTGTTGGGACACGGCTGATGCGTGTTCAAAATCGTAAATTTCGTACCAATTGAAAACCGGTTTATTCGCTTCACGTGTGCATGATCGATTCGCTTAGTCGCTTTGGCCGTTTGGTTCGATTTTGGGTGGATGCACGTGCAAATAAATTAATTAAATGTTAGAACAAACACGACGATTTTTCAATCGCTGACAGTCAAGCCGATAAATGAAAATACCCTTTTACAGTTTAATCGAGTTTACCTGATGAGAGAGAGGAAAAAAACACGGGCAACCGTGACGAGTACGAAAAATTATGCGTGAATGACAAAAGCGATTTATACGGCGTACAACAAATATTCAACGGGTCCGTAAAATCGAATATCGAAACTCTCACGTATACGTCGTTGTGCGCAATTTTACGAAACCGTCGGAGGTTTATTTTGCAAAAAAAAAAAAACACGTTTTCGGCTACGAACATTTGACGAGGTTGGACGAACCAGCTTGTACAGAATTTCCATCGTGCACACTCTGCCCCTTTTTATTTTGCAATTCGCGATGTAGTCATCAGTTCCCCGGAGAAACATTTTAAATCTACATTTATTCGGCCCGCATATTTGTTTGTTTTCTCGTCCGGTGGCAGTTTCGGTCGACGAACCCATTCGTAAAAATTAAGAAAATAAAATATTCATGCTCACACCGATATACACGTATGTACGTGTGAATTTGGGCGTTGATGACTCATTAAATTGTCGATGGTGGCCGAGTTGCGGTAACATTATCAAAACAGAACAACCACTACCATACATGGTTCGGCTGGGTGAATGATCCCGGAAACGACCAACGAAAGAATAGGTCGATTCTATTTTTTGTTCTATTCCGAAGAAAACCCACGTATCGCTCGTTTCTATCATATCTCGTATGCCATATGGAGGTAGTTAATATACACGTTTATGTATTATTCTACATAAGAGCACTGAGGGACCAGTTGATTGTACTTGAAACAAATGGCCAGAGTAAAAGGTAGCCTGATACAACTAACTGTAGATTATTGGCAGGACACTCGCAATATACGACACTGAAGTTTCCATCGTTGAAATGCAATTATTGTATTTTCTTCTTTTTTTAATTTCTTTATTTTTATCATCATCCAAATTTTGCAAATTAAGGTCGTTAATCTTTAACAATAATACGTAACAACATTTGCATGATTTTCGCAGCCTAGATGGACAAAATAAAATTTGTGCAGTTAGAAAAAAAAACATTCGTTGCATTCCAAGGATGCAAACTCCAATGTCACCATAAAATAGCTGACGCATATATATCATGATTTACTTGTCAATAATCTGTAGCTTGTTTTGGGTATCCTTTTTTACCATGGGCGTTCGTTGCAAATAAATAAATATATTTATATATATACGATGTGTGTAAATTAAGTAATGAGACTGGCAATGTAGAGTTTGATCTGGCAACATTTGGGACACGTGACTTGAAGGGGCGGCAGGTGAACATGTGATACGCCTTCTGTACAAGTTTGAACTCGCTAGAGTCATTTGGTTGTCCGTAGAAATTTTTTTTTTCGTGAAGCAGTTTTTTCTAGTGCGTTCTAAAAATGAGTGACATAAATTTCCCGAAACGGTGTGCTCTCAGATTTTGCTTCAGACTTGGACACAGTGTAACGGAAACTTTTGCAAAACTTCAACAGGCCTACAGAGTCAGTGTTTTGTCAAGGGCCCAGGTTTTTCGGTGGTTTAAGACATTTTCAGAAGGAAGACAGTCGATTAAAGATGAACCATGCAGCCGAAGACCTTCATCTTCAAGAACCGATGAAAATGTCGACAGAATCTGGGATCTTGTGCGTTCAAATCGTCGGTACACAGTCAGGACGATCGGGGAAGAGTTGAATTCGACTCATACCACCGTTCATAAGATTTTTACCAATGAATTGGGGTTGAGAAAAATTATGTCATACAGCAATTTCAATAAACGAGTTTTTGGCCAGTAAAAATATTCCTGTTTCTCATCAGCCTCCTTATTCGGCTGACTTGAGTCCTTGTCACTTTTTCCTCTTCCCGAGATTGAAAAATTACCTCAAGGAACGTCATTTTGGGACATTCGAAAACATTTAAACGGCTGTGATCGACCAGTTGGAGGCTATTCCAGTATTCGAGTATCAGCAGTGCTAAGACGATTGGAAGAACCATCTCCAGCGATATGTGGCTTT
This sequence comes from Ophion ventricosus, assembly GCA_963932345.1. NCBI lineage: Eukaryota > Metazoa > Arthropoda > Insecta > Hymenoptera > Ichneumonidae > Ophion > Ophion ventricosus. Next base: position 4,247,551 of record OZ010713.1, read on the forward strand.
CTAAGGAAGTTATTATGAGGGAGACAATTTTGGATTGTAATTCTATTCGAAAAAAAAAAATTAAAAAATCAGTCTCTATACTTAATGCATACTTAATGCATTACGAATGCTGTGTTTATAATATTATAATTATAGTATAAGAGGACTATCCTTAAACATAAAAAAATCAATCAAATTCTCGTATCTTAATTACTGAGGTTCGTGAAAGCTAAAAAAAAAATGGCTGGACGAATGATTATTTTATTATCAAAAGAAGGCCATGCCACAATGCGACTTAAATGACAACTTCTTAAACCATTTTTATTTGGTGGAATAAAAAAAAATTGTAGCTTCTCCACTAAATGAAAATAAGTATATTTAAACAAATAATTCAAAATAGATAGATGGATATGTGCTTTAAATAAATAAATAGTATTTTCTTTATTCTTTTTATTTTCTTATTCTTCTTATTTTATTTTCATATTCTTATCTTCTTTTCTTACTATTCTCATTTTGTTATATTCTTCAAATAAATATAATAGTAAATTCGTTCAATAAATAAATTGTCAAAACATAGAACAACGCGGATAGTTCGATTAAGTAGATTATTGAATATTTTTATCAAATGTACACAAGTACAAAGAAAAAAAAAACTGATTAAAATCTTCGAAACTAAAAATGACAAAAACTATGAATAATGAAAACAGTACGATAAGTTTTATTGAGAGCGTTATTGAATATCGTTATCAAATGCGCTGCTCGAAAATCCAAACTGCGAAACAACTTTTTTTGCGTATTGTGACTTCTTGTTCAGTAACATTACCGATATGAATCTCGTTAATAACTTCTTTTGATTATTCCACGTTATGTACGAGGGGGTTCTCCGGTTTTGTGAGCTATATAATTAATAATGTACACGCGTGCATCGACATCGGAAAACGAGTTTTGCGGTGACGCGACAGTGTGCGCGCTTGTGTGTGCGAGACTGCGGGCAAAATCCCTGATAACAAATACGTAATTATAACTCGCAGTCCATATACGCGCGCGGCTCGGTCGTATCTGTTGTACGAATGATTGCGCTAACGGGTCTGATGTCAGTGCGTGCACTGGGAAATGTGGCAAAAATCGTGTAATCCATTTAACTCGATGATTCGAGTGCGTGGAACCAAAAAAAAAACCCAATTCGTCCGGCTCATGAATACACGAACATTAAGGGGTAAACTCTGCCATGTGGGGTCGGAAAAATCGAATTTTTGTTAAATTTTATTTTGAGTTGAAACGAGGCGTCTGAATAAGCTTTGGTAGATAATTTTATTTTATTTTCAACAAAAAATCACTAACCGAAACTTAGAACGCATTTTTCTCAGTGAAGTGTTTTGTTTTTAATTTTTTTGAATAAATATAATACTTCGAGAGCGTAATTTGGGTAATTTTTTTACATTAGTTTAGTTTAAAATATTTAAATAATTGAACAGATTTTTAGTTTAAAATATTTTAATAATTAAACAGATTTTTAGTTTAAAATAGTTTAATAATTCAATGTTTTAATTCAATATGTTGATAATTTAATAATTCGTAATCTTTGTTCGATCAACTTGAAAATTTTACACAATATAATTTATAATATTTTGTAGAGAACTGGCAAAGATTTTTAGCAAAATATTGAAGATTCAATTTTTACCATTAACATGAGAAACAGGAATTGTTAAACGCATTTTTTTTACTCAATATTCTTGGTTACATTTTCTAGAGAAACGCTGAAAAATGTTTGCAAAATATTGATAACATAAAAGAATTTTACATTAAAATGAGACCTATTGAAATTCTAAATTTTAGGTAAAATTAGACGTATTAAAGAATTATACTTTTTAACATTAAAATTAGAAACTCGATTTTGTCCGCACACATTTTTTTCGTTAAAAATGCAAGTCGTTTTTTCGAAGGCAATTTTTTTTTAAATTTCCACTATTTATCCAATCTTTTATATCTGCATTGAGAATCTGGAATTTTGCTGAAGTTATAATTCAGATACAGATTCAGAATTAATTCTAAAAAATGAAAAAGTCTCATCGCAATTTCTAATGTACTGCCATTCAGTACCGATTTTCTTTGCCATTAATTCGGCTTTTTCGTGTACATTTTAACGAATCAGCTCGAATATTCCACCAAAGTGCGTGATTTTTCAAAAATAAACATCGCCTTGCCTTCACCGCGACTGGGATTTCCGGTACGGATTAAAAAAGCTTGCAAAAAAAAAAACAAGCTACAATTACGAGATAAGAGAAAATCCCGTATCGAGACATGAGTCATCGGCTCGACGGAGTGTGCAGTCGATCGACCTGGATATCAAGGCGTAAGTTGAGACCGTGGATTCCTTACCGATATGGCTGCTATACAAGGTAGATTATTCTCCCTACCCAAATAAGAGGAGCAGGACGATCGTGCCCGGGTTCACGAAGTCGTTCCTCCACGATGAGACATCTCATAAGGCATCAGATCGAGACAGAGCCAGATAGAGCCAGAGAGAGAGAGAGAGAGAGAGAGAGAGAGAGAGAGAGAGAGAGAGAGAGAGAGAGAGAGAGAGAGAGAGAGAGAGAGAGAGAGAGAGAGAGAGAGAGAGAAAGAAAGATCAAGAGCAGAGGCCCACGCGCTACCGGTTGTCCCATGGTCGGTCACGTTTTGTCCCACATACGAGGGTTGCCCCAGGTACGAACGCCGGCGAAGCCAGTGCAGTTTCGTGTACCGTTCGTTCGGGTCGCCCGGTCCCTGCCATCGTTCAATTTCTCTCTTTTTTTTTATTGTTCCATCTCTCTTTTTTATTCATCGGCGCGAAAGCGTGCTCGAGGCTTTTCACTTGAAATTCCATTCGTTATTCGCTTACGTTCAACGAGGCACCCACCACCCACATGGCCAACATGTTATTTTCGATTACGTGAAAATACCAGGATATATATATATATATATATGAGGCATTCCACGCCATTTCACCTAGCCCGTGACCCCGACCATTTTTTATTTTCCTGATTTTTTTTTGTAAGATTGTACCCCATAAAACGAATATCCACACCAATTTTTAGATTTTTATCTCTTCTCTTTTAAGAGTTATGATTTTCCAAAAAATGTCGGTTTCGGAACTTTTGCAAACGTTTAAACGCTGACAACTCCTGAACTATTTGAGATATCGACAAATGTCAGTACATATATATTTTTCATTTTGAAGCATACTTTCACGAAAAAATATGAAAAAAATTATCATTTATACTGGAACACGTGTTTTTTGCTTTGAAAGTGGAAACTATTTTCTTTAAAGATGATTGCCATTTTTTATTTTTTTCAAAAAATTCTCTAAAATAGAGTGACCCATTCTATGATTTTTAAGACTAGTCTCATCGTGGGCCCATTTTTCCTTCTATTTTTTTGAGAATTAACCATATTTTTTTGAGACGATTTTTTAAATTTTAATCTCCAATAATGCTATATATCTCCATTTTAATCTTGAATAATGCTAATAATGAAACGGTTATTTTTTTATTTGTTCTGAAATTAACTAAAAAGAAGATTTTTTATACAAAATGAATTTTTTTCACTAATAATAATATTGTTCAATACAAGTATGATAATTTTCAATCAGATCTCATAGTCATAACTATTCTAGTTTCGATCCTTTACGTAAATAAAATGAACTAAATTGAGAATTATATGGAAATACGTGACATTAAGAAAAAAGTGAAATGTTTCCTTTTATATATCTATATAAAATTCCATTCTTTTTTGAATTCACGTATTCCCATATAACTCTTTATTTAGTTTATTTTATTTATGAGAAGAAAAGAAACTGGAATAGTTATAACTATTAGATCCGATTGAGAATTGTACTAGTATTGGTCAATATTATTAGTGAAAAAAATTAATTTCGCACAAAAAATCTTCTTTTTCGTTAATTCCAGCACAAATGAAAAATAAACCGTTTCATTGCTAGCATTATTCAAGATTGGATTATTGGAGATTAAAAAGATCAAAATCTTCTCAAAAAAATATGATTCATTGGCGAAAAAATAGGAGGAAAAATGGGCCCACGATGAGACTAGTCTTAAACATCATAGAATGGGTCACTCTATTTTAGACAATTTTTCGAAAAAAAATAAAAAATGGTAATCATCTTAAAACAAAATACTTTCCAATTTCGAAGCAAAAAATACGTGGTCCAGTACAATTGATAATTTTTTTCATATTTTGTCATAAAAGTATGATTCAAAAGGGAAAAAATATATATACTGACATTTGTCGATAACTCAATTAGTTCAGAAGTTATCAGCGTTCAAACGTTTCCAAAACTTCCGAAATCAACATTTTTTGGAAAATTATAACTCCTAAAAGAGAAGAGATAAAAATCTAAAAATTGGTGTGGATATTCCTTTCATGCGGTACAAATTTACAAAAAAAAAATCAGGAAAATCAAAAATTCAAGAAGCTTCTATTCTTGTCCGAGGTATCCATACTGTATTAAAGTTTAATTAACCCTGCAGTGACCTTCAAGGTCAAAGGGGACCGGTGACTTAAGTACATATCTGTACGTAAAATTTCCCGCTCTATCGATTGCCGATGTCAAAAAAGGGGGTTCCCATTTGAAAAACAAAAGTTGATCTTGAAATAACCCTAAAGGACATCGCCAAGGTCAAAATGAAGGTCACCATTGAATTTCTTGGGAAAAGTTACTTCAAGAACGACCTTAACATTTTGGGAAATTTTCTTACCTGCGGAAATATTCAGCCGTCCCGTTACTTTTGTGACACCTTGTATATATATATACAGATACGTATACACAAATTATGAAACTATTTGGGAGGCCCAGGCCAAAGACCCTGCGGCACGCATAATATATTATGCATAGCACTACAAAATCAAAATATTGTTTAGCCGTTAGTTAGCAAACCGGTTTTTTCGAGTTAATATACAATCGATTAATTTATAATTAGATTAATTTTCAATTAAATTACATAGTAATTGATTATACTAGGCACTTCTGGTAACTAATTACTTAAGTAATCTGTTACAAACCAATTACATTAACAATTGCAGTGGCAATTGTAATTGTTAATTGTTAAATTAATTACTTTTTGCCCATCTCTGATTTTCCTTTTCGACGTCACTTTTAGGGCCACCCTGTGTATATATATATATATATATATATATATATACACGAATTATGAAACAATTTGGGAGGCCCAGGCCAAAGACCCTGCGGCACGCATAATATATTATGCATAGCGGTTCCTCGCCTGGTCAGCAGATCATTACGCAGTCACTACACACTCACACACACAAACATATATATATATATATATACATATATGAAGCTGTGTGTGTTGCTAATGGTTGAACGTCACTGTCACGATCGTCCGTAACCGTTTTACCTTACGCGATCATTCACCGGAAGTTGTGAATCGATAGGTGCTCGGTAGGATGGGTCATCGTACTGGTCCTACTGACCCAATAAATTTCCTGAATGACATGACTATATATTTATATATCCATACATATACGGAAAACTTTTATGTAAATATATTGTATACATGGGCGGAAATATGCATAGAAAAAGGGAGTAATAATTCAATCAATTTCCGGTAATCGTGCACCTGGCGTGACAACCAAAAACATGCAAATGAAGATATATGCCTCTCTCTCTCTCTCTCTCTCTCTCTCTCTCTCTCTCTCTCTAGCTCTCGGATCGTTCGCATCATCACTGAAAGTGTCATTGGACTGAAAAGTGAATTGCAGTGTGCACAGGGCACATTTGATTATATATATAAACCAATCGCGATATTTGGCACGCATCGATGTTCTCACTTGATAAACGACGACAGGGAAAATAATTTATCGCAGTTTTTTTGGGTCAAAGGTCCCTCGAACTGTGAAGTATTTTTGGTTAATTTTTAATTCTTTGGATATTTTTTGTCATTGCGGAACAGTTGATACGAGATATCTGAATTTTTAAATGCCTCTCTGTCTCTATTGCCTGAATTGCCTAAAGGTTACTACACTATTCCCTAAAGGTTACACCAAGGCATAAATAAATCTTCAATCAACCAGTCAATCTCTCTCTCTCTCCCTCTCTCTCTCTCTCTCTCTCTCTCTCTCTCTCTCTCTCTCTCTCTCTCTCTCTCTCTCCTTCCGGTTCTCTTCACACGTCTTTTTCTTTCTCCGAGTTTCTGTTTTTCGTTTTCCCTTCCTGTCCTTTCCTTCACCTCGACCTGAAACCGGTATTCGTTTATCTCGTACACGAGAGTATATAGGGTGTGCACGCATGGACCGGAGAATCGTCGAATAATTGCGAGGACGGTTCCATACGAATGAACTTATTGGAACTGGGGTCTATAATAGAGGAGTGCTTATCGAAGCGATAGGGACTGGGATGTAGAGCGTTTGGACGATTGAAGATTGACGTGGATGTGTCTCACTATACACTACACCCTGTATATACAGGGTGTTAAGAATCCAGTGCGGAAAACTGAAAAGGGTGCTATAGGCGAGATCATTTAGGATCGATTTGACCTAACATCATTTTAATTCGTTTCATTACTCCTTTTTGTTAACTAAACTAGCTCTACATAAATTATGAATACACAGACCTTTTAACCTGGAAAGTAAATTCTTCCCTTTTTTTTTATGATTTGTAGAAAAGATTTTTCGTTTAAGGCCTTAGGCCACTCAAGGATTTTCCAAAAATCGATGTTCTTTTTGTTAAAAATATACCTTAGTACCTATAAAATTATATTCCAAAAGATTATGGGTGTAAAAAATCTCTAAGTACTCGATTTTCGAATTCTAGCGCAACCTCTCTTGATTCATGTCGTGACTTTATACTAACTTCAAACGCGTTTATCTCAAAACTACATTTTTCAAGTCGGCCGGACTCATAACTCAAAGAAATTTCAATCGATTCACTTGAAATTTTAACTGTATATTTAGAATTACATTTTCTGAGGCACTACGTTGGATTTTTTTATTATACTGCATAGTTCCTTTTTTATAAACAATTTTCTGACGATTTTCTCATGGCATTTTATACTTTTTGTTTTAGAAATGCATCATTTTGACAAAAAACAATATATCAAAAAAATCCTACGTACTTTTATAGCTATTCTTATAAATAATCGAAAAAACTTTAGTGTCTCATCATAACTGTTGAACTTCCAGAAATAAAGACGTCATCGGAAAAATCCTGCACAGTCGCTATTTTGACATGTATCGCTGTGAAAAAATAATTTTGTATAGTCAATTACTGATTTATTTTATGGTTTCGCTGAAAAAATATCACAAAATATGCCCTTTTTTGGCTTTTAGAGTGGCCTAAGGCCTTGAGCAAAAACCACACTAAGTAGATAAGTTTTCAAAATAAATTGAATGCCACTAGAGAGACTATTTTTTTTCTATGCGTGTACAAAGTGACAGTTTTGTTCTGTTGAAATGGTATTTCTAACGTTTAGGTGAGGATACTGATTGTTGAAAATGAAAAAGTTGATAGAGTTTGCATTCGATTGAACACACGAAATCTCTAGATTACCAATAATAGAAAATTTTGTACAATTAACGTGATAGACTCATACGAATCTCGTTATTTGGTGCAACCCCCCCCCCCCCCCCCCCCCCCCTCCCCAAAAAACCTATAAAAAACGAAAATTGCGGATATCTCGAAAACCGTTAGAATTTGGATAATACTGTTTTAGGTAAAATCGATTCTAAATTACCGCCTCTAGCACCCTTTCGAGTTTTCTGCACTACCTCCCTAACACCCTGTATATACAAATATAGACACAGACTTATCGTGTTACATGTGTTTGCGCGTATGTGTGTGCCGGCGACGGCAAAGCGTTCATCGCATGCTGGCTTTCTTCTCCGGAAGTGACAACTGTATACGCGTGATACTCACACACACTTTTACATACGCAAATATATATATATGAAATCTACTCGAGGATATATATATATATATATATATATATATATATATATATATAAAATGTAGATATGGGGAAAGATGATTGTGAAGGATTCTTCTTCGACAGACTTGCGCCGTCTTCAAAGCAGCCATATGTGCTGATAGCTAGCATGACATAGATATGTTAAATTCGAAATATCCTTCGACTTTATATCCATGCAGTAAGTAAATACATCGCGTATATGGAGTAGATGATTAGTCGCGGATCGCTTCACGGACCATTAAATGCCAACTCGGCTTTCCCAGTGACCCAATAATGCGCTCGACAATTATGCCAAGGATGTACGGGGCAAACAGCGTTCCGGCAATTCTGGAAACCGTTAAAATTCCACAGGCTCGACCGTCCTCGACGTGTTTATGGTACTGAGCGATAAGCAATGATATATGTGTGGATTTGTGTTTTTGTATATATATATATATATATATATATATATATGTGGTATTTTCAACTCTATTTTATATTTCCCTAAGAGGACAACAATATTTTATAGCCATGGTTACTGCCCAAATTATAGTACTGCTTATTGATGTTTTGGCAGTTGAGTAAATTATGCACATATGTTAACCGCAACCAACAATCTTATAAGCATACGTTGATCGACCATTTTCATAAAATGGATATTTCCTTAGACTATCCAAAAATAATTCCCCCAAGAGCAGGATGAAAAAAAGAAAATATATACATTAATAAAAAATGTTGCTTGTGATTTGCGACGATATTTATAGTGATTTATATCATATTGTATGATACGTCTACTAAATGCATACAATATTTCATAAATGCGAAGAAAAAAAATTCAATTGAGAGTTCTACCGGACTAGGATCCTGGCAGTGTTGGGCAAAATGTAATTGCTAAGGTAACTAAAGATTAACAATTAATTTATTGTTAATCACGACTATAATAATTAACAATTAATTAAATTATTGTAATTGTGAAAACTTACGATTAACAATAAATTATTTGTTAATTGTCGTAATCGCGTTGACAATTAATCAAACGTTAATCGTGACTTTCCACAATTAGAAACTAATCAAGTTTCTATCTTTTTGGTATATTTGATTGAAAAACTAACAATTAAAACTGATTATTGTAGGCTTACGCAGCCTGCGTAAGCCTGCAAAATCCAAACAAACACGTCATATCTGATATCTGTAGAGTTAAATAGGTTAATTGTTCATTCTAATTGTTTCTTGGAACAATTGAAAAAGTGAATTGCTATTGCTTAAATTGCCAGTTGCAATTAACATAGATTAATCCAAATAAATGAATTGCAGCATGCAATTAATAATTAATTGCAATAAATGTTAAATGCAATTAAATTAATTGCAATTACTTTTTTAGTCAATTAACGAACTGATTGAAAATTTAATTTATTAACGCCAAACACTGGATCCTGGTTTCTCAATCGGGATCCAGTCGGACATCGGATCGCACCGGGGAGCGAAATGTAACGCTCGCAAATCGGATTTCAGCCAGGATCCTAATCCGGTACTATTAAGGACTTTAGTCAGAATCCGAATAGAAACTTTGCATAGGGTCCAGGCTGGAATCCCGAACTTCTAGAACAAGATGTAGTTTGATATTAAATCGGATCCCAGGGATGAATGTAAAAATCACCAAGAGATACCGATCCACATCAGCTGGAGACTCTGGACGTTTTCTAAAATAATTTATTCAAGGATCTGAAAAAAGATTACGTAAAAATCGGTGCTACAGTATAACTGTCAAAACTTATATATTTTAATAAGAGAATTTCGAACAAAGTTCTGTATATTTAATTTAAAATTTCGAAGAAAACAATAGACCTTGGAAGACTTATATTTCCTGGAGAAAAGTGACATAGGTTATTTATTCTAAGTAATTATATTTAAATTAAACGGAGATCGTTTGAACTAAGAAATTATGTATTAAATTTACTAAGAAAAATGTATTTAATACGTATTTAAAATTCTTGCCACCACGTCTTGGCCTTGTGCTACGTAGTGCTCGCCATCTGGATTGCGACCCCTTCTAGGGAATCCGTATCATATTCCGATGGGGATCTGATCGGAACTTAGATATCCCTAAGAAATTTCTGCACGGCTAGGCGGTGTTGAGTTGTATTTTTCACTCAGTTATAATAATTATTTCGGAAACACTAGACAGTCAAACACGCCACCAAAATCGCATGTTCAGATATACTTTTCGTAATAGTTGTGTTAACCCTATTATGATTGCGGTATCAATAAACTATAGAGAATTCGTCTATATCCTCTTTCACCATGGGCGTTTTTTTTTTTTATAAGTACCATGCACTTTTCTCTCAGTGTATAGGTACGTGGTAGGATCTGGGGACTGTTCGATAAATTTCTGCATGGCATGTCGTGGCATGAGGTGGTCGTACTTCGCGACATGCCTCGAATCATCGCCCTTTCTCCTTCTCACGCAACCGTCCCACCTTTCGCGTTTCGCAACGTCGCCCTTGCGCGGCGCAAACTTCACTCGCGCCTTCAGCTCCATTATTCTCTCTCGTTTCGCTCGCCTCATCGTTCAGCGCGACCGCAAAGTGAATCGCCACCGGAACACACACACACACACACACATAGAAAACGTAGCCACATTATCGTAGCATCGATTTCACGCTACGCTAAATCTTGGCGCGTATCGGCAGCGACGTAAAATTACGCGGAAGGAGCACCGAATGGGAATGCACGTGTTGGAGACGACCGGGGCACCTCGGTTCGCAGATTTATTGCGAGCGCGATTGTATTCGGAGGTGCCGGTGAAAAATTCTTTATCGTTTGAGAAGATTTCGCGGAGCTGGGGAGGATTGCCTGATATGCAATGGTATCTGGCACGATATGTATTTTCATATATATATATATATATATATATATATATATATATATATGCGTGGGTGTGACGTCCAGTTTTGAGGGGCCTGCCCTGGAGCCCAAAAATCTGGTCGACTTTCAATATTTTTTTCTTATAAGCGTATTGGGAGAACACGCGGTCGAGATTTTACACACAATTACTACATAGTGTGGCCATGGGTGATTTTTTTTTATGGAAAAATATTGATAAATCATGGAGTTATTGTTATTTAAACAAAGTGCCGCCGTGGCTGCATGGTCATACGGTGTAGGTAGTTTTGGATCTGGACCCAGTCGCCCGAGTAGAAAACTTGAGTTATTGAAGTAACCCGCAAGTCCGGTTGCTCGACCAGCGCCTGAAGCTAGCCGGATCAGGCAACTGGAGGAGAACGTACATACAGTTACCTGACTATTGCCTGACACCAGCCGGATTAGGGAAATTAAGGCATGCCTTAAATAAGGCCTCCGTCCTACAACTTGATCAGGCCCGGATCAAATATCAGGCCAGCCTGGCAATATTTCTATTCGGGCGGATGTCTGGTCGGATCCGGGAGCGAAATGTAACTCTCGCAATAGGGATGTTCGATTCCGAATGGATCTTCAGGAGAATCGATTTTCTCGATGAGAAAAATTGATTTTTTGTATCGATTCCCTGGCGTCCGAATTTTTTGAGAGTCGATTTTTCTAGGAGAGAATCGATTCTTTGTCCGGATAGAAAATAATCTAACAATTACTTCTGCAGCGCACCAGGAAAAAGGCGCAAATCGATTTTTTTTCACCAGGAAAGAGACTGCGGCCTAAACCCTTGATATCACCATGTGACAGTTCTGTAACAAATCATTTAAGTCCTCAAAAAATCCCATAAATCCTCACAAAATCCTTTTTCAAATCAATGTCACAGGACGGCTATAAACCGTTTTATGTGTTTTTTTTTAGTACAATTCATGTAAACTAGACGGCGTCAATTGGATCAAAATTTGTTCGGAGTTCACTTGTCACGAGATTGCACGATTCGAGTGTGCGTGACATTTGCGAACATCGAAAAAAACGACCAAAACTATGTGTTTGTTTGGACTACACTGAGCAAACCAATTGCTTCAAAGCATTCCATACATCATAAAGGAATATTATGACACAATGTAATATGTCAGTCACACTCCCTTTATTGCTTTATAACTAGCCCCCAGATTAAATTTTTCGAAAATGAATAAGTTTTTTTAAATTTATTAAAACCTACCATAAAATAAACGATTTTTCGATTTTTACGTTAAGTTATGAAGGGTTAAAGGGTTGAAGATTCACAAGTTTCATCTTTTTTTTGCTTTTTTTTTTGATACCGTATAATGCAAGAAAATCGATTTTTACAAGATCGATTGTTTAGATTTCGATTTTCTACAGAATCGGTTTTCAGACATCTGATTCAGAATCGATTTTTTCCAGAAGATTGAACATCTCTAGCTCGCAAATCGGATTCCAGCCAGGTTCCTAATCCGGAACTATTAAGAACTCTAGTCAGAATCCGAATAGAAATGTGGCATAGGATCCAGGCTAGAATCCCGAAATTCTAGAACAAGATCTAGTTCGATATCGAATTGGATCCCAGGGATTAATCTGAAAGTCACCAGGAGGTACCAATCCGTATCAGCTGGAGACGCTGGACGTTTTCTGAAATCATTTGTTCAAGGATCTGAAAAAGATTAGGTAAAAATTTGTGCTATAGTATAACTGTCGAAACTTATATATTTTGATCACAGAATTTCGAATAAAATTCCTGACACTTAATTTAAAAATTTATAAAAAACACTATATAGACCTTGAAAGACTTATATTTCCTGGATAAAAGTGATATAGGTTATTTATTTTAAGTAATTATATTTAAATTCAATGGAGATCGTTCGAACTAAAAAAATATCTATTTAATTTGCTAAGAAAAATGTATTCAATACGTATTTGAAATTCTTGCCACAACGTCTTCGCCTTGTGCTACGTAGTGGGCACCATCTAGATTCCCATGAGGATATCCCTTCTAGGGAATCAGTATCGTATCCCTATTGGGATCCGATCGGAATTTGAGTATCCCTAAGAAATTTCTGCACGGGTAGGATGATCGCGAATGAAAAATAAAAAAATATATTTTTAGTATAATAATGAAACTTTTGTATGAGAGAGTAGTTTTTTTGAATTTTGAAAATTACGAAAAATGCAAACTGTAGAATATTATATATATATATATATATATATATATATGTACAGCCGAAAATAAGCGAATTTTCAATTTTTCAATTCCACAATTATATATATATATATATGTATATATACATACATATACATGGAGAGTAAGTAGGAGAGGTTATCCTTTGCTTACATAGGGAACTGATAGAGCATGGACCAAGCGAACGTATATATCGTACCTGTAACGGATATCATTCGCGTTCGCAAGCTCGAGCTCGCTATATTCCTTGACTCGCTGGGCTAGCTCGCGCGCGCGATATTATGGACGCTAATGGACGCTCGTTAATTACGGTAGTGGTCACGGCGTGGCCTCTACAAGATCCTACGCGTTTGCTCTCTGCCTACCGTGTACACTATAGCTCGTATGTCTTCACGAATTCCATTCTCCGCTTGGCTCTCAACTCTCTCCCTCCCTCTTCCTCTCTCTCTCGCTCTCTCTCACTCTCTCTCTCTCTCTCTCTCTCTCTCTCTCTCTCTCTCTCTCTCTCTCTCACTCTTTCTTTCTCTCTCGCACGGTTCAACGTCGCCAGTGTTTGCCCCTCGTGAGCCCGCTCGTACATATATCTATATATATATTAGGACTTTTTTATAAAATCAGTATACAGTATACTAATACTCCGGCAATCGAACACCGGCTGCAAGCACGGTGGACATATATAGCTGCTCAATCTACCCCGTGAGAAACAAAAGCGTTCAGGTTTATCGCGTCTGTGTGTACACGGAGCCGCGCAAAGAGCACCGAGTGCAGCGAGGATGCTCCGTAACGGGGGTCACTCGCGTAATTCATTTTTTTTTTTTGTTTTTTTTTTCCACCGTCGCATTGAGGATGCATTTGCTCGATGCGACGCGAGTATGGAGGAAAAAAAAAGCTTACGGTACGTGAGACAGCGAAACAGCCCAAGAATCCACGTCGACGAACTCGCGATGATGTTTTTTTTTTCAGTGAATGACGCGATGGTGGGGTTGCCATCACGTGATAAAAGGTTACGACGAGTATCAATGAGACGCTGATGTGACTGATTGGGAGCTTGCGAATTCGATGGTGGCGGGGGGGGGGGGGGGGGGGGGGGTAGGGGTGAAGAGGGTTGGATAAACCTTTCGGTGGTCCGAATAAGTATATAGGGCTGAGTTCTTCCTACATTTGAGCACAATTTTCGTGCGTAGGAAATGTGGGAAAGAGATCGCGAAATTATCCCCACTGCGAGTATTAATTGGCGGGGGTAGGGAGGAGCCTGAGATTTTTTACGGTCTTCCCGTTGCTGGGATGTTGTTGGACAGTACGGGCTACCGGTACAGTGAATACTGTGTCGTGAATTTGCCAAGCGTGAAATTATACGATTATTGAATTTTGAGCAAAAATATTGACCCTCGGTGGGATCCGATACTCGGATAGGTGACTTAATTATTCTCAATTTATTAAGAATAGTGATTCTTAATTTTGAAGAATGACGGCAATTCTTACAACCGGAAGAAATGCGCCTTCGTTTGGGTTTGTTTGGGTCGATTTCGACCGTGAGGCTTGACCTTAAGGGATCTGCATGAGCTTGCCATTTGAATACGATTTCTAGACATAGTTTCATAGACGAGGATCTTGGCTTAATTTGCGACAAAGATTTTGGAAGAATTCGTAAGATTTACCGAGTGATGACGATTTCTATTGCGTATTTCTCGAAACTATGTTTTTTGTGAAACGTTGCGAGTCGTATGTGGAAATCTAGTCATCTGATTCACTTCAAATTCGGAATAAGCGTAGTTTATAACATTTTCTATCGTATGACTGGGTGATTTTTTATAGGTTTATCCATTTGTTAGCAACAAACGGTTGAAATTGCTTTTTCGGTCGAAAATCATTTTTTTCTAGACCTCACTATTTTTCTAATTTTTAAGATAAAAAAAAGTATCCGGTCATTAGAAAGTTTAATTATTATACTGAAAGAAGATTTTTCATTTTCGATCACCCTAGTTGCCAGAATCATCTACACCGATTGGCCACGCATCAACCGCGGCACTTTGTTCAAATAACAATAACTTCATTCTTTATCAATATTATTCACTAAAAAAAAACTCAATCTTGGCAAGGCTATGTATGAATTGTGTATAAAATTCCGACCTCGTCATTCCAATGCTCTGATCGGAAAAAAAAAATTGAAAACCGACCTGATTTTTCGCCCCCAAGCGAACTTTTCGAAGAATGATATTCCCAAACCGTACCTAGGGAATATTTTTATTCTGAATGTACATACAACATGCTTGTCAACAATTTCATAATTTCGACTTCGTCTTACACAAGAGAAATAAATACATCGACTACCAACCAACAAACCTTTTTCATTCCAACTAAAGATATTGCAAATCCTAAAAAAAAACAAATCCTCAAGGGCTACGATTTAGACAAGATCATGCCACAATATAAATTAATCCATCGATAGAAACGACTTCGTGGTCGTTGTCCCGTGATATTCAGCACCGAGATATAACGGTCGATTTGCGTTCGATTTACGTGAGAATCACGAATGAATTTCATTGCAAAGTCACTCGCGGATTTTTCAGTATTTTTATTCGTTTTTGTTATTATTATGCCGGTACGAGTGACCCGGATTAACGAATGACCGGGATTACCGCGAGACCACAATTTATATTCATGTCGCCGCGCGCGCGAAGTGGCACAATGCATATCTATGCTTGGTCATACCAAGTGATGTTCTATAACCCAAACGATGGATCACGGGCTTTCCTTCATTGTCATTTTTTGCCTTGCTCCGTGTACTCACGCTACAGTTCTGGGCCTTGTTTCCACGGCGATGGTACCACGTGGTCCCCTCATCGAGGCAGGGACCAAGTCGACGACGAAGACGATGATGATGACCCGTTCTCCTTACAATCCTTCTCCTTTATTATACCGTAGGTAACCCTGGCTTATGAATATAGCAGATCGTCGTTGTCCTCGGTGTAACAGTTAAGAGCACGGGTTTGCAGTTTTGCAAAATAGAGGAAAGAGAGAGAGAGAGAGAGAGAGAGAGAGAGAGAGAGAGAGAGAGAGAGAATGGGACCAACGAAGCCTGGGAAATTTCACGTGCGCTCCAATAATGACGAGCATGGTAGCAGGGTTCACTACGATCAAGGAAGAAGGTGTGTGTGTGAGAGAAACAGGGAGAGAGAGAGAGAGAGAGAGAGAGAGAGAGAGAGAGAGAGAGAGAGTCTTAGCTTTACTGCACCCCACTGCTCCTCTTCCTGTACCACGTTCGAGTAATTAAATTAGTGGCATAGATGGGCGTCTGGATCTCGTGAAGATGCCACGTCGTTACGTCGAAGCACCCACGTACCACTCCTCGATAGCCAAACTAACGGTCCTTCCACCAGACTCGTTATCGGCTACTCGAAATCCCATCGTGGAAACATCTTACTTTTTCGCCGGGCCTCGACCTCAACCGTGGACACTTTTCAATAATTCACTTATCCGATCACTCTGCAATTTTTTCGAAGGGTCTTTTTTTTCTTCTTCTTGGTAAACACTTGGGGTATGCTCCAATTGAGGTAAAATTGGTATGTATAGTTAGTTGGAGTGGGCCAATCAAAAAGTATCGTCATCGTGAACGATCATGGATATGGTACGACCGAGATTATCATTTGTCTGATGACTTTATTTTTGAAGTTTTTGTGCATTTTGGTTTCGTGTGTATGACGATGTTTTAGGGTCGTTTTGAAGGCTCTGCGTGAACTTGAAATTATAAACGATTTCTTATGTAATCGCTTTCTAGCTTAGGGTCCTAATTTTTCGTTTGCAGCAAAGATATTGTAAATATTTGAAAAATTAGCCGAGTTGTGACGATATTTGTGCAGGGTCGGATTTACCATTTTTTCTTTTGCGTTTTTCACGAAACTGTTTTGTGAAACGGTGCAAGTCGTATCTCAAAATCTATTCATTCGATTCACTTCAAATTCAGATAGAGCACAGCTTATAACATTTTCAATCTTATGAACGGATGATTTTTTCGATACTTTTATTCATTTGTTAATAACAAATGATCGAGGGTATGTCTTTTGTCGAAAATGAAACTTTTTTCCGACAGCTTGCCGTTTTCGTAATTTTCGAAATTTCAATAAAGTATCCGATCGTACGAAAGTTTGATTATTATACTAAAAGTAGATTTTTTGGTTTTTTATTTTAGAGCAACCTAGTTGGCAGAGCCACCTACACTAATTAGCTATACAGAAACAGCGATACTTTATTTAAACAATAATAACATTATTGTTTATCAACATTTTTCAATGAAAAGACAAATTATACTTGACAAGACTATGTATAAATTGTCTGTAAAATCTCGACCACGTCATTCCAATACGCTAATCAGAAAAACTATTGTAATTCAATCTGTTTTTTTGGGCTCCAAGCTAATGCAGACTCATTGAGGGATGTACAGCGATGTATTACAAGTAGGAACAATGAAAACAGCGTTCGCTGAGTACATTTAAAATCATTACGCCCACTGTAAAATGACTTACGAAAAAAAAAAACGCAAAACCGTTTCGTAACTTGACAAACCACACCGCCTTCCTTCCCTGTTCGAAAACTTCTACACGTCACTGGTAATTATCTCCGTTCGTAAACCACTGTTGATTGATAAGCAACTGCTTAAATTGCAAACTTTTTGAAAGTAATCAAGGTTTGATTCAATATTACAATTATTACAAGCTACGGTATGCTGCAGGATATTCAGACTGCTACATCACTCAGTCCATAGTTGTCGAGTGTGTAATCGACGCCAGAGTACGCGTTGGTTACCTCAAGTGAGACTTCATTCCCTCACGGACAATGCATGAAAAATGTCCAATCGAGTTATAAAGGAACGAAGCCGACATTTCGTATGAACAATTGTATCGTGAAACCCAAACGAACCGATCCATCAAGCGAGCTGAACTAGACGGGCAAGTAGCTCTGCAACATTTTGCAAGTTGGGCGAGCCTGTTGGTAACAATGGAAGGTCCATTTGTCGGAGATACATAGTCCTTTGTACAGCTGGCTCAAAATCGTTTATTCGCTTTTTTTCGGCTGTGTACGATTTGCGAAAGAAGCGGAGTAGTTCTATTGACTCATTGAATCGAGTGATTGATTATTGATCATTAGCACGGAATATGACGTGTATATGCGAGAAGGTCGTTATACCTGATGGCGTTTGGTTCTCTATAGCTCTCTCTCTCTTTCTCTCTCGGTGAAAGACGGAATATCCAGCAGACTCCTCGAAATCGCTCCAGCTCTAGTTCCGTCTGGTCCTTTCTTCCGCCTGTTTCGAGGAGTCCGCAAGGTTAGAGACATTTTGCAAAACGTGTTTCGGGAAACAGCCCCGTTGCCAAACAACTCGATCCACTCTCTCTCTCTCTCTCTCTCTCTCCGATTTCACAAAGGAAGTTTCGGCCCTCCTCCACCCACTTCCTGCTTTATCTGATTCTACGTTTCATTCGCTTTGTTTCGGGCCACTTTTCCTCCAGCTCCTTCAGCCAGGTCTGCCTTTCTGAAGAGCTATTCGCGAATGGCCTGAAACTCGAGCAGCTGTGTGTCTTATTGTCATCGGAAGGTCAAAGCTTTTCACGGTGATAGCAGAGATGGCTCGGTCTTTCCGAACCGGGAATATTACCCTCCCTGCCCTGTCGCGTAGCTGTTGTTAGGGTTGATCAAATCAACGATGATGGACGAACTAAAATGCTGATTTTTGTGGATGTGTGGACATGTTCAAAAAGTCAGGAACGTTCAACATCTTACTGACGTTACAAAATTTTAGTGTCTGGCTGGATATTCGTTTCTTTTAGGCTGATAAGTTAGGTAGGTAGCTAGGTAGTTAGGTAGGCTTGGAATGCGATGCTGAGACGATATCTGGCATTTTTTAAGTTTTTTTTCTGACTAGGCGAGGTTGGCGTGAGAAAGTTAGAGGTTTTTTCCTTGGATCTTTAGTAGGTGAAAATAAACGCTTCCATAATTTGCTCGCGTTTTTTATCAGCTAGATCCATTAAGAGGTAACACCACTGTAAACGTAAAAAATTAAGCGATTTTTCGCGATTTGTTTTTGGGTGGAAGGCCAAGTAAAAGGATAATAGTATTCAAGGATTTTATTGGTCATATCTTCAAGTGAACGAAAAAAAAATTATATTAACAAATTATACAAAATGGTGACGCGGGAGCCATGTTCGCGAGGCATGTTTTGAAAAATTGTGTTCCGAGAAACACGCGTTTAAAGTTTTGAGATATGTTATAGACGTGAAAAAATGAAAAATGTAGCTGTTTAAAATTGTATACCATTGATCAGCTATCCCAGCACCATAACGCTACCCTTCTCTGTTTAAATATTCATCCTCATTTTTTTCCAGGTTAATTTTATACTGGTGCGTGCTTCTTTTTCCGCATCTGTCAAAGACAGGTCAGCGGGTTTTTATCCGTCTAGTATCAGTTTCAAGACAAAAATTGTAAGCTTGGAGGCCAATATCCATCTCCAAGACTTTTATCATTCGTAGGATATTAGTCAGACCGTCGTTAATATTGCACACAGCAATATCATTTGCTACATTTATTACTTTCTTCCCACTTGAGTGGGCTTTTGGAGCCAAGCTTCAAACAGTAGCATTGAAACTTTCGTTGCTGTTTTGCGTGTAGCCTTCCAAGCAACGATTTAGTCATTCATTGTAACTTAGAACAAGTCTAAGGCTATAAATAAATGGCAAAAAAAATGTTCACCAAGGCTTATTGCCAGCCACAGCCACCGGGCAGTGGCTGGCCTTTTTTTTACAGGTACCAAACATTTTTCCCTTATTCTAGATAGTTCAAAGCATCTCTTAAGTCAATTTAAAAAAATCATGTAGTTGATAATTCTAAAGTGGTGTTACCCCTTGAGTAATTGTCTAATTATTCAATCATTGTGTGATTAGGGTTTTTTTTTCTGGTGATGTGGTTTTGAGTATGCATCAAAGTCGATATGGAAAAGGGTTTTTATCAACTATATAAATATAAACGATGTTTGGGTTTGTTTGGGTCTCCTCGGGGTCCAAAAAGCAGGTCGATTTTCAAATTTTTTTTCTTAAGAGTATTGGGATAACGAGTTCGAGATTTTACACACAATTAATACATAGTTCTGCCAAGTATGAGTATTTGTTTAATTGAAAAATATTAGTGTACAATGAAGTTATTGTTATTTTAACAGAGTGCCGTCGTTGCTGAATGGCCAATCGCTGCAGGTGGCTCTAGCAACCTGATCCAAAATAAACAATAACAAAATGTACTTTTAGTATTATAATAAAACTTTCTAATAGCCAGATAGTTTTTTTTATTTTGCAAATGACGAAATAACAAGCTGTAGAATAACAGTTTGATCTTTAATAATGAAAAACACCTTTAAGGTACTGGTCTCGCCACAGTCACGTTGAAAAGTGTTTTCTCCGCTCAATCGATGAAAGCTTCGAAATATTGCGAAAGATCATTATAATATAGGTTGTAAATCTTATCGGAATGTAAAAACTTATAATGATGAAAACGCCTGATATAATGTTTAGAGTTTCAAAGATAACAACGTTCCCTCCATCATCTAACCCTCACTTTTGCATCAGACTATCCACTCCGGATACTAATACGTAGATACTCTGCATATACGGATATGCCCACACTACTGTAGTCTAGCGAGCGCGGAGATCGTGGCAACGTCGCAAGCCCAGCGAATTATTATTGTGATATTTGGCGCTAGCGTCGCTAGATATTGCTTAATTTAAATCGCTATATCTCTGAAACTAGACGGTCAAAATTCATGATTTTTTTTACCCACTTCGTCATACGTTCCTCTGTAATTGAGAATTAAAAAAAATTGTTGAAAACTTTCGAATTTATTGCGTGAAATGTGAAAATTTCTCTGATTGGCAAGAGATATTGGCAATCAAAGATTGCCAATATCTCGAATAAACAACAGTGAATCTCTTTGAAATTTTACAGGTAATCAATTAATAGTGTCCTGCATGGGTCCTCAAAATAAATAAAAATCTATAGAAAAACGCCTTGGCGAGACTACTAGCTTAATAATTTGTCATTAATTGGTAGATAAACATAGCATCGAATTATTCGGTCGTACAAAAGAAAATGTTATAAGCTCTGTCCAAATTTGAAGTGAATCGGTCGAATAGATATCGAGTTTCAATAGTTACGAGATAAAGCCAATAGAAAAAAGGTGACAATCTTGATGACGCTCACTCGTCATCAAGATTCTCATAACTCGGTCAATTTTTTAAATTCTTACGGAATCTTTGTTTGAAATTTGAGTCAAGATCCCAGGCAATAAAAATATGCAATGAACAATTTTTATTTCTAAAAGCTTTAACCTCATATCTATCCCTTAAGTACAGAAAATTCATTTTCCATAATAACCTCGATACATGAGCTTCCATACGATATGACCGTAAAATCCATTTCCGATTTAGACTTCAACCAAATTCCCGGTATCCACGCGAGGCACGAAGCCACGGGCGAAAGCTAATGCGGAATCAATATCGGAGTGAATAGATTCATTTTCGAGCAGAGTAAGCGGATTAGTTACAGAATATTTAATTGATATTAGAGTGAGCTGACTGATCAAGAATTGAGTAAATAGATCGAGCAACACGGAAATGTATTGCGTACATTACGAGTACCAAGTTGTCGAGTGTTTGAGTACAAAGTTAAAGAGGATCAAGTCTTTAGCTTCATCTTGTCATGTCAAGGCTTTAGGCCACTCTAGGTTTTCCAAAAATCGATTCTTTTTATTAAAAATGTACCTTAGTACCTATAAAATGATATTCCAAAAGATTATGGGTGTGAAAAATCTCTAAGTAATCGGTTTTCGAATTCTAGCGCAACCCCTCTTGGTTCATGTCGTGACTTTCTACTAAGTTTAAACGCGTTTATCACAAAACTACATTTTTCAAGTCGGCCGGACTCATAACTCAAACAAATTTCAATCGATTCCCTTGAAATTTCAACTGTATATTTAGAATTATATTTCCTGAGGCACTACGTAGGATTTTTTTATTATATTGCACAGTTCCTTTTTTATAAACAATTTTCTGACGATTTTTTCATGGCATTTTTTACTTTTTGTTTTAGAAATGCGCCATTTTGACAAAAAAACAATATATAAAAAAAATCCTAGGTATTTCTATAGCTATCATTATATATGATCGAAAAAACTTTATTGTCTCATAATAACTGAAAAATTATAGGAGCTGTTGGTCCGGCCGTTGACCTTCTAGAAATAAAGGCGTCATCGGAAAGATGCTGCACAGTCGCCATTTTGACATGTATCGCTGCGAAAAAATAATTTTGTATAGTCTACGTCTATAATAAAACTTCTATTTTGTAATTCCGATTTATTTTATGGTTTCGCTGAAAAAAAAATCACAAAATATGCCCTTTTTGGGCTCTAGCGTAGCCTAAGGCCTTAAAGGACACGGATTATTTCTTCAGCCCTAAATTTGTCCAATAAAACTGCCACTGCCCCGTTTTTGAGTTAAAAACAAAAATTAAAATCCCAGCAATCCATTGTACTTTTTCCTAAAACATCGTCGACTCCTTGGAAACTCTTCAAGCCTAGCGACGATTCTTCTCAGGAAAAAAAAACTTCGCCAAACGACTCAAAATTATTTTCTACTTAACGCCAATCTAACCTAAATTCGCTTCTCAAAAACGATGCAGAATCAGGCTCGAAGCTGAACGTTCGCCAGGCGTTAACTCGCTTGAAGAAAAAGTCCCACAGGTAGCTCAGAAAAGGGCATTTCCGGCCAGTAGCGAAGCTTCGACGCCATCAGAGACAACGCTCCAAGAAATTAAAAAAAAAAAGTCCCTTTCTTCTCTAGCCGCGCGAGAGTTCATTGCCACGCAGGAGGAAAACTCCCAGCGCGATATAGTCGCGAATCACGCCAAGATCCGGATGATACCAGCTTGGATACATATGTATATAGTGTGGTAATGCATTACATAGTAGTGTAAACTTATCACCGCACTGCTCAACCCGACGGGTGTTGCATGAATCGTCGTTAATCAAGGGAGGATTTTCGTATCGAGTTTCAACCCTCCACGATGAGGCTCGATTACTACTACACTATACATACATGAATATATATATATATATATATATATGTATATATAAATTCTATGCAACTTGGGCTTCGCGCAAAGCTCTCGCCTCGGTCGGTCACGTCATTCCCGGCCGCTTTCACACGACGTTCGCTTCCATCTGGCATTGCTCTCGAGCGGGAAGACGGCCTTCGTAAATTCTCGCCTCGTATCCGGTGCGATGGTAATAAAAGTCCCGCGGCCGTTATATTATTACGCCCGTTAACGCGGACGAGTGCGGATGTTCTCTTTATGCGTATATATATATATATATATATATATATATATACATGTGTGTGTATGTGTGTGTGTGTGTGTGTACGCGCGCGCATATAGCAGCAGCGGCGGTGAGAAGGAAGTGCGCTCGATGATAAACCCGAGGAACTTAAGATGAAACAGAAAAACAACGCTGCGTATACGGGTGGGTGGATTATTCTATCACCTTATTGAGGGGGTGGGCGGAATACGAGGTGTGTAAATTAAAGTATTACTGGATCAATATTAAAAAATCGCCAATATTCTTGAAGATTTTATGAATGATAGTTCTTGATAGAACAATAATACATGAATTATTTTAGAATCTTTCACTAAATATTTTTATGGTTACAAATATATGAATTGAACCCGGTCGCTTATGGGAAAACAGTTGAAAAACGAATGGAAGTAAAACGATGTAAATTTGGATAATATTATATGATCAAGATTTAGGATCAAGCGATTGATTATGCTAAGTTTCAAATAAATCGACTGAATAATTGTAGATAAATAAATTGAAGTAATGAGGAGTAACAACTTTTTCAACGATGAATTAATAGCAATCATTCTAAAACTCCATATATATTGAGTTTTTGGGCAATTTGAGTTTTGATGGTTACCAAAAAACTATTAAAAAAAAACTATTGATAGTTACCCAAAAACTCAAAAAAAAATAAAAAAAATTGATAGTTACCCAAGATAGTTATTAATCAATCCATAGTTATATTTATAGATTGATTAATAATTAATAAGATGATCGGAACGTATTAATTAAATTTGAAAATTGAGAATTTTTTAAAAATAACATCAATTTTTGACGATTTTTGGATTAGATTAGATTTAGATAGAGATTAGATTTACATAGTTGAATTTTAGAATGTAACAGTATGAATTGTCGATAAATTTCCCGACGGTATGTCAGACGATATTAATCGAGAGGCTGCACTGCCAAAAAATAATATTTTATTTAAATAGGGTCTATTTCAATCAAATAAGTTTTTTTCTTGTCTCGCGGCCTACTACGACCCTGTTTCAAATATTTTTTTTAAATTTGTTCAAGATATTCTTTTTAAATATTAAATATATTCAAATTAAATAAATAAAGATTGGATTCAAATTTAACAATGATAAAAAACGATATATCGTATGAATACGAGAAAGGAATATAGGTTCATGACATAAAAGTGCAGTGAAAAAAAGTTAAATTATTTTTCTTTTTTTTTCACTAACAAGGCAGTTATATGGAAAAAAGATGGTATCGTTGTGCCTTTTATTAACAGCCGCGACTATTTATGAATAGAAAGACTAACCCTTTTCCTCAACTGCAGAATGTTACAACAGTCTTCTCATGAAAGCAAAGCCATGAGAATTTTGAGAGACGAAATCGTGTACCATTTTTCCGTATATTTAAAATAAATCATTCTATTAATGGAATGCAATGGAAAAAATCTGTTTTCACGAAAAATCTAGTCAAGTCAAATTAAACAAAAATCAAATAGACGCATCTAGTCAACTAGACGTTAAATAGATGTTATATCAAAAGAAGTTAACTAGGGTTAACTAGATGTTATAACAAAAGATTAACTAGACTTAATATCAAAAGAATTGATCTGCCAGTTTAGCCTCCCGATTAATATCGTGTGACAAAAATAGCGCGTGACACTCGTGTTCTCCTTCGCGGTACAGCTAATCAGCGCAATGTCCAATAATAATAGAACTCGACGATAAATCGCGAAATCTACTTATCTCCGCAATAAGATCAACCTTAAGCTACTTACTACTCGTAATGTAATTCCACTGAAATCGACGGAAGGTGCATTGACACGGGGTTAATAACGTTATACGCAGGGTAAAATCCCTGCGATACCAAGGAGTTTGTTGGCGTGCAATGATGGAGCGCCACATAGGATATTATCATTAAGATATCCAGCGTGTTCTCGTTGCAGCAAAACGAGGAGATGCATCCTTTCCTCGTGGCAGACGAGTAGCGTATTAACTTGAGAGCGAGAGTAAGAGAGAGAGAGAGAGAGAGAGAGAGAGAGAGAAGAAGAAGTTTCCACAGCACTAGAGATACTTGGACTTTTCAATATAGAAATAGCCCCGAGTTATCTACTTCATTCGGTTGGAAGTCACTCCGGCAAGCATGACAGACAACAAACGCACACGAGAGGCTCGTGCATATATTCGAATGAATCCGATTAAACGATGATTGCGCGGGCGCGATCGCCGCGGGGGGCTTTTCTGCCTCTTCATCATTCGTTACTATGCGCGTCTTACTAGGCGCGCGCGCGCTTGTATCATATGCGGTGCCTGTCTCACCCCGCAACGTTTTGACTGATGTACGAATTTATTTATTACCACCCGAACGTTAAGAAATAGAAACAAACGGACGAGGGATCACGAAGATGCTCTTTGATTGCTGGAATTGCGTATTCGGATCGTACAACGCAGCGTCGAATCGAACACACTGTGATTGGGATAACGCAGAGATTGAAGTTTTCTCGCCTACCCGTGCAGAAATATTGTCATGGATACAGTCCGATTTGGACTAGGATACTGGTTTTTCATTTGGGATCCAGTCGGATAACGGAACGGACCCGGAAGCGAAATGTAACGCTCGCAAATCGGACACCAGCCAGGATCCTAATCCGGAACTATTAACGACTCTAGTTAGAATCCAAATGGAAACTTTGCATAGGATCCAGGCTAGAATCCTAAACTTCAAGAACAATATTTAGTTCGATATCGAATCGAATTCTAGGGATTAATGTAAAAATCACCAGGACATACCGATCCGTATCAACTGGAGACGCTGGACGTTTTCTTAAATAATTTATTTAAGGATCTGAAAAAGATTAGGTGAAAATTGGTGCTACAGTATAACTGTCAAAACTTATATATGTTAATAACAATTTCGAATAAAATTTTATACATTGAATAAAAAATTTCGAAATAACAATATATAAACCTTGAAGAACTTATATTGCCTGGAGAAAAGTGACATAGGTTATTTATTCTAAGTAATTATATTTAAATTAAGGGGCCAGTCCACTTTGAAAATTTCAAAAAATCGAAAGCAAGCAAGACTTGAAGAAATCGACGATGATGAGCAATCAGAAGGGACTTTGGAGGGTGCAGGAATTGCCGATTGAGTTTAGGTAAGAGTTTTTCATAGTATAAACTTCAAACGCGTTTTTCTCGAAACAACGTTTTCAAAATCTAGCTCCATCGTATCTCTAAAACTAATAAACCGATTCTCTTAAAATTTGAATCACATATTGTAAACATGATTCGCAACAAGATGACCCTCGATGGTTTTAAAATTTTGATTTTTACTCTTTTTTTTTGCGAAAAACTGCGAAAAAAACGCGTTTTTTTTTTACTTTTTTCGTTTTTCATCTGCCATTTTTTTATTTTTTGATAAAACTTTATATCCGAGGGTCATTTTGTAGCTGGTGTCATACTGAATCTAATGGACTTTGATTTTTTTGTTTCAGACAAGCCGTTGCCGAGTTGTGATGGAACTACCTAGCCCATCTATTTTTGAGGCGTTACGTTAAACTATAGTTTTTGTACTTAAAAATGAATAAAAATGAATTAAACATTTTTTTAATGTATTTCAAGACTTTATTTATCAAGCCCAACAACTTTTATATTCATACCTTTTATAAAATCCTCAAAAAAAAAAATCGCGAAAATAGCCTTTCTTCCGTGGCTCCAAAGTGGACTGGCCCCTTAAATGGAGATCATTCGAACTAAGAAAATATGTATTTAATTTGGTAAGAAAAATGTATTTAATACGTATTTGAAATACGTATTTCAAATTCTTGACACCACGTCTCCGCTTTGTGCTACGTAGTGGGCGCCATCTGAGATTTGAGGCTGATTCCGATGAGGATACTCCTTCTAGGGAATCCGTATCATATCCCGATCGGAATCCGATCGGAACTTAGGTATCCCTAAGAAATTTCTGGACGGGTGGAAATTACTGAAGTATATTTTTTTATTGGAAAATATTGTAGGTCAAGATCCTAGTTTTAATTTAACGCAAAGATTTTGGAAAAATTTGAAAAATTGATCGAGTTATGAGGATTTTTGTGAAGGATCGCCTACCATACGGGGAACGCTGCAATTTACCTTTTTTCATCCGCGTTCTTCTCGAACACTGTATTTTACGAAAGGGTGTAAGTTGCATCGCAAAATATAACGTTAAAATTCGTATCGTTGCAATGTAACGATTTTGTTTTCTTCATTTTTTATTAGTATCAAAAACCGTTTTTTTTTTTGCGAACTGTGATTGTAAATGTCTAATGAGAATCCGTAAGAGTACTCCAGTGATGCGGTCATAGCCAAAAAGGAATTTCATCAATTGAAGAGAATTACTTTTTCTCGCCTTCCAACGACGCATTACGTAAAGATCACCGCAAAATCTATTCGTTCGGTTCACTACAAATTCGTACAGAGCATAGTTTATATCATTTTCTCTCGTGTGATCGGATGATTTTTTAAATACATTTATCCATTTGGTAACAATGAATGATTAAAGTTGTTTTTTTGTCGAAAATCGAACTTTTTATTCTACAGTTTGCAATTTTTGTAATTTTGTCCGGTTAAACGAAAGTTTTATTATTATACGAAAAAGACATTTAAAAAAATATTATTTCGGGTCAACATGCATCAACGGTGGCACTTTGTTTAAATAATAATAACTGCATTATTCATCGATATTTTTAAATGAAAAAAAAAACTCAATACTGTCAATACTATGTTTTAATTTTGTGTTAAATTCCCATCCCGTCATCTCAATACTCTCTTATGAAAAAAATATTAAAAATCAACCTGTTTTTTGAGATCCAACTTTGTGCAAACCAGTTAACAACTTAGGGAACTTATTTTATTTGTTTATTGAAAATTTGTTTTTTCATAATGATTCAGTCGTAATAAAATTAAAAAATTCTGATCTGTATAATTTTCACGATCGAGATGACGATACTTTGATTGCCGCAGTCCACAGAACGATTACGACCAACAATTCGGATGTACCGAAACTACGATGGATATCATAAAGAAGAATTACTCTTTTTAAAATCTTGATGAGCCTACGTCAGTCCAGTTGCTTAGAATAAAAGTTAAATACATCAGCCGCAAATGATTTCCTTAAGTGATTTTTTTTGTCCCTACCCGAAAATATGTTATCTATGAATATCGTTATAATCTGAGTATGCATTTTTTTTCAGCTGTTACGTATTCAAGACGATTTTTATCTCCGCAGGATCCCGTTTCGAAGACTTCTAAATGACCCGAATTAGCATAATTAGTTTGAACATGTGTAAAAACAATAAAGGCCCGCCTCACGGAATCTTTGAGTATTTTTTTTTCTTCTTATTTGTGCCTCGACCATCGCGAGAACACCCAAGTGCCATCGTTGGGCGTTACAACTCGAGGGGAAAAAAATGATACCGTCCATCCCATCCCATCTTGAGGAATAATTATCTCATCTGGCGATCAATCTTGATTACATAGTCTTGGTTAATAATTATCACGGTTCCCAAGAAATAATTATGTGAATTTGTGCTACGGGTAAATTGTAATTAACGTTGTCCGAGTGTAAGTAATTTGGGATACTCGCGTGGACGTTTCGAACGGGCAGTGTTGGAACATCGAAGGAAACAACGTAACGCATAACTAAAATAGTGGAACGGAGTAGATCCGATAAATGATAAATTGCATAGCGTCGTTGTCCATGGCTATTTGAACTGTCATCTGTCATTTGTAATTGTGCACTTAATAAATATTTAATAAGTACATTGTAATACGATGTGCGTAACGAGAGTACGTAGACGTATTATGATCGACGATTAAGGGGTCATTGGCTACAGTGACATTTCAAAAATCGATGAAGAATTCGAAATTAATTGATAAGAAATCACTTACATGATCTATTTTTTATTCTGATATCAACAAAAATATTCTTTGAACTTTGAGGAAAAATATAAATAAATGGCAACTCGAATGGTCGGATAGTGTAACGGATTTCGCTTATCTCATTGATGCAAGAAAAAAGAACGAATTTCATTCACTAATCCAATAGTATCGGATTCACTAATCCAATAGTATATAGACGCGAAAAAGATTCCACAATGTTTTTTTTTACGATTTTTTACCGGAAAAAACGCTTTATTATTAATATTCCGTTGACAAATAATGTTATGTTAAAATATCGTTTATAAGGTGATAACAGATTCGTTGGAATATTGAGAATATAAATATTTTGTTTTTTTTTTTCCGAACGAAACGCATGTATTATAATTGTATTACTAATGATAACAGTTGGCTACTTATTATTATTTGTTACTCCTCTATTGCTGATTATCTCTATATGTTACGGTTTATTATTAATTACTTAATAATTATTGTGAACGATTACAAATTGTTACTAATGACTTATTAATTATTGAGGACAATTACGAGTTGTTACTAATTATTCACTAATTATTATGAGCTTCACGAATTGTTACTAATTACTCATTAATTATTATAAACTATTACGAATTTTTACTAATTACTTACTAATTATTTTGAGAGATTACGAATTGTTCCTAATTACTCACTAATTATTATGAGCTATTACGCATTATTATTAATCCTGACTCATTACTTACCAATTATTTAGAGTTATTACTAATTTTCACTAATTACTTATCAAGTATTGCCAATTATTATTAATTGCCACTAATTATGTACTAATTATTACGAAACATTTTCTTTTTTTTTTCCAAAATACTTTAGTCAACATTTCTACGGGCATCATTAGAAAAAAAATAATGCAAAACCTTCAAGTATTTTCTTACAACAAACAATTGCCAATATTAAGGCCATGTGTCACACGTTCAGTCGGTAAAAATCCTACTGCCAAGTTTTCTCCTAGACGGATCATATTTCGGGCAAAATAAGAGAAAGTCGTTGTTCGTCGTTCAACAGAGCGGAACGTGTTTCTTTTCTTTTTTTCCAAAAATCAACCGTTTCAGAAATCATTGGGAATCTGCAAATCAGCTATCTCTCTCGCACTCATGGTCGCTCGGTCGGTGTGACACTTGGCCTTAATCACCGTTCCCACCAAATCTTAAATTGTCAATTTTCGCTTTCAATGCGCCCCTCATTGACGGCAATGTATCGAACTACTCGCGGAGGCGATATCTGCCGCGGACATATTTCCATGCCGCGAGATCTGCTAGGCTAATTTTCGGCAAGCGAACTTGTCCGTTGCTACCTTAAGGCACGAAGTCAAGACGCGTGAGTCAGTTGCGGAGGAGACTTGCGAGCTAACGAGTTTCTCCCTTGGCGAACGACGAGCTCCTTGAGGCGCTGCCATACTTGCCGAAGTGGCTGTTGGTTTCATTCTCGTCGCGCTCGTTTCAAGCCGCCTCGTTCATATACCTGTCATGACCCGAGCTCCCGGACGCGATCCGGGTTGCAAGTTCGAGACTGACTGGGGTCGACCACCATTATCATACGCCACTTGATCCTCGAATGTGAATGCTCAATCCTACCCTTTTCATTTGATGAACACACTCGTATATTATTACGGTTGTTTCTTCGCACCTGCGGCACTTTCTTTATCGTTGGCCAATGACTCGATCGTTCGGGATCTCGGGGAAACATTTATATCAACGAGGATCCTTCTCTCTCTCTCTCTCTCTCTCTCTCTCTCTCTGTCTCTCTCGCTCTCTCTCTCTCTCTCTCTCTCTCTCTCTCTCTCTCTCTCTCTCTCTCTCTCTCTGGCTCTCTGTACCTCTCGCTCTTTCGTTATATTTTATCCCATGCCGCGTGTCAACGGGGATATACGAAGAAGATGAGAAGTCTTGAGACCGCGGCCTCAACGACGAGAAGCCCATGCATGAAGTGAAGTGCGGACTGACGGAGAGACTACCGAGTAATAAATTGCAATCTCGTTAATGATGCTACCAAGCGCGATGAGAGAGAGAGAGAGAGAGAGAGAGAGAGAGAGAGAGAATAAGATGTAGATGTGTGTGTTCGGGAGCGTGTGTGCGTGTTTAATATTTATAGGCACAGGGTGAGCTAGTACAAATTAGGACATGCAAAGTCAAAAGGGTTTAGGCCATCGTTCAGAAATCGTATAAAATAAAATGTTACGGTCGATGAATCCTTCGTAACCCAACAACGTGAAAATTCACAAATAGTTGTTTTTATAGCCGAGTAAAAATCTTGCTCCGGCTACAATAAAGGCCTGATCAGGCATTCTGATTTCTTTTTCCGGCCTTGATCAGGATTCTTTATCAAGCCCTGATCATTTGTGAAATGCTGTCCTTGACTGAGGCCTGATCAGGATAAAACATCAAGGCCTGATCAGCGTAAAAAATCAAGGCCTGATCAGGATAAAACATCAAGGCCTGATCAGGGTAAAAAATCAAGACCTGATCAGGGTACAAAATCAACGCCTGATCAGAGCTTGATTTTGTAAGGCTTGATCAAAATGAAAAATCATGACCTAGTCAGTATGATGTAATGAAGCCCTGCTTAGGATGTCCTAATTATTCCTCAAATACAAAATACTACGCATATTTAAAAGAGGAAAAGGCACGAAATTATAATTAACGCTAATAGATTATTTTGTAAACTAAATATACATTTTTATTTATCGAATACATTTTTCACGTAGATGTATGTAGAAAATAAATAACACTTTCTCTTAGAGATTTGATTGAAGCTGCACCGATGGCGTCACATTCACCGGACTGAACTACGCAGTCAACTTACCATTGCTCGATCGGCCTAAGCTGTCCGGGCTAACCTGCACCGATGGCATCACATTCATCGCTGCAGGTTAACCCGGACAGCGTAGACCAAACAAATAATGCTAAGTTGACAAAGTCTAGATTACACTCGAAGAAGGGCTCTCCCTTGTATCTGGTGGGATTGGAAAGGAATCGTCTATTATGAGCTGCTGCCACCCAACAAAACGACCGATTCTACCAACTACTGCTCATAACTGGCCAAATTAAAGCGAGCAATCGATCAGAATTGGCGAACAGAAAGGGCGTAGTGTTCCACCAGGACAATGCTATACCACGCCCTTCTCTGATGACCCGGCAAAAGTTATTGCGGCTTGGGTGGGATGTTTTGGTGCACCCATCGTACAATCCGGACTTTGCGCCTTCAAATGATCACTTCATCCGGTCACTACAGACCAGTGTGAATAATAAAACCTTTAGTTCACTCGACGTGTTCAAAGACCACTTGGATGACTTCTTTGCCCAAAGATCTCTAGGACTTCTGTGAAACAGGGCACAAAGCTCGTAGAGAGTTGGCAAAAAGTCATTGAACAGAATGGAACACCTTCAATTGATTAGAATCGCTTTCTTATGCTAAATATTTCGCGTTTGGAATTTACTCAATTTTCACTACGGAATTATGCATAGACCCAATAGATCTCAAAGCAATTACGAAATTTTGCCACAACTTTTTGCCTAAAGTCAGTATCAGGATTTACTGAGTGTCCAGTTTTCTGTGACTCACCCGATATATAAAGGTTCCTGCATGGGAAGAGCTCGGAGAAATTTATCGCGGGCATACGGTCTCACCTTTTTCCGCGTCACCCAACGCAATCCCGCGTCCCTGACCTGCTCTTATAGTCGAGGGGTCAACGAGTCGTACAAATCGTCGAGCGGAATATGCAATTACGCGCGTGCGAGGATACGCGGGTGTGCGTGAGCCCGTGCAGTCATCGCGTGAGCTCCTATGTATATATAAATATATATATATATATATATATATATATATATCCACTTGTCGAGTGAGGCCAAGATTAAAGAGCAAAACAGCAAAGAAGGAAGGAAATAAATTAGAAGTGGGCCCCGACAGCGCACAAGAGAGGCTGCGGGACTGGTTATTATCGACGTTGCCGTACAACAAAGTTTAATGGACCAACCCACGATCATACGCGCATTCCTTACACTTCCAATCTTCATTCTAATAATGATCCTATTTAAGACTTTTTTTTCGCGATCGAGGGATCAAGAATGAATTACGAGCGTCGATGGAGCCTAGACAGCATCGCGATGTCGAGTAATTAAAAACAAGGTTTACACGTGTGTGGGGAGTATGAGCGGATTAAGTTTTACGATCGATGCGGAACGGGAAACGAAGAAAAATTGCGCGCTCCGAGTCAACGCTCTGCTTCTTCCTGTCATCCGGTAACGATTAGAAAAAAAAAAAAAACATTGCAGGATCATCGTTTATCTTTTTGCTCGCGAATGGATGGGTTTATGGACCGGTAGAAGAAGACCGATTTTTTAAACGCGTGATTATTGATGAAATGCAACCTTTTCAGAGGACGGATGGAGCCGAATTGGGTAGAAAATAATTTGAACGCGAGATGTTTTTTATTTTTTTTTTTGCTTTTGGTAAGTGGGTAGGTTACTCTCGGTAATAATGTTGATTTTTATTTGAAAAAAAAATTGTAGATTTTATGGACTCAAGCGATACCCGATGTGTCGAGGCGAATTACATTCTAATTTTGTTTTTTTTTTTTTTTTTTTTGGGACAACGAGTTATACGAAAGTAGAAACTTCGTAATTCTTTCGGTAGTTTTTACGTGCTGAGATAATAAATATGTTTTTTTTTCACACTGACAGAAAAATTCTTTTGTTATTAACTAGATACTTCTATTGATTTTTTTTTAATTTGAATTAACTAGATTTTTGGTGAAATGAAATTTTTCCTATTGCATTCCATTATTAAAACTATTTATTTTAAATATATTTATTTATTCAAATAAAGCTCTATTTATATCGTCTAATAACTAAATATTTTATTTATTCCTAATAAATCTATGATTTGGTTTCATCTGGCAGTATAAGACAAAAGAGACAGATAGAAAAATGGTACACGATTCAGTCTCTCAAAAATCTCATGGCTTTGTTTTCATTCGAAGACTGTTGTAACATTCTGCAGTTGAGGAAATGGGTCTTTCTATTAATAAATAGTCGCGGCTGTTAATAAAAGGCAAAACGATACCATCTTTTTTTCCAAATAACAGCCTTGTTAGTGAAAAAAAAGAAAAATAATTTATTATTTGTCTACCGCACTTTTAGGTCATGAACCTATATTCCTTTCTCGTATTCTCGCGATATATCGTGTTTTACCTTTATTTATTTAATTTGAATATATTTAATATTTAAAAAGAATAGCTTAGACAAATAAAAAAACATTTGAAACAAATAGGGTCGTAGTAGGCCGTGAGACAAGGAAAAAACCTATTTGATTTAAATAGATCCTATTTAAATTAAATTGTTTTTTTGGCAGTGCATTTGTGGATATAGAGTAGCTTTCAGACAGGGTTTCGCTCGCTTGTATTTCGGAAGTTTAGATTTTTTTAAAAGCATATCGAATTAAGGGGTCTGCATTAGGTTTAAATTGCGAAATTACGATTTTTTATTGCATAGTTTTATAGCGTAGGATCTTAATTCTAATAAGAAACAAGAATTTTGTAAAAATTCCAAAAATTGACCGAGTTATAACGAATTTTGTGAAGGCTCTGATCGCCCACTGCGCTACAACGAACCACCCCGCTGATATATAACCTTTTTTTTTTCTCTTGCGTTTTTCTCAAAACGATTTTTTATGAAACGGTGCAAGTCTTGTCCCAAAATCTATTCGTCCGACTCATTTCAAAGCTGAACAGAGCATAGTTCATAACATTTTCTATCGTATGACCGGATGATTTCTAACTTTAATTATTGCTTAATAATAAATCGTTAAAGTTATTTTTTTGCGTCAAGATTGACATTTTTTTCTGCAGCTTACAATTTTCGTATTGTTAAAACTTCAAAAAAGTATGTGGTCATACAAAAGTTTTATTGTCGTACTAAAAGTACAATTTTTTAATATACACCTTTCGATTGGCCATGCGTTGAAATAATAATAACTCCATTGATTGTCAATATTTTTCAATAAAAAAAACTGCGTGGCAAGCTTACGCATCAACTGTGTGTAAAATCTCGACCTCGTTATCCGATGACTTTCATCAAAAAAAAAAAAAAAAAAAAATTGAATTTCCCCTCGTTTTTTGGGCTCCAACCTGATGCAAACGTATTTAATTTTCAGTACATCACACCGGTGATACTTTTTATCATTACACTAAAAGTACATTTTTTTATTTTTAATTTGACATCGCCCTAGCTGCCGGACTTTGATTGGCCATGCAGCTTCGGCGGCGCTTCCTTTGATAATAACTTTATTGTTTATCAATAAAATATTTTATAAATTTGTCACAAACATCTCTTAAGATATCAAAAAACACCCTATTGAGCTCCTTTCAGAGGGTTCACTCGGCATTCATCAATATTGCAAAGCTCCAGGATGAAGTCATCGCAAAAAGATCATCCTGTATTCCGTGGTACGAATACGCGAATAATTTAATTGTGGCACGATTCAGACCGTTGCCAATTCGGGGATGATCTCATTGACAGGAGGTTCCGGACCGGTGATCTCGTCCAAAAATCCGAATCGTTCTCCTACGCCCGAGCAGGGCAATCTTGCGTGACGTTTGCCTCTATCGTGTACGGTTATAGTTCGAGGTGAGTCAACTCTTCAACAGAGAAGATTCGATGGGAAATTTTCTCTTCGAACGAATTTGCTCGTTCATCCCTCCATGAATTTATCATTTGCGAAGGATTGAACACGCAGTTGATCGAAGGAATATCGATGGATTTTTTTTTTTTGCTTCGGTCGCCTGACCGTTGATCAACTTCGGATCACATTCTTTGTTAGCCAAGTTAACTGATACGATGACTAGCATGATACTTTTTTTTCTAGGATTGCAATCCCGACTCATTATCTCACGTATACACTTCCATATACGTATAAATGTGTGCGTAAAGGTTATTTTGAGGACATTCGACTTTGAGAATTGTCCTCACAGTGGCCAATCGTCCCTATAATCAACGGTACCCAAACCCTAGTGTCTTCAACGTCAGCTTCGTATGAGCGAAGGCATATTTATAAAAATGGTTGTTTATAAATAGTCAGTTATACATTTTATAAATATTATAACAATATTATAAATTATATATTATATAACAATATAAATTATAATTAAACTGATAAATAATATAATAATAATAATATAATATTATAATATATAATATTATAGTAATATAAATAAAATAATATATAACAATATAATCTATACATATAAAAATATATGGAAACATGAAATTTGAAAGATCTGTTTCTTAGAAGGTGTAGAGGTGCACTAACAAAGGATTTTTCGATAATCAACCGTTAAGGGGATAAAATTATGGTGTAACAATTTGTACGAAAAATTGTATTCTTTGCTTTTATTAACTTGAAACTTGGTATCGATATGTGGTACTTAAAAACATACAATAAAACGCATAATTTAGGATTTTTCAAAACAACCCCTAATTCGGGGTGCAACGAGGTGTTGAAGTTTGTATGGGAAAATCGGGTTCCCTGCTTTTGTCTCAATGCAATACGGAAGATATGTTCCTTAACGGTCGTAGACGTGCACTAACAACACAAATGATTTTTCGAAAATCAACCCCTAAAAGGGTGAAATGGGATGCAAACGTTTGCATGGAAAATTGTATTCCTTGCGTGTATCAATTTGAAACTCGGCATAAATATTCTTTAAAACAAACAATAAAACGCATATTTTAGGATTTTTTAAAAACAAACCCCTAATGGGCGAATTTCCACGTCGGCGAAGCCGCGGGCGGATGCTGGTAATATAATAAAATTTAAAATAAAAAAAAATGAAGTATATATTTATATACAATACTTATATATATAAAATTATATTATCATAATATATATAAATATTATATTTTATTATAAAGTAATGTATAAATCCATTATAAATAAATTTTATAACATTTATAAGTAGTAATTTATAAATATTTATAAAAGTTCATATATAAAAAGGTCAAGGACTCGTATCTCAGGACTGTCCCCCAAATAGCTAGGTGTGCTGATAGCCACCATTACGTAGATAAAACGGGTTGAAGATCGGTCTTTCTATACCTATGTACACTTGATTCTGTAATTGGCAAAATGAAAGAAGTATAGATGGACGAAGCGAGAAATAGGTTATAGCATATAGTGTTACGGTATGATTGATTGCCCCACGTGATCCTTGGAAGCAGCATGTCCCATCTGTCACCAATAAATATCTAATTTCACGTTAGGATGATATATAAGATATTTCAATGGCGTACCGACGCTTTTTGTTACCGCTCACGCGAAATGGGATCATTTATTAAGGAAATTGTCCGTGCAAGGACGACGAAGCGAAGAAGCAAAACGCGGTAGTGCTCTCTCTCTCTCTCTCTCTCTCTCTCTCTCTCTCTCTCTCTTTCCCTCTCCCCCGCCCCCTCTCTCTCTCGCCCCCCCCTCTCTCTCTCACTCCCTCTCTTTCTCTCTCTCTCCCCCTCTCTCTCTCTCTCCCTCTCTCTCTCTCTCTCTCGCCCTCTCTCTCTCTTCTCTCTCTCTCTCTCTCTCTCTCTCTCTCTCTCTCTCTCTCTCTCTCTCTCTCTCTCTCTCTCTCTCTCTCTCTCTCTCTCTCTCTCTCTGTCTCTCTCTCTCTCTCTCTTTCTCTATTTCTCTCTTGCTCCGGAGCATAGCTGACTCGGTTGGCTTCTCAGGAGTCTTCGTGTCCCGCACTTTGCGTCGTCTGTCTCGGGAGATCCTTGAGAAGCCGCTGTACTCGAAAGGAATGGAGACTGCCAGGACGGCTCGAATTCCCCTCCGTTCAGGATTTTTACCCGGCACGAGGGAAAATATCGTCCCGGATTTAATCCTCCAGGGGGGCGCCGTAGTCGTACGGAATTCGTGCTCGGGTATGGAGAATATACACTGACGGAACTACCGACAAAGCCTCTTTGGAGTTGCCGTTCTGTAGACGCGTAAATAAAACGGAGAACAGTGGGATAGAGGAGAGAGAGAGAGAGAGAGAGAGAGAGAGAGAGAGAGAGGGAGGGGTTCACCAACCATGAGAGGAAAACTGGCATGAGCTACCTGTCGATACGTCGATTCCAGCTTTTCATACGAAAACAAAAACAGCACAATCCTCCCACTCGCTGTGTACCCACAAGGCTTGGTCGACGTACCATGGCTGATACCTCAACCGGTGTGCATCCATAGCACCGGCTATACTTCATCCGACGCTTGTCGTTTTGACACGGGTGCACCCCTGTCGCTGCATCTCTTGCACCAATCTCTTTCTCGTCCCCATCTTTCCATTCGCTCCCTTCCAACGGCAACATTAATACGATCTATTTTTCTGTCAAACGACAAGCCATTTTTTCCATTTTCACCTGGCGAAAATGGAAGAGGCGAGGATTATGGGGAAAAAACAACTGTGAAGGCTGTTCATCAGGGCAGACTCCGATTAAGGAGTCTACAGCAAAGCTCGTCAGCTCTCGAGACAACGTGGAATCGTAGAGCAGCAAGCTGAAGTGTCATGTTAGGCTGGAATCGACTGAGAACAATGTGATGTCTCGTCAAAAATATGGTGAGTCAGTTGGAACTGAGCCACTGCATTTGGGATTGGAGATAACTGATTATGTTTGGAAATAGGAATGGTTGAAGGTCTAGGACGATGCAGACGGTAGTCACGAGCTTAAAGATCTTTGGATCTATCGTTTTAGGGTAGAGGTCTCGCCTCGGCGTTTTTTAAATAGATTTTTGTTTTATTTTGAGGACTCATCCAGGACACTATTAAATGATTACCTGCAAAATTTCAAAAAGATTCACCGTTCCGTTTTCGAGATATTGGCAATCAAAGATTTTATTGTTTTACACGTGTCCTTATGGGGAGCAGTGGAAAATTTCATATTTCACGCAATAGCTTCGAAACTTTTCTGCAGATTTTTGTTTATTCTCAATTACAGAGGAACATACGACGAAGTGGGTAAAAAAAATCATGAATTTTAACCGTCTAGTTTCAGAGATATAGCGATTTAAATTAAGCAATGTCTAGCGACGGTAGGGCTACGAAGCTACTGGAGCAGACTAGAGCTAGATTACAGTAGTGTGTGCATATCCGTATACGCAGAGTATCTAAGTATGAGTAGCCGGAATGGACACTCTGATACAAAAGTGAGGTCAAAGCACTGTATTAATGCTTCGATTCCTCAAGAAGCTGACAGCTGAGCAGCTAACGAATCTTTGGTTTGATCACCCTTACAGACAATTGAGATTCTTTTTGCAAACGCTAGGGCAATGCGAATAGTCATCATCAGCTAACGAATCTTCGTACTAGTCACTTGCGGAAATGATTAGGATTGAAAGGTAGTTACTGATGATGGTTCGAGAGATCATCATCAGCTAAGCAATCTTTGGTTCAATTCCTTTCAAGTGTCCAGGCCAATGTAAAGGGTCATCAATGAGCTGACAAATCTTTGGACCGATCACTATCAAGGACAGTTAGGATTCCCTCTAGAATCGAAGCAGCATTGTCCCTGTCAGTTGATTTCACAAACCCGAACCGCCTAGCCTTTCCAAAAGCTCCAGCCACCGCTTCAGCGGTCTCCTGTCACCTGGCGAGTCTCTCAAATTTCCAAAACCTTCCAAACACGTGGAAAAGAAATTCTGCCGGAATA
Source organism: Ophion ventricosus (assembly GCA_963932345.1). Taxonomy (NCBI): domain Eukaryota; kingdom Metazoa; phylum Arthropoda; class Insecta; order Hymenoptera; family Ichneumonidae; genus Ophion; species Ophion ventricosus. The sequence continues at coordinate 4,287,633 of OZ010713.1, forward strand.
CGTGGAAGCTTCGATAATGTATGAAGAACGTTTTTCTGCAGGTCGTCATGGTTCTATCAAGCCACAGTAGCAGTTCACATAAATTCACCGTAGCACCATGCATGTATTCATCGGGCCACGAGGTCGAATTGGTAATCGAAAGAGTGATGGGTACTTCGAATTCCGTGTTGGCGATTACATCCGTCGATTCTCCAATCCGCTTATGCTCCCCACACATACTCTCCCTCCTTCATCCTCGAGAGGGTACATGGAACGCGAGGAAACAGTTTCCCGGGGCTCGTCTTTCGCACGGTTTTCCGTTCTTGTATTTCGAGCCCTTTGCGAAGTGTCGTAACACCCAGGAGGACTGTGAATTTCATGCGAAGCTCTTTATTTACAGTTCCGTTTCCTTTAGCAACGAAAGTTTGGATATGTACAGTTAGAACATGAATCATGAATCCTGGGGTGTAAAAAAATAGAAATGCAAACAGTTTCGTAGTATCGAACGTGGAAGCTTCTGGTGGTGAAAAACTGGTTAAGTGCGTGCTGGACCGCACATTAAGGTGGAAGTCCCCAGCTCGTTAGGTACCCGTGAAATTGCAATATTAAACAAAAATTTGATAAAGTTCGAAAATTAATCCGTTGTTTACAAAGCAGCTCTATTCAACAAAAATTGATTATGTTTGAATTATTCCGACACTTGAATTATTATCAATTAAATTGAATTAATATCACACTTAAGTTATTTTTACACATTATTTATGTTTGAAACACTGCTCGAATTACTTGACATGCCAAATGTTGATAATTATCAACATTTGGCATGTAAAATAAAATTCAAACAGTGTCCAAATTCAAACTTTTGTCCAATTTAAACTTTTTTATTTGTTTTTCGAATCTCATTATTCTACCGTAATAATTTTGCACATATTGACGGTTACTTTCACAAATTATCTGGGCTTCTTAAGCCGAGGGTATAACCCTTCGTGGTCACGCTGGGTGGAATCGACCCGTTGATCAATTTTCGGCGTAAATATATAATAGTTCCCGGCTTCGAATGGGACTGTAGTCACCATCTTACCTGAAATTTGAAGTATCCGCATACCATAAAATTTACCCTCTTCACATGTGGGAATAAATACCTTTTTTAGAACGCGCACTATGCTACTATTTTTTTTCCCATAAGTAGCAAATCTAAGGAGTATAACGTCCAAATTTTAGGTAAAAATGTTGAAAATTCACGGCACTGTGATTTTTTGAGCGAAAAAGTGTCTTTTTTGCGTTTTCACCAGTTCATTATTTTTTTTAAAACATGCCACCATTGTATTTCTTATAAATAAATTTTTCGTACATCATCTAGAAAGTTCAAGGCATGTAGCGTAATTTTTTGAACAACTTCGGACGGATAGTTTGGTCACAATACTTTTTTGAAAACTGACTGGGTAGAATCGACCCAAGTGTGACCTCCGCGATTGAATTTGGAAGTGTGACCACGAAGGGTTAAGGCAGTAGTCTGCTTTACAGGCTTCAAAAAATCGATTTTTCGTTTTTGTCTTAAATCTATTCCAAAACTATCCAAGAATATGTGTTCAAAATTTTAGAGGCCAATTCGACATATTTTCGAAGCTAGATCAGTTTTAGTGGCCGAGCGTCGAGCAGGTGCGAATGCTCGGGCAGAACTTTACAGCCCGTTTTCTCGAGTTTTCATTTTCACAAGTTTTGGAAAACGGTGCCGGCGATAGTAAAAACAATATATGTCCGATCGAAAAAAACCAAAGTGATCTAGCTTCAGTATTGAATTATCTTCTATTTGAACTAAAAAAGTTGGACAAAAGTACTATTTAAATTACTTGTTTTGCAACTTAAAGTGAATTTTTTTTTTCAAAAAAGTGAATTTTTTTTTCAAACTTCGAAAAAATTTGGAATTTCGTCATTTCTTCGGTATTTTTTTAGTTCATATAGAAAAGGAACTTATAAAAACTAAAAAAAAATTTGGTTCCACTGTTTCAGATGCATCGCACGACCTCCATCACCGGCACCGATTTACGAGTGCACACTCCAGGCGCCCCAGAAAAATCGTTACAACTTTGGCAAATTTCAATAATTTGTAATAATAAAAATTGTTTTTTAAAGCTTGAATATAATATACTATCGTCTCAAAATTTCGTTTACCGCAATCATTTCCTTCCCTTTCAAAAAAATTGTTGAAAAAACGCTTTTTTTTTCGGCTCCTAAAGCAGACTACTGCCTTAAGAGGGAATAGGTCCGGTTAGGGGCACTCTACAGTGACAGACGTACGGACATGTAATTATAAGGGTTTCCAGTGGCTATGGGACTCTAAAAATGGTCGGCAGTCACTTGTGCTTTCGCTCTTGTCTGCATCTTCGTCAACTAAGGGTCCATTAATTTTTCATTCGGGCTCCATTAAAGATTTACCGGTACTATATTAAACGCCTCTCACCATCACTGGGGTAATTATAATATGATTGTAAATACAGGTTTTGCGTTTATAACTTTCCCTCCCTCTCTTTATATAAATATATCTATATACAGGGTGGCTCACAAAGTGACGTCCAAAAGCAAAATGTAGATGCTTGGAATCGATACCTACCCGAATTTTCCCCATGCACGTTTTACAATCTTTTTTTAGTTTTCGAGAAAAAGCCATTCTAATTTTTTTTCGAGTTTTCCAATAGTGTGGGTTTTCATTTTTTTTTCTGTGAATGCAATTTTCTCTTGTAAGTTTTTCAAAGCAAATGAGAGTCGTTTACACTAGTATAAATATTTTTTTGAATCATCTGAACATTGGCGACTGAGGCATCCACATTAGTGTATAGTTGGTAATCTATTTATGGCATAAGAGGGAAATACATGTAGCGGCATAAAAAAATGGATTTTTTGTACGTAAAATTTTTGTAAAACATCTTAAGCATCAATCCTCGAATCACTAGTTAGCCGATAAGTCACTAAAATCATTGAATCTTGATAGTTCGACATTTTAAGCACGTTTTTTTTTTCAAACATACACTTTTTAGGTTTGTGGGAATCATAACTTTAAAATGAATTGACTGATCCTGATACAATTGTAGACACAACACAATAACAATATTACCTTCAACTTATATCGACTTGTTTATGAAAATCATATTTAAAAAGTCCTTTTTTTTATTGTGAAAAAGACGAAAATATTGTGTAAAATTGCAATTTTTTTTTTCAACTGTCTCATTTTCAAAATTTTCAACTTTCCCAATGTTTCTTAGATATAAGCTCAGCAGTTGAATGTTAAAATACTAAAAATTCTTGGCTAATATTTTTTAGATCAATATTGAAGTCGTTGGATTTTCCACAAACGGACAACTGCCGCCAAAACCTTCCTGGAAGACCACCCCATAACGTCGCCACTTTGCAATAATTTTTCTATAAAAAAATTATTTTAAACAGTTCAATTATTAAATAAACTACCTAAAGTTTCATAAATTATAAAACTTTTTATTCCACAAAAAAAATCATCAAACCCCGCTATTTTTTCGTCCTCTACATGTATGTTTCCTCTTAACAATGCACTTCATAAAGATAAAAAAAGTAAAAATAATCGTGAGCAATGTACATAACACAAAAGAGAAAAATAAAAAATGCTTTTTCCTCGAAAAGTAAAAAAAAGATCGTAGACCATACATGGTGGAAATGTTCGAAAAAAAATTTCGTAGGATGATTTGAAAAACAGGCGGTGTGCAAATACTTTTGTTTTACCCACTGTACATGGGGGTTAATTCGGACAGATATTTATACGAGGCATCTAAATTTTCCTTTTGGATGTCACTTTTCGGGCCACCCTGTACATATATATATATATATATTAAATTCACGATGACCCTGACTCAACGAAAAGAGTCCCCATGAACACTCGCAAATCACTGCTCTTCATGGGTCTCGTATAACTACGAGAGTGCGGGTATAATACGAAGGTATCGTGCGGCGCGAGTGACAAAAATTCTGGGAACGTTATTACGAGGTGTAATGAATAATACCGGAACGATTCGAGCGTGTAAGAGAATGCACGAGCGCGATGCTTATAATTCCCGACGATGGCGTCATTAAGTCCGCGAGTTCGGTGCAAAAGAGCCTGAGAATGTGGAAAGACGGCCGAGTATACCGAGTAGTGCCAAATACGTGCGGTAAAATTGCCGGACTCGGTGCAGTCGATCTTAAGGGATACGGCGGTAAACCAGCCAATTTTACAACACACACACACACAAATAGATGTGGAATAACGTAACACGAATCAGGAAAGAGGATGGCAAGAAATGAAAGGAGGTGGAAGACGTTCAGACTTGGAACAGAGAGAGAGAGAGAGAGAGAGAGAGTAAGAGAAGGTTGGGGGAGGGGGAGAGTAAGGAAGAATGAGCTGAGAGCAACGAGAGTCAAATGAAGAGAATGGAAATGACGAGAGGACAGGATGCAAGAGAAAGAGATAGGGAAAGAGAGATAATTGTGAGTGCACGTATAATTGCTCGCTTTCAGTATGGCCTGAATTTACCGACGGTAAGTTTACTCTGTAGCGGGGTAAAGCGACATTCATACGGTAATATTACCGACTACACTGACAGATACATTCTTTTGATATTAACTAGATGCGTATATTTGATTTTTTAAATTTGAATTAATTAGATTTTTCGTGCAATCAAGTTTTTCCTATTGCATTCCATTATTAAAATTATTTATTTTAAATATATTTATTTATACAAATGAATATCTATTTAATATCGTTCTAATAACGAAATATTTTATTTATTTCTAATAAATCTGTGATTTAGTTTCATCCGGTAGTATACGAAAAAAGAGACAGATGGAAAAAGGTACACGATTCGGTCTCTCAAGAATCTCATGACTTTGTTTTCATTAAAAGACTGTTGTAACATTCTGCAGTTGAGGAAATGGCTTAGTCTTTTTATACACAAATAGCCGTGCCTGTTAATAAAAGGCATGACGATACCTTTTTTTTTTCTTTCAAATAACAGCTTTGTTAGAGAAATAAAAGGAAAATAATTTACCTTTTTTTTTGTTACATTTACAAGCTTTTTTGTTACATTTACAAGTTACATTTAGCTTACATTTTTTTTGTTAATTTCCCTTTTACTTTCACTATTATAAGCTGTTATGTGCCATAACATTAAATAATTTCGCAATTTCAGACAAATATCAACCTTTCGTATTTAGAAGGCCATCCGTTGATGTGCTCTATTTATTGATTGCATTTGAATCGAAAAAAAAAGATAAAATAATGACGATTCGTCCAAAAATAAACCTCACTAAAATTGCATAGTTCGAATAAAAATAACTGATCGGAATCTATTTTCCATACAAACTTTTACATCCAATTTGATTTTTTTTGGGTCTGTGCAGAAATTTCTTAGGGATACCTAAGTTCCGATCGGATCCCGATCGGGATAAAATACGGATTTGCTAGAAGGGGTATCCTCATCGGAATCCAGATGCCGCCCACTACGTAGCACAAGGAGACGTGGTGGGAAGAATTAAAAATACGTATTAAATACATTTTTCTTAGCAAATGAAATACATACTTTAAACGCGTTTTTCTCAAAACTGCATTTTAGAAATTGACGTGCAGGATTACTCAAAAAACTATTAAGCCGATTTTAAGTTGAAAATTTTAATATTATTACCTCCTAGTTGGAGAGTATTATTTTTGAAAAATGATTTAAAAAACTACTTTTTTAATCCATATTTTACAGAAATTTTGCGTGAAATTTTGATTTTTTTTGTTAATGCCTGCCATTCTCTTAAATTTGCGTTTTCTTCATTTTAATGTCTGTCTAATGAATTAAATGAAGTTCAAACAAATTAAATGAATTAAAAGAAATTATTCTGCATACTTGAATATTCTATTAATAAAGTATACCTACAGTTTGATAAATGTAGAATAATTATTTCTTCGTTTCAAAAATCCCTCAAAATTGCGTAATTTTTCCCCGCCTAAATGCATATTCCGCCTTAAATAATAATAACTTCTTTGTTAATCAATATTTTCCAATTAAAAAAAAAACTGAAGTTTGGCAAGACTTTGGTATATTTTGGAATATTTGTCAAAATATTCTTGATATATTGCGTTAGGCTCATGCACGATTTGTGAATTATTTCAAAATTGCATAGAAGGGACGTATAGGTGTAAAGGGAGGAGCGAGTAAAGGGTACAAAGATGACGAAACTTTGATCGATGAACCGTGACCGATTGATCCGTTGCAGAGAGGCTCATAGCTGGCGGGCATTCCGGGTGTTCCTTCCAGATCCGTTGCCAGTCCCCACTCGTTAGCCTCGACGATATTGCACGTGAATCGCGGCCCGCTTCTTCTACGAAACTGCAGCTTCACCGGCTGCTCGTTATTTTCTCCATTCTTGTCACAGGGATCATCAGAGCCACGAGATTACGCGAGCGAGAGAAAAGCCAGAGAGGACTATCGTAAGAATCGCAGGAAAATCAAGAAGAGAGAGAGAGAGAGAGAGAGAGAGAGAGGGAGAGAGAGAGTTCTCTCTGAATTGCAAAAAAAAAACAACCACCTTCAGTCACCCAGTCGGTCGAAAAAGTAGTAGAGAATAATAATAAGAAAACTCCTAGAAGCGTTTGATTTTTTGATCTTTCAAATACTACCTCGAACACCGCTTTGCGCCTTTTTTTTCACCAAGATCTGTAACTTCCCAGCCGATAAAAAATTCGTGATGACCACTTTAAAAAAATGCCTCAGGCCTTGATTTATTTATTGAACAAATTTATTCATTTATTTATTTGATTGATTTATTGATTTGTTTAATTAATTTAATTCAGACATTTGATTATAAGTTGATTTAATTTATTATAATTTATTTATAATTTGATTTACTTTAATCGATTTATGTATATATTGAAAGAATGCAACAGTATAGTATTTTTTAATTTTTTTCTCCACATTATTTATTCTTATTTATTCCATCCAATTATTTATTTCAACGAATTAGCAGAGAGAGAGAGATGATCAATAGAGAACACATTGAGAGCTATGGTAGACGATCGTTGTGACGTTTACGCGATCTGAGGAGAGAAAAGTTTGCGTGATAAGCGATTTTCATCGTTGCGTTGGCTCGAAGAAGAAATGACTGAAGCGACGAGAGCAGTGAGAGTCACTTTTCATCCATCAGTCACAATCTCGACTTGGCACATGAGTTTTTCCACTTCCCAGTCTATGCCACTTCCACTCGATGTACTGTCTAATCCTTTTATTCGCTACTCGCTGTTTTCTTTTTCTCCTTGCAATTTGAATAATCCCAATGGCGTAGGAGTGAATCATTGCTAGAGACTCTTGGTGCAAAATTTAATTGGCCGAAATCAAGATGAACAGGATTGAAGAAATGGAAATTTTAATCAACAGCATACGATATATATGTATTTATATAAATTGAACTAAGAAAATAAATTTATTCATTTAAAAAATAAAAAAAATAGATCAATTGAATCAAATAAATTAAATAAACTAACGATGTGCAGGGAAATAAAGCAAACTAATGAAAATAATTAGGGGATTAAACTGTTTGGGTCGAATTTCCGGTTACTTTTACATGGCTTTACGAAAAATGATGGAACAGAAGGAGAAAAAGAGCATTTTTAAGCTTCATCTTTCTAGTTTCGAAGATTTGTACCTTCGTGTCATTAACCCTCCGCGTCACCTGGGGTCAAATGACCCCAAGCGAAACTTCAAGGCAATATTACTATAAATTGTTGGCAGCCACTTTTTATAATAAATCACTCATTGTTCATGATTATCGGTCTTTATTACACTCCGAAATGGCTCTTAAGATATAAGAATAAATACGTTTTTCTAAACGCCCACTACGGAGCAATTTTTTGACTCAAACGATCATATCTCAAGATTATCACACTAAAATTTTATGAAAAAAAAAATTGAAAATTGCACGAGTTATGATTTTTTTGTTTGTAAAAAAACGCCTTTTTTAACGCATTGACCCCTTGCTGATTTTTTCCGCCACTTTTAATCACGATTAAAATATAATATCGAAAATGCCACATTCTAAAATGTTCAAACTAATATCCTGAATTTTTATGAATCATTCGGAACGATACGGTCAACGCGGCAATCGTTCGTTATTTTAATATTTTAAATATTAATCAATTTTTATCATTTAAGAATAATAATTTCGTAAATTCAATTATTAATCTTCACAAATTATTATTGATTGTGAAATAAATCAATAAATATTAATAATAAACAATCATTCATTCGATTATCAATGATTTGATAAGTTGGAATCGCTAAATTAAAAAAAAAATTGAAGACCTCGGTGATCAATTTTATTAAATTCCATAAAAAAAAAATGCCTTCGTATTTCTGTAAACCGAATTAAAAAACAATTCTATCCTATGTCCAGATCATTTTCTGATATGTTTAGCCATTTGTTAATAAGGAATGATCGAAGTTGTTTTTTTTTGCGTCGAAAATCAAATTTTTTTTTTTTACAGCCTGCCATTTTCGTAATTTTCAAAATCACAGGACAGGATCCAGTCATATGAAAGTTTCATTATTACACTAAAGGTACAATTTTTATTAGAACCACCTACACCGATTGGCTACGCAGTAACGGTGACATTTTGTTCAAATAATAATAACTCCATTGGTTATGAATATTTTTCAATTAAATAAAAGTTCAAATTTGACAAGTCTATGTATTATTTGTGTGTGAAATTCCGACCTCGTGATCAGCGTAAAAAAGAAACAACGATCGGCTGGCCAATTGCACCTCCAAGGATCGGACGATCGCGTTTCCTGTCTCCTGGCCAAATTATTTCGAATCGCGTTACGCCGCATCGCGTTTGATGAGCCCTTGACGTCAAAGGCATCTTCAATACACTTGTCTCGTTTCTGTGACAGTTTTGTGCTTCGTTGGGCGTTCATAGAGACGAGTAGCAGCAGCCCGAAATTGATGTAAATCTCGCTCCCTAAGGTTGCCCCTATACAGCATCGTCATATACGTCGCTTTTGCATCTTTACGACGACGAAAACGACGACGGTGGTCCAATTTCGTAGTCCCTGCTCGTTCTCGCGTTCATCTTTCGTCTCGTGCCTGCCTCCTCCATGAGAGTACTCAAGGGGATGTGTCGCGAGAGGACCCCTCCGGTGTCCTCTTCTTATTTCCTCCCATCGTCGCGTCCAGATGCAGTTAGAGGGTCCTTCAAACGCTGCAGCTAACGAACAATGACAGGTCACATTTTTTCCTGCCCTCGTACCTCAACGGTGCTTTGTAGCAATGAGCTTTACGGCCTCGTAGACGAATACGAAATTACAGGCACTTTTTAGGACACTCGTTATTTTCAACACTTTATATATTCTTCGACGAACTTAACAAAAAAAAAAAAAACATGGCTCTGTGAACTGGAATTGTTGAATTATGGGATCGAGGACCGGCAACTAAATTTTTTAATTGACAACAAAAATTGTCATTTTGACTGAACATTGTAGATATTGTGGCGCTGCGGCCTAAAATTTATTCACTTTTTGTTGAGTTCGCGAGAATTTTTTCAGATTTTTTTCGAAATTTTTTTTCATCTATTTTCGGTAAAAAATCAGATTTTTTAATTACTGTAACTTGAGAATTAAGGGGTTTGCGGTAAAATTTCAAGAGAGGGAAAAATGTTATTTTTATATTTTGAATAAAATAGCATTATTTCAGATTTGTTTCGACATTTTTTTCTCGAGTTACGGTACTTAAATTATCTGATTTTTTACCGAAAATAGGTGAAAAAAAGTTCGAAAAAAAATCTGAAAAATTCTCGCGAACTCAACGAAAACCGACTCAACTTTTTACTATCTTGAGGTTTTCCTTGAATCCTTGTCGTTTTCGCGTTACACGTTATTTTTCAAATTCTCTCTTTATGCAAAAAACAAAAAACAAAATATCTTTAGAAAAAAAAAACGTACGAAGCTTTAAAAAAAAACAAAATTGAAGCTTCAGCTTCCCCGTTTATGATTCCGGTCAAAGAAATGTACAAAAAAAATTTTGTCTGTAAACGGGCTCCACCAGAAAAGTAACAAAAAAAAAGGCGAAAAATAGTCGTTTTCGAAAAAAGGGTACTAGTCGTAAAAAAATACTTAAAAATTTTCAAAAAAAAATGGAATGTAGGTGAATTCCTCCCCTTCGAATTGCCGTTTATTAAATTCATTTATGTCAACTATCGGCGAAATGGCACAAAAAATCGTTCCGGAAATGTTTTGAATTTTTGTCCGGAAACTTTTCACCGGTAGTGTATGTGTGTGCTATATATATATATAATAAAAATTGTAAAAAAATATTTTCCTCTGGATTTTTTACAGTCCACTGATATACGCAAGCAACGTTCCTCCATTCAATAATACAAGGCGAAAAATATTGAGACGTATGAATAATGTATACGTACGTTTGTTCATTCAGGTGAGGCGCTGTGAAACTAGTGTGACTAAAACCGGTCTATGTCTCGTTGAGTCTCAAGCTCACCATCCATGAATCGATATCACGCTTAAGAAAACTCTCTCTCTCTCTCTCTCTCTCTCTCTCTCTCTCTCTCTCTCTCTCTCTCTCACTCACTCTTTCTCTGTCGAAGAGAATTCCTGACGCCCGGAGAAGTTGGCAAAGCACGAATTTCGGACGCATGAATGCCTCCATGAACACGCGCGCGGAGGAACTGCCGACTTTTTCCCGGCTGACAGGACGAAGAGAAGACGACCAACATTCGTATATACGTAGATCGGGGTTGCATCGTCGAGTTTCTTCGGCGTTACACTATATATACCTCGCACTTCTGAACTTTTCGCACTCGGCTATGCACACCCCTATCTTTCTTTATCTCTGGCCGGGGCATTTCAACAGTCTCATCTCCGCGCACTCGATTGCCCCGCACGCCGATGCTAGAATTTAAGGGTGGAAAGTGTTTCGCCGACGAATGTTGAAGGATACTGGTTTTTTGTTTTGTTTTTAGACGCACATCCCCGGCGAAAGGGATGGGTGCATGCACAGAGAATAAAAAAGTCACTTGGATGAATGGAATTGTTCATTCATAGGTGGCCAACGAAATATTGAGATGAAAGGCTGGAATGTTATATTTTTCCAAGTATTCGTTGAATTGATTTGTTGAAATAAATAATTGGATGGAATAAATAAGAATAAATAATGTCTAGAAAAAATTACTAAATACTATACTGTTGCATTCTTTCAATAGATAAATAGATCAATTAAAGTAAATCAAATTATAATCAAAGACGTCAATTAAATCACTTAAAGAAATTAATAAATCAATCAAATAAATAAATAAATAAATTTGTTCAATAAATAAATCAAGGCCTGAGGCTTTTTTTTTTTAAATGGACATCATCCACTTCCCAGCCGATTTTTTTATCGGCTGGGAAGTTACAGATCTTGGTGAAAAAAAGGCGCAAAGCGATGTTCGAGGTAATACTTGAAAGATCAAAATATCAAATGCTTTTAGGGGTTATATTTTTATCATTCTCTACTACTTTTTAGACCGACTGGGTGACTGAAGGTGGTTGTTTTGTTTTTTTTGCGATTCAATCTACTCTCGTAAATTCGCGTGTCACTTTCCAGGAAATAGCGAATGATTTTTTTCTGTTGGAGGGACTCGAAAGGATCGATATTTAAGGCCTTAGGCCACTCTAGAGGCTTACAAAAAAGGGCGCATTTTGTGATTTTTTTTCAGCGAAACCATAAAATAAATCGGAATTATAAAATAGAGGTTTTATTATACACGTAGGCTATACAAAATTATTTTTTTACAGCGATACATGTCAAAATGGCGACTGTGCAGCATTTTTCCGATGACGCCTTTATTTCTGGAAGGTCAACGGCCGGACCAACAGCTCCTATAATTTTTCAGTTATGATGAGACACTAAAGTTTTTTCGAATATATATAAGAATAGCTATAGAAGTACGTAGGATTTTTTTTTGTCAGAATGGCGCATTTCTAAAACAAAAAGTATGAAATGCCATGAGAAAATCGTCAGAAAAATGTTTATAAAAAAGGAACTATGCAATATAATTTAAAAATCCTACGTAGTGCCTCAGCAAATGTAATTCTAAATATACAGTTAAAATTTCAAGTAAATCGGTTGAAATTTGTTTAAGTTATGAGTCCGGCCGACGTGAAAAATGTAGTTTTGAGATAAACGCTTTAAAAGTTAGTAGAAAGTCACGGCATGAATCAAGAGAGGTTGCGCTAGAATTCGAAAATCGAGTACTTGGAGATTTTTTACAACCATAATCTTTTGGAATATAATTTTATAGGTAATAACGTACATTTTTAACGAAAAAAAAATGGATTTTCGGAAAATCCTAGAGTGGCCTAAGGCCTTAACTCCAATTTGGCACTATACTTTTATTTTCATTTTTTTCCGCAAGCTACTTCAGGTTCTTGTCGCGCAGCGCACTTTTCGAAAATACGCGGTGACCCGAGAATTTTGGGGTTTGAAAGTGTCGGAAAGGAAAAAGTACGAAAAATATAGATGATTGAAATTTTGAAAAAATATGTATTTTGAAAATTATGTGTTCGAGTGAATGTTTGTGGTCGAAAACGAAAAAAGTGAGAGTTTAACCTCGAAGTAGGAGACCTTAATCCAAACAAATCCAGCCGGATAAAAAAATTTGCCTTTAGTTTTCGGAAAAGCCCCAACAATAATATGTCCTTGGATGATATCCATTAAGAGTTTTTCAGAACAAAAAACTTTTGATGGTAAAAATCAATCATCCCTTTTTATAATCTCCTCCCAATATTCTTAAGTGCTTCCAATCAAGAAAGGAATTTTTTTGGCAATTTTTCCGAAAAGTAATTCGAATACTCACAAAAACTAGCGTCTTCTCAAGGATTCGGATATTTCCGACGCGTTATTGTTAGTGGATCTGTTTGGAGAAACATGGCAAGCGTATACGGACGTCGTACATATATATATATATATATATATATATATGTATAATATACGAGGCTAGAAATATATGCATGACGTGACTGCCTCTCGGGGTTGAGATTACGCTCGAGAAAATGTGTCTACGGCAGTCCGTGCCGAGGGATCGTCGATGCATGGATGCATCTGTGCACACTACCCCAGGAAATTGGTCCGCGAGTATTCCGAGTATAACCTCCCTAACGTACGATATACGCCCCCAAGTGAACTTTGACGATCAAGCTATCGAAGAAGCCAAAGCAGCATCTTTAAACGACTACGACAACTGGGACGCGTGGAGGGTATCTCGTGTCTGTCGATTTTTCATCCCTCGAATCTATAAGGGACGAAGATTTTCACCCCCGGCTCCTCGCGGGCCATCTATCTATAGCGGGCGCCAATATTTACTCGACTCTAGACGCAAGGCGCGTCTGTGATCTTTGAATCGGCGCCGAAAATCGATCGATCAAGCTCTGTTGCGTCTATGGATGTGATGTCGTCACGCTTTGATTCGGTGACTGGAACTGGCCTCTCTCTCTCTCTCTCTCTCTCTCTCACTCTCTCTCTCTCTTTGCCTTCCTATATTTTAATTTCAATTTTAATTTTTTTTTACTAATTTTTTATTCTATTTTACTTATGTTTTCTAATTGCGTTATTTCTTGTTATGTTATCTTTATTTTGTATTGAATTATTTCTCTTCTCTGCTTATATTTTTTATTATACTACTGTGCACATGTTATGTTATGACATTTATGATTTTGATTACTTCTTTCTAAATGCTTATCTTTTTATACTTTATTTTGTTACTTTTTGTTATTGTTATTACTTTAATCAGTGTTTTTATACTTTATTCTTTCTCTCAAAACCTTGATGTCTAAACTGTGTACCAAGGCATATCATAAACCATCAATCAATCAATTAATCTCACTCTCTCTCTCTCTCTCTCTCTCTCTCTCTCTCTCTCTCTCTCTCTCTCTCTCTCTTCTCTCTCTTGCTTCAATGAATGACTCAGTTCTATTTGGAGAGTAAATATGCCCCCTACATATAAAAGATGATCTTTTAAATTCAATTCCTCAGAGGATTTTATTCTCTCATTCCATGCTCCTGAGATTGTTAAAACAAAGAAATAAAAATCCCTCTCGTGCACGTCTGTCTTCCGACGATAAAATATTCGTGAGAATTTTTTCCTGCCATTTAAAAATTCCCTAGGATGCTTCCGCCAATTCTTATTTAATTAAAAACAATGACGAACGATCGATAAAAATAACAATTGGTGTTTGTACATCTTGAGAATAATTCCATTTCGTTGAAGCTCCGTCGATTTTTTTTTTTAACTTTTGATAGTATCCCTCTTTTTTAACGAACACATTCGTTTTGTTGATTTTTTTTTTATGGACCACCTGTTAGATTCTCGTTATTTTAAGGTTGAGTGTGGGGTCAATCTTACAAGAACTGCTGACGGTCCTCAAAACTAAAAGTAGTAAAAATTACCTTGCCCCCCCCCACACACACACACACACGCATATATATATATATATTACACATGTAAACAGAGTTAAATTCTCAACGGACAGTTTCACTCACAGTATCCATTCACCTCCCACCCCCTTTCACAATACCTATCTAAAACCCACGAATTCATAAAGCAAACATTGTTTAAAGTCCATATGAGCGAGGGCCTGAGGTCCTTTCTCCCTGCCCATTTGTGTGCCCGCCGACTGTTTGCAAGAAAGGGAGCGATGAGGAATGAAAAAATAGATAGGAAAAAGGAGCTAAATCGATCATCATCAGCTTCGCGACAGGAAGAAGAGGATAGTGGCGAAGGAGCGAGAAACAAGATGATTGAGGGGCTTGCGTTGCTCCGTATATATGTTCCACTGACGTGAGACGATGAGGATGCGAGAGTTTTTTGTTTTTGGGAAGTAAATATTTTTCACGTGCATTCAAGGTGCATACGTCACTATAGCCAGCTCTTAGGGCCCACTGTAAGGTATATCGAGACCCAATTTTTGTTCTGTCATAAAAGGTCCCACGGCACCGTTTCGACAGAATAAGAGAAAAGGATACAGTTATTTGGATGTGGGGTTTCGAGGAAATATTGAAACGTTCGGTTAGTCCAATTATTAAATTAGAAGAATAAAAAAAAGTAGGGTATTTTTTAATAAGCCTATATATTTTATACTCGCAAGAAACTTTAGGATCTGTGAAAAAAGTTTATATGTTTTTGGGTCTTCCACTTTTGATCACGATTGGAAATATTTTTCTCTGGGAGGAAGCGGTAAAAACGTTATTTCTCACTCTTAAGCCCGTAAGCCACTCTAGGATTTTCCGACAATCGATTTTTTTTTTTTGGTAAAAATGTACCTTAGTACCTATGAAATTATATTCCAAAAGATTATCGGTATGAGAAATCTCTAAGTACTCGATTTTCGAATACTAGCGCAACCCCTCTTGTTCACGTCGTAACTTTTTACTAACTCCAAACGCGTTCATCCCAAAACTAATTTCAACCGATTCACTTGAAATTTTAACTGTATATTTAGAATTACATTTTCTGAGGCACTACGTAGGACTTTTTTTATTATATTGCGTAGTTATTTTTTTATAAACAATTTTCTGACGATTTTCTCATGGCATTTTATACTTTTTGTTTTAGAAATGCGCCATTTTGACAAAAAACAATATATCAAAAAAATCCTACATACTTCTATAGCTATTCTTATATATAATCGAAAAAACTTTAGTGTCTCATCATAACTCAACAATTAAAGGAGGTCCGGTCGTTAACCTTCCAGAAATGAAGGCGTCATCGGAAAAATGCTGCACAGTCGCTATTCTTACATGTATCGCTGTGAAAAAATAATTTTGTATAGTCAATTACATGTATAATAAAACCCCTATTTTATAATTCCGATTTATTTTGATTTCGCTGAAAAAAAAAATCACAAAATATGCCCTTTTTTGCCTCTAGAGTGGCCTAAGGCCTTAACTAAAACCTATGCTATAACTTTGCAATGATTCCAAAAAAAATATACGTCTTTTCAATTTGGTCATCCATTAAGGTTTTTTTACACCTAGGTTAATCAGATCAAAGGAAAATTTTTACCAATCGTTATTAAAAAACGAATACCAAAAGAATAAATATTTCCCGTGCAGAAAATGGGCAGGGTATCCCTAATACAATTCGGGGCCTTCAAAGGATTATTTGTGGATTCCATAGTAGGGTTTTCCGTAAAAGAGCCGTACCGGGCCCCTATTCGGGAATAGTAGGATGGGTAGGTTGACTAAAATTATGGTCTAAGTGCGGAGACCAAGTAAAGGCCTTTAAAGTGTGTAGTTGTAGATTCCCTAGTAGCGATTTCCCCAACACTACTATACTTTGCTATTATAGGGGCGAATCAGTATAAATTGCTTGACTAAAGAATTTGTGGCATAATAATTCTCGAGATCGATTAAATATAATAATTAAACTATGCGGTTTAGTAGACGAGCTGTGATGCCTTGAATCAACACGCATGCAGTGCGTTCATTGGAATAATGCGGGATCAAACGTGTCAAGGCTGCAATATTTTTTTATGAGACGCCGTAGAGGAAATTTTAAAGGCCCTGGTTATTTTACCTTCAATGGCCTTCCGTAGCAAAGTGTAACCAGCCATTGATGGCCCATGTGAGGCTTCCAGACTAGGGCCTTAGTAAAATTAGGGAACATTAAGATGGGCCCGATCAAAGCCCGAACTCAATTACCGCCCGGGTTTTTTAGAAACCGACACTGGTAATACGGCTGCGGACGCAATGAAAGTTAGGTTAAATTAGCTAAGTGCGGCTAAGAAGTGATCAAGGATTCAATTGGAAAGGGTAAGGCGTGAGAATCCGCAAATGTATCCGTTCCAACTCAGGCAATAAATGGATATTTTTTTTTACCAGCGTTGTATGTAAATATTTATATATATATACGCAAATATTATCGTACTCCAAAAATCTACACGATTTCTTTCATTCCCTGTGTGATCTGGGAAAATGTTATCAAATTATGGAAAGCGAAATCCAAGGGCACAAGAGTTTACGCAGCCATTATGCAGATCCTGGTAATCTGCTCTAGTATATATGTATATATATGTTTGTATGATGATATGTATATATATATATATATATATATATATATATATATATATAGGCACACGAGGAAGAGGGATCATCTTCTGTTAGGTCTTTCCTTCCATATAATATCCGATACCGTTCGCGAGCAGGGTCCACGACCCTCGACCGTACGTTATAACCACGGAAAATCATGTAATTATTACGCTCGAGTTAACTATCATCGACGAACCGCGGAACGGTCAGTTCTCTTCTCCCTCGCTTTCGCTTCGTTATTCTTTCTCGCTGTATACTCGCGATACTCAGACACACATATACACGTGTAGGACAACGTATAGGTATACGTTAAACGTGCGGTGGGTCCACGGAGTAACGTAGAAAAAGGAAGACTCGCGAGGAGGAAGAAAAAACGGGAAGAAGGAAAAAAAAGGAAACGTGAACGTAGTACACGAAGGCACAGTTCGTTTCTACTGACTAGCAGAACTAATGGCACAGGGCTACGGTCACCGTATCAAAGAGTTACTGGCAACTAGCCTGATCGGTCGTTAAGCCGCCGTAAGGTTCAGCTACTTGAAAAAACTTCCTTGGCATCATCCGTTTCTCAATTCCCAAGTCCTGTTACATTAATCGGCAGAACATTTCATAAAGTAGGCTTCTTTGCCATCGAACCGGTCGAAATTGCTTCCGATTCGTCCCCGAATCTCATGCGGTCCAAAAGTTCGGGCCAACAGTCGTTCGAGGGGCCCACAACTTGCCCGAGTTAACTAGACTTCGAGCCATTGCCAAATTTGTGTTGGGAAAAGAAAAAATTCCCTTTCTTAACTTGTCCAGATATACTTATAAGTAAACATTTTTCTTTACATTATTATCCTACGTATTTCTCTGGTTCATTCGGGTATGTATCTACGAACTGAACCCTTGCCTTTTTTAGCCCACATTCGTCGTTTATCGCAACAGCAAGAGGGCACAGGGAATCTGGGGGAAACATGTGCCGTGCGGCTATATTTTAACCAAGTTTCAGTTGCGTTTACTATCGAAAACTCGGTAAAACGGTTGCTTGTTAATTCGCACGCAAGTCGGAAAGCCAAACGATCACCTATCCAGGTATTGGCCCAGGTATTGGCTAACGCTACTTGACATCGGAGATCGGCGTAGCTGACTGCGCGTCCACTGCTCTCAATTGCGTACAGGTTTATGTGTACAGATGCACATGTGTATGGGGACCAGGGTATTGGCTATTGGGTAGATAACGGAACTGCATCCTCGTGATCATCTACGCACCGCTCGTTCATCCAGCGCAGATAAAGCGGACTTAAAATACCATTACTGGAATCCCAGGATTTTACTCGGCACAATTCCGACGAACAAACAGCAGAGTGATTTTAATTCTATTTGGACCAACGCGAATTCCGCATGTTTGCCGAAGCCACTGTTCAATGAATTCACACGACAACACGTCCAAGTCACTTTTCCCGGGGCTAAGGATTCCGCAATGTGGGTGGTTAAATAATGGAAATGAGGATCGAGGGGACAGTTAGAATGGACCGCGAAAAGAGTCGGCTACTTGGAAAATAGCGAACCTTGTAGGATTGTCTACTATTCCTCATATTTTTGTAGCCAGCCGAACCCTGAAACGACCCAATGGGGAATCTGGTTTTCTTCGCATGGAAGATTTCCCGAAGCCACTTTTATTTTTCCTTTTAACGTGTCTCCCTGAAGACATGGAAGGAGAGGAGATGCTGATGATGTGAATGCTCCAGTAATGGAAATGCGGATCGAGAAGACATTGGGAATGTATTGAAAAAAGGATCAGCTACCTGAAAAATAGCGCACCTCGTAGGATTGTCCACCATTACTCATATTTTTGTACCCAATCGAACTCCAGTAACGGAAATGTCAATCGAGAAGACAATGGGATTATATTGCGAAAAGAATCGGCTACGTGGAAAGTGGCGTACCTTACAGGATGTCCAGAATTCCTAATATTGTTTTACCCAAACGAACTCTCAAGCTACCTAATAATGAATCAGGTTCGCTTTGCATCAAAGATTTCCTGAAGCCACGTTCATTTTTCTTCCTAACGTGTCTTCCCTGATGACATGGAGCACGAAAGATAGCGATTATTTTGATGCCCCAGTAATGGAAATGAGGATGAAGAAGACCTTCAGTCTTCTTCATCCTCATTCTTCTGAAGGAGGAATGGATTGCGACTCCTCATCACTTCTGAAGAAGGAATGGATTGCGAAAATAATCGAGTACTTGGGAAATGGCGTACCTTACAGGATTTTCAAGTATTCTTAATATTGTTATACTGAATCAAACTCTAAAACTGCCCAATAGCGAATCAGGTTCTGTTTGCATGGAAGATTTCCCGAAGCCATTAATTTTCCCTCATATCCATGTCTTCCCAGGAGACATGGCAGTAGGAGTCGATAGTGCGCTGTCGCCCGGTATACCGATCCTCCAAAAAACATTGGCATACAATTACGATCGGTAATTATATCCGAAGTTCGCTAATCCACGGTGGAGGATCGTGTCCTCGAGGGACTCGCGGCAGGATTGTCTTCTTACGTTCTCCACGCTGTATATAGTTTTGTTGTTCAGACCGAGATTGTCGTATTCCAGTACTGATTCACACGGTTAGGGTTCACAAGCCACGTGGGAGTATGTACGCGGAGGGTGTATACACGGCGCATTGGGATGTACCGGACGCGTATCGTCGTATATACAGGCCCACGAGAGGAAATTGGAAGCTTCATCCGATCTGGTACTGCAGCTGTAGTCTATATCGATACGATATTGGCTTGTATGTGTATATGCAGGTGCTCAGATCCAAGCTGGGTTAGGAAGAGAAAGAGAGAGGGGTGTGGGGGTTGGTAAAGAGGAAACGCCGCAGCTGGCAACAGCAGCAGCATGTCCAGAAGCGGGAGAGGTCAGTGTCGCGGCACGACTGTAACCTTCGTGATATCCCTCGTCTCTAATTGGCCTCAGGGCTGACGTATTGAGGAAATTAAGGTTCTCCGATAGCCAACAGTTACGGTATAGATACGACAGTCCCAATACACGGACTACATCCCCGCCAAGCTACGTACCGCAATGCACTTCCGATAGCCATGATATCAATATATCCCACACCTTCAACAATTAAGACTGGCTTATGTTGGGCTAAAGAGTTGACCGACAGAACGATCAACGTGAAAACCGATATTCCAGTCAAAGAGAATCAGAGTTAGTGGAAATTCTAATCTGATCGTCAGGTAAGAAAAGGGATGATGTATTGAAGATCAACTGGACAGGATGGAGACAACAAGATGGATATATTTATCGATTGATTGCAAATTTACTACCTTTGCAAAGCATCAGGGAAGGGAAGTTATAAGTATTGCGTGAGATATAATGATGATGGGGTGACGATAACGTTCATAATGGACAATTGAAATCGAGAATATAATTAATGTAATGATCATTATGATCATCACAATCGTGTGAAAAGAACTATGATAGGGAACACAGATAAAACACGATAATAATCTATATGAGAAATGTTTCCAGGCTGTGTTGAGGGCATACGGGAATGTCAACAAGAGAAAGAGGCTTCATATGCGTGTTGCAGAATCTGGAGATTGATTTTGTAAATTATATCTGCTGATAGAACATTTTGTAGTTTTTGTCTACTGATGATTGATTTTGCAGAATTTTATCTTCTAATGATTGATTTAGCAGATTTTTATCTGCTGATGGTTAATTCTACAGACTTTATCCGCTGATGATTGATTTTGCAGATTTTTATCTGCTGATGGTTGATTTTACAGACTTTGTCCGCTGATGATTGATTTTGCAGATTTAATTTGCTGATAGTTAATCTGGCAGATTAGATCTGCAGGTTTGTTGTTTTGATTGATCTTGCAGATTTGATCTGCAAGTCTGTTGTTGTGATTAATCTGTAGATTGATTTTGCAGATTGTATCTGCTAGTGATTGATGTTTCAGATTTATATTGGTGGCTATTCATTTCTTCAATGATTAAGTTTGAAGATTTTATTTTCTGATGATTGATTTTCTGATGGTGGGTCTTGCAGATTTGATCTTTATATTGATCTGCAGATTTGATCCTCATATTGATCTGCAGATATGATCTTCATGTAAATTTGTTCTCCAAATTGATCTGCAGATTTGATCTTCAAATTGGTCTTCAGATTTAATCTTTAAATTGTACCTCGGAATTTGATTTTCACATTGGTCTACCGATTTGATCTTTAAATTGATCTGCAGATTTCATTTTCAAATTGGTCAGCAGATTTGATCTTCAAATCGGTCTGCAGATTTGATCATAAAATCGTTATACGAAAGCAATCTTTAGATTGGTCTGCAGATCCGATCTTCTGATTGATATGCAGATGTGATGTACATATAGATCAGCAGGTTATTTTTTTTCTCTGGAAGCTGCGAAGACTGACGAATGAGTGTTGAACAATGAAACACGAACACGAATAATAATTAAAAAATCAATCTAAAGAGTTCGTACAGTTTCCCCGCCTCAGCGTAGCAAAGAAAACGCATGTGTGTACCCTCAGTGCGCAATATATACCATTTGGTTGACTGGGATTATTTTGTGATGTTCACCACAATGCACGTATCTTTGTCGGAATAACACATACAGGCACAGACATTGTCTATTTCGCGATTTCACGTCGCAGTCCCGGGAATACTGAAACTAATGTAGAAAGCTGGTACAGTAGATTTTTTCGAAACGCCGTGACGTTTCTACGTTCGCTTTTCAACCCGTCTCCGATCCGCCAATCAATCCGTTAGAGGCAACAAATGAGAGTCCAATTCCATAAAATCCAATGATTCAATGATTCAATAATCAACGCTTAATTATCATCGGGATACGACTAAACTCGGACTTGCATGAATCTTTGATGCTTTGATGCACCGGTGTTCGCGACAAATCCAGCAGCTCATTGATCTTTGATTTCCAAAATCAGGAAAACTAGAAAAATTCTCAACTCGCGAGATATCAATCAACGTTTCGAATTTCCAGCAAAGCGTGGTTAGATAGTGCAATGGAATCGTCGCGAGAGTTACGAAAGGCCCTACTGTGCGCAAGTACCGCAGGCTCAAAGCGGTGCACGTGCAATTTTCCTGTATCGTATATCTTTGCGGGGTTTCGCAAAGGCGCGAGGGGATCTCGGCGAAAGTGGGAGACTGAGATTTGTCGTTCACACGGGAGACGGAAATACGACGGGAAAAAAAATCTCATTCCACTTTCGTCGCGTGTTATTTGCAGAAGTGGAAACCATACGTTTCGCGAACGAGTTTTGCGGCTATAGGAATGCTCGAATCAACTTTTTTTCATTCACAGGTACGAGTGTCGTCGGTTAAGTGTACGAGCTGTCTATAATGCGGTATCAAACAAATGTTTCTGATTTACGATTGATGGAAGTTCGATATATTAGGTGATTGCATATGAAGTCGCCCGTTGGCAATAGATGGCGTTAGATACATTATTTTCTCGAATTAAAAGTTTACAATACACATGGTGACAAGTCCACCGAGTTCTTCTGAAACACCGTAGATGACATTTCTGTGCCGGGTAAATATCATCTATTTTAATTGTCTTTATAATGGAAAGTTTTCTTCCTAATAAGTCAAATTTACGGTAAGTTATCCTCCATTATTTCCTGCCAAAGAAAACAGCAGTGCAAACACATCGTTTGGTAGAGGAAGCAGCTATGAAGGATGCTCAATGAGGAGTACAAGGTGCAAAGAGTAGTTTCGACGCTTCCAAAGTGGTGATGACTCTATGAATAACAAGGACCGCGGAAAACTACCCAAAGGAAGAGTATCGTGTATAGCGAGCTGCTGAAACTGTTGGAACCCATCACTGGGGATCGTTGTCGACTACGTCCGATGCGTTTCCCGTGCAGAAATTTCATAGGGATACCTCAGTTCCGATCAGATCCCGATCAAGATATGGTACGGATTCCCTAAAAGGGGTATCCTCATCAGAATTCAGATTGCGCCCACTATGTAGCACAAGGCGGAGACGTTGTAGCAAGGATTTGAAATACGTATTTCAAATACGTATTAAATATATTTTCCTTAGCAAATTAAATATATATTTTCTTAGTTTGAACAATGTCTATTTCATTAAAATATAATAACCTATATCACTTTTCTCCAGGAAATATAAATCTTTCAAGGTCTGTATATTGTTTTTTTTTTCAAATTTTAAAATGAAATGTAAAGAATTTTGTTCGCAATTCTGTTATTAAAATTTATAAGTTCTGATACTTATACTGCAACACCAAATTTTACCTAATCTTTTTCAGATCCTTGAATAAATGATCTCAGAAAACGTCCAGCGTCTCCAGCTGATACGGATCGGAATCTCTTGGTGATTTTTACATTCATCCCTGGGATTCGATTCGATATCGAACTAGAACTTGTTCTAGAAGTTCGGGATTCTAGCCTGGATTCTATGGAAAGTTTCTATTTGGATTCTGACTAGAGTCCTTAATAGTCCTGGATAAGGATCCTAGCTAGAATCCGATTTGCGAGCCGTACATTTCGCTCCCGGATCCGACCCGATGTCCGACTGGATCCCGATTGAGAAACCAGGATCCTAGTCTGAATCGGACTGCATTCATGACAATATTTCTGCACGGGTGATGCGTTTGGAGCGAGCTCTACACGAGACGAGGCCAGAATGACAGAATCGCCATGACAAGTTGCTTTCGCAGCACAATGCCAGGTGTCATGTTGGTCAGGTTAAGAACTATTATACTTAGAAGAAGTGCACTGGGAAATCCTCCCCCACCTGCCATATTCCTCAAAGATCGCTCCCTCTGGTTACCGTTTGTTTTAGTCGATGCAGTTAGCGCTTACTCCTCAGCACTTCACCTCGTACGAAGGAGTCCAAAAATGACTGGATGGCTGAATTGGCTTCAAAGAAACCGAATTCTTCTTGCGTGGAATCCGAGTGTTGGCCGAAGATAGACCAAGGTTGTCTGTTCCAATGGGCAACACTTTGCATAAACCAGTTTGCCGATTTGCTCCCGAAACACTAGCTCTTTATTGTTGCTCAAAAATGAGTGGTTTCATATGCAACCACCTAGACCTTTGTATGAAAAAGAGTTTTTATTTTTTGGGTCATCCACTTTTGATTACATGGCTATTGGTTTCCCCTTATGTCTATATACATACGCGCTTATGTACTTGTAACTTATGTGTAATAATGAATGGGATGTAAAAATTATGTGCACTTCAGTCTAATCGAGTTAATCCTCGGATATGAAAGAAAAACGAATTAATCCCGAAGCGTTTCGATACTAAACCCGACGGATCGTAAGATCTTTCGGTCAAGCCCTAAGGGGGTATACGTATAACGTATGTTGATCGACTTGAAAATCTAATTACGTGGCTTCAGCCCCTTACATTTAATGCATCAACGCAAACACCGGACAAACATTGACCTTTGCCTCTGCATCGCTCACAAATATCCGGTCGCCAATCGGATTACCAAGCAGCGGGACTACGGCTTCCTTCACAATTTATTGTTCCGAAGCTTATTAAAGTCGACAAATTTGCCTTGGCTCGAAGCTCTGACGCGGCAAAATTGCGTTTGACTTTTTTTCGATTAATAACGAAGGAGAATTTGTATGTATTGCAAAATCAATTGAGCCGATTCCTTTGCAACTGTAATTATATCAATTAAAATTTTTTTTTTTTTGCATACAAATTGTTTGCAATTATTGATTAACCAATTTTAGGTATTTTCACGGAAATCATATATATAATAAAAATATAGGGTCCGTATGTTTATTCATTTATAATTCGGGAACTACTGAATTGATTTCGATGAATCTTTCACAAAAAGACAGCTCGAATTCTGGATTAGGATTAAGGCTTATGGGCTACATTACGCTATGTAGTTGATTACAATTACAACTTACATACATAAGAACAATTATGTTAAAAAAGCAAACGAGCACAAATATATAAACAAATGAATAAACAAACAAAGAAAAAAATATACAAATAATCATGAGTTCTCTGTAATATGTTTATTTTCATGAATGTTCTCTGCAGTTCGTTATTATTTTCCATAAGCAATATATATATATATATATATATGTAAAGGCGAAATTGCTTTTGTACTTTACAACCCTTGCCTGCACTTTTACAGCGTCTTCCAACCAGCGTTAAATTACGACCAGTTGATTTGACACGGAAAGTTCTGCATACGTACAGTTCATGAAAGTACGTATGAACAACTCTCTCTATCTCTTTCTCTCTATCGCTCTCGCACTCTCTTTCTTTATATATATATATATATATGAGAACGTGCACTCTCTTCTGTTACCTTTGCGCTCGCTTTTCTTGTTCTTCCCTCTTTTCATTCTCACTTTCCTCTTTTCTTTTCCCCAGAATGTTTTCTCGCAGGCTTATTCACACATAAAGACGCACACAAATACACCGAAGCGTCACGCCTACCGTCATCACGAACAATCGAGTATAAAAGCAAGTTGGGTGCACCCTACCACCGTTCACCACACAGTGTATACGTAATTGTGTACTCTCATTCTTCCTCGGGTTTTCCATTCCATCCTGGAAAGCAGAAAGGAAAAAGCAGAAACGCGTCTGAGCTCACTCGGAGACGAGTCGAAGTCCTCGAGATCGAAAAAGACCAAAATAGTCTACGTATGCAGGCATATGGGCACGCGGGTGCTGGCGGGATAAAGAAGTAGAAGAAGTCGTTTCTAGCTAGGCGGTGTATTAGAGTTCAAGGATAAGGAAACGTCGA
This sequence comes from Ophion ventricosus, assembly GCA_963932345.1. Taxonomy (NCBI): domain Eukaryota; kingdom Metazoa; phylum Arthropoda; class Insecta; order Hymenoptera; family Ichneumonidae; genus Ophion; species Ophion ventricosus. The sequence continues at coordinate 4,313,505 of OZ010713.1, forward strand.
ACACACGGGGCATTTCCGGACGTACATCTATCCATACATATAAAATAATTCTGTGACTGACTGATATATATAGACATCGCATAGCCTAAACCATTGACGATAGAAACATAAAACATGAATCAAATCATGGATTTGTAAAGCGAGTCTCCGTGTGCATTATTTTTTTAGCGGCAATAAAAATGTCGAGAAAAAAATGCACTTTTTCGGATGTGGATTGTAATGACACACCTTATGTGCTTATAAAAGGAACCATAGTAGTTGTGAATCGACCTGTATAGCAGGATATTTTATATAAGGATGCTTTATAGGTGAATGGTGCTCTATTTAAATGGACACACTAGGATACCGTCGAAATTAATTATACTAAAATACGTTTCAGACCAAATTTAAATCGTTTTTTCTTTTATACGGAACATTATCTGGTGGGAATAAGTTTTTTCTACATGAAGGCGTAGAGGACGTGTGTGTCAACTTTTTGAAAAGTTGTCCTATATCTTTTTGAATGCACCAATTAATGCAGATCTTTACTTTCTGCGCAAAAGTATTGTATAATATCAATTGGCTTATCAAAACAAATGTGATACCTTTTTTTTTTAATCGTCCTTGATATGTCATCTACGGGTCTGAATAGAAGAAAAAAACTTACTTACACCAGATAATGTGCCTTTTGAAGCCATGAAGCTTTTGTCGGAAACATATTTCAGTATCGTCAACGGTTGCCAAGATATTCGAGGGGATTTATTTACATGGGACACGTCGTATATGAAACATTTATATGCTCGTAGGTTTTGTTACAAACTCCGATAATTGTCGATAATAAAACGATTTTTTTTTATTTCTTCAGATATCGAGAATATGGCAGCTGTGGTAAAATCTTTAAAAAAATTTAAAAAAAAACAGTTTTTCTTTAATTTGATTAAGGAGGTACGACTAGTTCTTCAGGGTCAACAAAGAGACTAAATTTATATTACCCCACGGGTGTTATGTTTTACGTTAACTTATGTAGAATATTCGTATTGTTGATGCCAAAGTGCCAAATTTGGTGTAAATATGTAATTTATTGCATATTTACTAATAAAAACTGAAAAAATAGATCCTCAACGACTCTGCAGTAGTCTCGTCATATTCACAATGACAGTTTCACTATAAAAACGGACTAAAAAAAAACTTTACACAAAATCTATCGGAATCTTATTTAAATACCCCCGAATTGCCTCAGCGGAATTAATATTATAGGTAAAAATTTGCGTTTTGTGGCGACTCGTCTTCACGACGATTTCCAAGCAGAGCTAGATTATGCTTGCCAAACGAATCAGCCAAACGAATCATAATAACGAAATAGCTCTATGGGTGCTATTTCGTTATTATGATAATATTCAACCGGAAGTTGAACCCGTTTTGTCCTGCAGTGCTTGAACTACACGGTGAAGTACGAATTTTCGTTTTTTTTACAATATCTATTATGTCTAATTTATCAAATTTCAGATTTCCAGTGACCTTAGATGGATACGTGAGCAGCAAAACCGTGATCACCGCACTTTCGGTAGACCGTCTCCATAAAACGACGTGCTTCACTAGCTCAAAGTGCTCGACTTTGCAATAATATTACGCAAAAAACTGAACGGTCAATATAGTTCAAATTTTTCCAAAGGGTGCATAACTTATTCGTCAACATCATATAAAAATTTCAGGCCCGAAAGTTGGATTCCCTCAATGATCGTACCTCCTAAGACCAACGTAATTATAATCTAATGGAAGGAATTCAAAGGAAAACAAAAATGATTATTTTCTAGTAACCGCAGTAATTCAAGAGAGAGAGAGAGAGAGAGAGGGAGAGAGAGAGAGAGAGAGAGAGAGAGAGAGAGAGAGAGAGAGAGAGAGAGAGAGAGAGAGAAAGATTATTCTGGACAGACAGACAAACGGCCATGATGAAATTACCAAACACCCTAGCTGTTAACGCTAAAAAATAAATGAAAACTCTTGTAGCCTTGACTGTTTTTTTTTAATTTTTTTTATATCGCATAATTCGTATTTCTAGATATGTATACACTCGTACTTGCGTAGTACAGTAATGCCCGTGTATTCGAAGGCGTCTCAACGATTCGACACGCAACCGTCGAAGCGGAAGGCCCAGCAGTTTCGAATGAAAAATTGATACGCCTCGTATATACGTTCGAATGAAAAATTAATACGCCTCGTGAAGGATACGTATGCGAGTCTCGGCGCTGAAAATATCCTGGATCGATGAACTCCATCACCGTCTATTTCTTTTACGAAAAAATTACGTGCATACAGATCGTCACTTTTACGAGTGTCTGTTTTTTTTATACAGCTCGGCTTTGTGGGTGAAAAGGGCTGAAAAATATCGGGACGATGTTATTATCCTGGGGATGAAGATTTTCATGGGAAAACGTCAGTGCGAGCCGTTGGCAAAAAAATATTCGTGGTTATCGGGAAACTGAGGATAAAAAAGGATTTTAGGGCATTCATAAAACGCGGCTGAATTTTAGCGAGTATTTGTTTAGCGCGATTCAAGCGCCCGAATTTGTATTTTCTTCAATTATATTTTTATATTTTCTATAATTACAATTTTCATCATGATGCTATATTAATAATAATTTTTTAGTGGAATTTAATTATAAAATTATGCATTCAATTAGGACTTTATGAATTTAACTATGAAATTTAATGAAAAGATTATGAATAATAACTATTCTTTTGGGATAACTATTTCTCTCATGTTCTCTGGTCCACCCATCCGAGTATCGTGACATCGGCCGACGTCTCCAGAATAATAACTATTTTTCGGGAAAGTCAGTCCCAATTTTTATACTTTTAAAATTTATAATGTCCCAAAATTTCATACAACGCGATATGAAATTTCCGATATTTCCATAACTCTTTCTCCAAAAAAAAAAAAAATCTTATTTGATTACAGACTGCAAAGTGGGGGTAACTCACTCGAAAGTGAATATCACGGATTCGCTTTGGACATGCACATGACTGGAGCAAGTATGTGGATTTCCCATATGGTGACATTTAAATACACATGATGGATTCGCGTGACAGCGTCAGTTATGCCAATCCCGATAATGATAACGCAAATATTTTGTGGCACGAAGAGCGGCTGAATCCACGTTAGGACATGAACAAGTACGGAATTCTTGACATATTGATGACACGAATTGCTAGCAAAAAGGGAATATCTAGAGAATTAGAGAGGGAGAGAGTGAGAGATAGAGAGAGAAATAGGGGAAGAGAGAGCAAGATACAAAGAGAGAGAGAGAGAGAGAGAGCAAGGACAGAAGAGATAGTAAGAGAGCAAGAGAAGGAGAGGAAGAGAGAGAAAGAAGAAGTTGCAGAGAGAGAGAGAGAGAGAGAGAGAGAGAGAAGAAGAAGGAAGAGATAGCGAGGGAGCAAGGGAGGTAGAGGAAGAGAGAGAAAGAAAAAGTGGCAGAGAGAGAGAGAGAGAGAGGGAGGGAGCGGCAAGAGCCCAGTGAAATTCGTAACTCCTAAACACGCGAAGGAATTTCGCTAGAAGCGATTCTGGTCTCTCCCTTTTCTGTCCTTCCGGGTGAAAAGGGGTTCGAGGCCCGTGCACACCCGGAAACGACCTAAATTCCAAAGCAAGCGGAAATTAACTGAATCGGTGTGCTCGCTCGGGTGATACGGGGTGGCACATAGGTGAGACACTCGCATTACCGGGGAAAGACAGAGACTCAGAGTTGACAGTATAGCACTGAAGGAATTGCGCTACACTGTCGCGACGCGAAAAGGATTACCAACGAGTTTGTCGCGTCTGAATGCTCCGGCGTTGAAAATACTTCGGTACATTTGTAGTTCATATGTCCCTAGAACTGATGTCTCAATATCCAGATCAAGCAAAAGTGTCGGTGTACAGAAGCTGGTGAAAATTACATTTTATTTTCTGATAGCAATACGATCTCTCGTGATGATGCTGAGATTTGCATTATTGAAACGCAACGAAAACCTTTTCTTTTTTAAACAAATTCATTTTTAATAAAAATGTTTAAAAAAAATAAAAATTAATTCATTTTTATTTTAAAAAAACTAGTAACTTCGTATATTTGCCTTCCAGCGCGTATAAAAGTATATAAATATGGGGAAGATGAATTTTTCATCCCTCGAAAAAAAAAACATTCAATTGAGGGTATAATATTGGAAGAAAAAATAGATACATTGTTGTTGGGAGATTGCAACTTTAGTTTTTCCGCATCAAGATCGTGGATCGCTGTAAGAGGTTTAAAAAAAATGTAGACCACTTTTGAGCCATGGAATGCAGCTTTACAAAGGGGTGCGAAGTAAAACAAATCCTATCTTCCGATATAGGGAGATTGCAACTTCACTTTTTACACTTTCAGGTTTTGGACTTTCCAAAAAGGCAAAAAAAATCTGGAACATTCTCGACTCCTGATCCCACCCACGCGAGGGGTAAAGAGTAAAAAACATTGTAGCCCCTAAAGTAGGGAGATTCACTTTTTCCACGTTCATCTTCCGCACCGCGAAAAAGAAGCACAGAGTAAACATTTTCGAGTAGGAAAACCGACCCTCATGAGGGGATGAAAAGTCCGAAGAATTACATCACCCCCATGTCGGGAAGTTCCCCTTTACCCTTTTTGACATTAAGGCAGTATTTTAGTCTAGAAATTTGAAAAAATCGATTTTTTGGCATTTTCCTAAAGTATAGACTCTTAAGAATATGCTCCTAGAAGGAATTTCGCAATTCTCAATATTTACAAAGTCATAGCAATATGAATACAGTTGGATTGAGAGGCAGCATCGGCTTCAGACGCTTCTAAGGAAGCTAAAACTGCTCGCAGGGAAGAACGAGCTTCGGAAAATTATCATTTTAAAGTCGAGGAAAGCCTTCTTTACGACGCAGGAATGGTCGATTAATATTAAGTATGCTCTTGGCTAAAAAATCAAAGGGCATTTTCAACTCCTTAATTGTGAGATATCGGGAAAAGAAAAAATATGTATCCGCTACTTTTCCATCCTCTACATGTATGCAAATTTACATCCCAATTGATTTAAATTATTCGGAGATGCGTAAGAAAAAATTGCATTTTTGCAATAAACAATGTGAAATATGTTTTATCTGCATCGTTCTTATCTTCAATGTATAGTACACCGAAAAATAAACGTTGTTGCAATTTGACATTTTTTCATATCTTGTACCGTTTAAACGTTATCGAGCAAAAACGAAAAACACCCCTATTTTCGAGGCTGCGTTTCACCCCTTAAAAATCGGGATCCGCAGATATATAAAAAAATACGTGTCGCCTATTTTTACTCATTCTGCAAACATGTCAAATTTCATGGAAATCGAAGCGATACACCTCGCGACCGTTTCTTGTTAGATAGTTGTGGTTGTCTGAAATTGTACTCGAAACTTTAAGGCCTTAGGCCACTGTAGAGGCCAAAAAGGGACATATATTGTGATTTTTTTTCAGCGAAACCATAAAATAAATCAGAATTACAAAATAGGGGTTCGATTATACACGTAATTGACTATACAAAATTATTTTTTCACAACGATACATGTCTGGAAGGTCAACGGCCAGACTAACAGCTCCTATAATTTTTGAGTTATGATGAGACACTGAAGTTTTTTCGATTATATATAAGAGTAGCTATAAAAGTACGTAGGATTTTTTTCATATATTGTTTTTTGTCAAAATGGTGCATTTCTAAAACAAAAAGTATAAAATGCCATGAGAAAATCGTCAGAAAATTATTTATAAAAAAGGAAGTATGCAATATAATTAAAAAAATCCTACGTAGTGCCTCAGAAAATGTAATTCTAGATATACAGTTAAAATTTCATGTGAATCGGTTGAAATTTGTTTGAGTTATGAGTCCGGCCGATTTAAAAATGTAGTTTTGGAGATAAACGCGTTTAAAGTTAGTAGGAAGTCACGACATGAATCAAGAGGGGTTGCGCTAGAATTCGAAAATCGAGTACTTAGAGATTTTTCACACCCATAACCTTTTGGAATAGAATTTTATAGGTAGTAAGGTATATTTTTAACGAAAAAAAAATCGATTTTTCTCGAACCACTTTTTTTTCAACCTGGTTGACATAAAATCTCGAATTCTATTCAACCGATTGACTTCAAATTTCAAATGGACCTTCAGTATATGTATATCCCTCTATCGTCACTGTCTCGGGCATTGCGACCCTATAATTATTACTACTTAATAAAAGTTTTTAAATTTGAAAAAAATAGAGCGAAACATGAATTTTTTTTTTCAGAAGGTCGCTATTAAATATTTTTTTCTCTTTGACACCTGCCATAATGACATTCTTATTGATAAAGAAAATTGGTTTTATTTCTGTTTCAAATGAATGGCAGCTTTGGAATCATATCAACCCCCTTCAACCCATTTTTTCACGGCCATATTTAGAGGCCCATAACTTTTTAAATCTTGATTATTTGTTCACGTTCTTGAAACATCAATAAAAATACTGTAAAAGTTTGGACACTAAAAACATTGTTTTTTTTTATCAAGCCCGAAAAAACGCTCGAAATTTAGGCTTCTAGATAAGGATATTGGCTTAAGCCTGTGGACGTCCAAGAAAATATAGATCGTTTTCGAGTCGCCAGTTCAGCTTACGTAAAAATGACGCCACCCTTATCGACGCGGGTTACCCGCAGTTTCCCTGTGCCCTCGCGCACTTCGCGGCTGTCTCGCCTGTAAATGTGGCGAAGTGGCAAGTGTAGGATAAAAGCCGACAAGGACACGCACGAAGGACTTTTGGAAAAAGAAAAGGGCGCGTTGTCGCCTCCTAATACGCGCTCGGGGTCTTCCTGTTGATCCGAGGCACAAAGGGCATCCGCGAACTAGCAAAGAGCGATATATTTGAGAGAATGCCCAAGAGGCAGGTCGAGAGAGAGAGAAAGAGAGAGAGAGAGAGTCCAGGATGGAAGGGCATAGTCCGGGCCTGCATTTTCGGCAAATTCAGAAAATCTACAGGGCGGCTCCGAGAGATTGCCTGGGAGGTCTGCACCAGGTGCATATTATTCACGAGCCAACGCCGGACGGATGTTACGCGCGAATTCATAAAGCAAACCCTTTGTGCGAATATCCACTTTGGCTACGGTATCTCATCCGCGCTCTTTATGGAAATTTCACAGACCGTTGCGACTGCCGGGTTTCATCCAAGTGCGCGGGACAAGGAGAAACTCCGGTGCATTGTATCAACGGGACGGAGAAAAAGAGAGAGAGAGAGAGAGAGAGAGAGAGAGAGAGATGTGCGCGAAATCGCACCAAAGAGAAGGAATTTTGCGCGGGAATTTGGGTATCGTCTTACGAGAATTATATCATCGTACTTGCAGCGTCACAATAACAAAGTCACTTGCGAGAGAGGGATAAAGATATGGAAAATTTGCTGAAATTGCCCGTCCGAACGAGAACCCGCTTAAGTTAATCGCAATTTCTCGTGAGTGAGTTTTTCTCGGCTAGCGGCTGCAACATCGAAGAGTTACGATGATAAAATATCCATCGTTGAAATTCAATGAAACTGCGCGTTGTTTTTTTTGGTTCAATTTCATGTTTTTTATTTCGAAGGTTGTCGAAAAATGGTGCACTCTTTTTGGTGAGTCTTCTTCAAGGATCCATTTTTGAAAGTGGACGATATCTTACTAATTTATGAAAATAATAATAGTAAAAATAATATCTCACTTGTGTGTAAAATCATAATAATAAAGTGGATATCTTACTGATATTACAATTTAGTAATGATAAAGAGGAAATCTGACTAATATTATAGAATAATAATAATAAAGAAGAAATTTTTTCAAAATATACATATATAATATAATATAGAAGATTGAAATAATTAACCCAAATCCCGATTCTCGGGTTTCTAGGTTTGAACACGTAGGACTTTCATACAAACTTTTATCCCCATTTCACCCCCTTAATTCTCCCTTATCGTAAAAATCTTTCTTAGGGGAAGTCTACACCCTGTAAAAAACTTACCTGCCAAATTTCAAGTTTGTAGGCTCTATAGGTTCTCAGATTTCGTGATTAAGGCCTTAGGCCACTCTAGGATTTTGCAAAAATCTTTTTTTTTTCTGTTAAAAATGTACCTTTTACTCATAAAATTATATTCCAAAAGATTATGGGTGTGAAAAATCTCTAAATACTCGTTTTTCGAATTATAGTGCAACCCCTCTTGATTCATGTCGTAACTTTTTACTAACTTTAAACGCGTTTATCTCAAAACTACAGTTTTCAAGTCGGCCGAACTCGTAACTCAAACAAATTTCAACGCGTTCACTTGAAATTTTAACTGTATATTTAGAATTACATTTTCTGAGGCGCTACGTAGGATTTTTTTATTATATTGCATAGTTCCTTTTTTATCAACAATTTTCTGACGATTTTCTCATGGCATTTTATACTTTTTGTTTTAAAAATGCGCTATTTTGACAAAAAAACAATATATCGAAAAAATCCTACGTACTTCTATAGCTATTCGTATATATAATCGAAAAAACTTTAGTGCCTCGTCGTAACTTAAAAATTATAGAATCTGTTGGTCCGGCCGTTGACCTTCCAGAAATAAAGGCGTCATCAGAAAAATACTGCACACTCGCCATTTTGACATGTATCGCTGTGAAAAAATAATTTTGTATAGTCAATTACGTATATAATAAAACCCCAATTTTCTAATTCCGATTTATTTTATGGTTTCGCTGAAAAAAAATCACAAAATATGCCCTTTTTGGCCTCTAGAGTGTCCTAAGGCCTTAAGGGACTATTCTACTGTGATGGCTAAAAAAATAAGCTATTTTTAAGATTTTTTTTTCGAAAACTGTTGCATGTATTGGTACAAACTTTTTTTCGATTAAAGATACACTCTTACAGAATAGAAAACAATTTTTTTGTTGTTGCAAATAAATGTATATTTATTTAACAATTGATAATCGTGCAAAGGCATGCTAAAAAGTATGTCGTTGGCCTTGATAATTTGCGCTCTCCAGGTAATCTGAAATAGAAAATTCGAAAAGATTCTTAATCTGTATGAGGGTCGTTTTTTGCAAAAGTGTTCGAAAAACTCTTTTTTTTTCGTCTCAATTCGGGCGAAAGTATAAGTAAAAATTAAATTTTTTTAAATAATTTTACTTCGAGCGGTAGAGACACTCATACAGATTAAGAATCTTTTTGAATGATTTGTTTCAGATTACCTGGAGAGCGCAAATCATCAACGCCAGCGGCATACTTTTTTTCATGCCTTTACACGATTATAAATTGTTAAATACATATACATTGATATGCAACAAAAAAAATGTTTTCCATTCTTTAAGAGTGTACCTTTAAGGGGGAAAAAGTTTGTACTGATACATGCAACAGTTGAAAAAAGTAATTATTAAAAAATAGCTCATTTTTTGAGCCTTCACAGTAGAATAGCCCCTTAATCAGTCAGTCAGTCAGTCAGTGGTATTTCGCTTTTCTATGTATAGAAGATAATAATAACAAAGAGGATATCTTAATAATATTATAAAATAATAATAATAACGAAAATATGTTATTCATATTGTGAATGTACAAACGATGTGAACCATGAAGGATTGTATCGAATTCTTTGATAATCTAAAAATCCTTCATAATTCAGTTAGAATTCGTACATTGAAATCCAATGAGGAATCCCGATTCGAATCCAATCAACGAGAGTGAAGTTTTAGTATAGGGATCCACTGGTCCATCCCATTGGATCCCTGTCAGGAAGTAGGGGTAAGTATGGGAATCCAATTGGATCCCTATCAGGAAGTAGGGGTAAGTATGGAAATCCAATTGGATCCCTATCAGGAAGTAGGGGTAAGTATGGGAATCCAATTGGATCCCTATCAGGAACTAGGGGTAAGTATGGGAATTCAATTGGATCCCTATCAGGAAGTTGGGGTAAGTATGGGAATCCAATGGGATCCCTATCAGGAAGTAGGGGTAAGTATGGGAATCCAATTGGATCCCTACGAAAAATTCTGCACGGGGTAAATCGCGATAACAATTGTTGTGCACTGCATTTGTACATAATTCATCCACATAAGCAGTACAAAATTACAGTACCGCGTCTTCTTATCAGGAGTCGCACTCGCACTTCCGTTGGTCTTAGGCCGGGATGACGGGGTTCCTGTACAGTGTCTTCACGATGCGCCAAAATGTTTTCATAACACCCGTTGATACGGAGGATCAGGAGGATCGCGTTGACTCAGAGAGACTGCCGAGTCAGCGAGTTATTTGACGTCCACGTTATTTCTTGATCCTGCGGATCAAAGGCGCAGTGAAGATTGTTCGCGCGAAGTTTTACGCAGAAAGATCTTCTATCTTTATTGATTAGACGATGTTGATTTTTTGCTGAAAACTTCTTCGAGGAAAGAAATAATTGCGCGAATGGTTATTTTCTTTGGCTCTGTTTTATTCTTATTTGTATTTGTGTTTGACTTTGATATGCGTTATTTTTGTTTGCATTGTATAGATTCCCATTTACTTTTTCATTTTTTTTTTTTGGTTTTGTATTGCATTTCTTTATTTTTTTTTGCATTTTTTTACCATTTTCTTCCTTAAAATTTTATATTTCTTTTGTTTATATGGAATCATCTTTCTCTGTTTTTGTATCGAGTCTCTTTTTATTTCTTTGTATTGCACGGATCTCTTCTTCTATTTCTTTCTCTCCCTCTCTCCTCCGCTCTTTTTTAATTCTTATTTGCACTTTTATTTTTTACTGTGATATGCCTTTTTTTTTTGTTTTCGCTCATTTTATATAGATGCACATTTTCTTTATCACATGTTTTGTTTTTGTATTGAGTTCCTGTCATTTTTTGCGTTGTTTGTACCGTTTTTTTTCTTCCTATTTGCGATTTTCTTTTTAAATTCGTATTCAATCTGCGTTTTCTTTTTGCTTGCGTTTTTTTTAATTTTATATTTCTTTTCAGTTACATAGAGTCATCTTCGTTTGTTTTTTTTTTTATAGAGATTCTTTTTATATGGCATTGAAGTTGTATCGTTAGACTACAACGGAAGTTCTTTTTTTATTTTGTTAATTTTGTTCAAATTTCTCTTATAATCCAAAGTTTTTTTTCATCGATCGAGGTCGAAGATAGGAAAAACCATTTGCGAGGTTTTCATCCTCTAAGTCAGCGAAAAAAATAATGGGCAATTAAAGAAAAGTTAACTTTCGTTGCATTTCATCGATGCAAACGTTAACATCATCTTTTTATTTCTTTGTATTGGACGAATGAAGTTTGCGTGCCAGAAAACGTTTTGGTCCGAGAGAACTAATAAACCTAATCTAATATAACCCCCCCCCCCCTCCAACCCCTCTCTTTCTATCCCTCTTCCTCTTTCTTTTTCTTTCCTTCTCGGTTTCTCAAATTCGCAGAATTATTCGTGCCCAGCAATTCTGACGTTCGATGTACCTACTGTATTGTCATACCAATGTGTCGTGCCCACACACAGTACAGAAAATACCACGGGATGCCAGTATTCGTTTGCAACCAATATATATATATATATATATATATATATACACATATATTTATTGTTTTTGCTGCACCGGATGCGAGGTACGTGCGACTCCTCGAAGTAGCCAGCCGCTCAGTGAAATGGCAAGAATCCTCGCAACGTGTGTCACTGGGTCACTGGAATTCCACGACGTCACGCCAAGAATTTGCATGTTCGAGGATCTAACGACCCCACAAACATCGTTACCTCTTTTGACGTCATTCCCTATATGCTTGGGCTCCATCTTTGGAGACCACCTGACTTGCATACCGCATCCACGTATGCACATACACATGTTTATATTTATGCGTGCTTATGCGTATGTCTATGAGTTAACACGTAAACAGTTGTGATCGAAATAACAATCAAGTTGTTCGTTTTCTCAAGGATAGACGATAGCTCACTCATATCAACGATAAAATGATACATAGTGAATGTAATACTTCTATGCAGTCTGTTTGACAAAAGCGTGCACGGCTATATTTTTTCCTGGATACCGTTAGAGGGTAGATTCGAACGCGAGCAGATAGATAAGATCCTTCCGCCAGGATGCTTTGTACAGAAAGCGTCAGTTGTCGTCCAACGGTGATCGCAGACGAACCGCTATTGTCCGGAAAACACGTCGAAAAAAGACTCACTTGGGCGAAAGAAAGTTTGGACCGCGATTGGGACAACGTCATTTTTTTGGGCACGTTCTTTCATCAAGAATACCGGGTCTACCTACACCAATAGACACCAAAGATCTGGAACGTCAAGCAATTACTCCGACAGATTCAACTCATATGAAGGTCTTTGTCACCAGATGATACCATGGAAATGGTAGAAAGTATGCGTCGGAGATTCCACGCGATTATTAATAGTGGAGGCGACTGTACCGTTTATTAATAATAAAGTATCCACACTTTATATCATCTGGTGTGTTTGTTTTTTTTTTCAATGCCTTCTCCCAAATAATTTTTTGAGTTTCGCTCTACACGCTCTTGCCAAACATACTGTGGTGGTGTCGGAAATAGTAAGTGAGATTTTAGCAATCTCACACTGCAAAAAAAAAATATTCAATTTAAATAGGATCTATTTAAATCAAATAGGTTTTTTCCTTGTCTCACAGTCTACTACGAACTTATTTGTTTTAAATATATTTTTTATTTGTTCAAGCTATTCTTTTTAAATATTAAATATATTCAAATTGAATTAATAAAGATAAAATACGATATATCGCATGAATACGAGAAAGGAATAAAGGTTTTTGACATAAAAGTGCGGTGAAAAAAAGGTAAATTATTTTTCTTCGTTTACTAACAATGCTGTTATTTGAAAAAAAACAGAAAGGTATCGCCGTGCCTTTTATTAAAAGGCGCGAATATGTCTGCAACAGACTATGAGCAACAGTCTGCTATCAGATTTTGACTGATTTCAGATTTGGGCACAGTGCAACGAAAACTTTTATAAAACTTCAACAGGCCTACAGAGACGATGTTTTGGTCAAGGGCCCAAACTTCAAAAAAGAGTCATGGGTGTGAGACCAAACATCAAGAACAACTGGATGTTGCATCAAAACAATGCGCCTTGTCACACAGCAATTTCAATAAACGAGTTTCAGGCCAGTAAAAACATTGTTGTGGCTCCCTCAGCCTCCTTATTCGCCTAGCATGAGACCTGGCGACTTGTTTCTCTTCCCGAGATTGAAAAATCACCTCAAGGGATGTCATTTTGGGACACTCGAAAACATTTAAACGGCTGTGACCGACCAGCTGAAGGCTATTCCAGTATCGGAGTTTATATGCGTTATTTTGTTATTTTTTTTTTAATGCGTTATTTTTTTTTGTATTAAATAGATTGACTTTTACTTTTTCATTTTTTGTTTGTTTTTGTATTGCATTTCTTTAATTTTTTGTATCGTTTTCTTCCTTTTTACCCGACTGCGTCAGAAGGAGGGTAATGTTTTTCGAGCGTATGTATGTATGTATGTATGCAATGTCCATTTCTTTGGCACGCCCTACAGCCCAAACGGCTGGACGGTTTTTGACATATGAGGTGTCGTTGAATTCGTCAGAATTGTGGTAGTGACATAGGCTATATAAATTTTGAAAATGGCGCCCGCAAATGAAAAAAAGGGGGGGGGGGGGGTTTGTTTGTTTTTTCTTACCATAGCAATATGGGTATCAAATGAAAGCTAGTGAAAAGACCATTTCAAAAATATATGTATCATATCACGTTTATATTACTGTTTTAACACAAATTGTCAAAAAGCGTACCTATAATATATCGGGACGCCCGAACTATCATTTTCTAGCAAGAATGTATCAAGTCGGTTGATAACTTGTCGGTTAATAAAACTAAAAAGTCTGAAATAAAATTATTATTATAATAACAAAAAAACCCGACTGCTTAAAAATAATGAACTGAAAAGGGAAAAATAAGTATCACAATATCTATATAAAATTCGACTGAGTAATGCTTTAAGGTGCTGCAGGCGGGGACAAACAATACTTTGTTACCTACTGGCACAGAAAGATCTACCAAAACTACGTTTGTCACCGCATGCGGCACCTTAAAGTATTACTCAGTCGAATTTTATATAGGTATTGTGATACTTGTTTTTCCCTTTTCAGTTCATTATTTTTAAGCAGTCGGGTTTTTATTTACGCTTTAATGTCCGTTTATCTGTTCATTTACGTTTTTTTAATTTTATATTTCTCTTGTTTATATAAAGTCATCTTTTTCGTATTGCACGAATCTCTCTTCTTATTTCTTCCTCCCTCTCTCCCCCTCTCTCTCTCTGTCACTTGGCTATATATATGCACGTGTATGTGTGTATAGGCTCTCAGCATTTACGAAACGCAAGTGTACGTGTTCACTCCACATGATCATTCTCGTCCAGGCCATGATACGAAGTCGATACGCTCGGGGAAATTTTATTTCTTCGGCAAACCCCCTGAGGTAAACCGGGTATACGTCCACGTACGGCCGTAAACACTGATACTTGTTTTTTTTTAGTACGGATAACCGGGTCATCGGTACAGATCGGTGGTGGACGACAGAATCGTTCGTGAACCAAGCACGAAACGCGATTCGTATCAACGAGATTACTACTCATATTTTTGGCCCCGTTCTTGTACGATCCAGCGTCCTTGATTGCGTCAATGCGTTTTATCGCGTACGTGGGAGATGCCACAGAGAATTACCAATCGAATGGACCCGTATCGAAAACACGCCCCGATTATTATGTCGAGCAACTTCGAAGGCTAGACCGAGCTTCCAATGTAATTCTCGGACGTGAAGGAAAAGTTGATGGAAAAGCGTTAGTGTAGTGGCGTTTCAGTTCGTAGGGATGGTTCCACTTGTGAGTAATTTTGTCGAACGAAGATAATTTTGGCGATTTTTTAATGATTTTTATCAGACTTTTTTGGCGATTTTTATATTTTGTTTTATTTTTTTATTTTTGGTGAAATGATTTATCTTTTGATATTATTATCGGACTTTTTGTCGATATTACCTATTTATTTATTCATGAGACGATTTTTTTGTGACTTTTATCAGAATTCAATAATTTTAATTGAATTTTATCGAGGCGGGTAAACCGACCAGTGAATGAACGAACAACGATATTGTCGGATTCGAATGCACTGTAAAATGCAAATATTATCAAAACAATGTTTTAAATTGCTCTAGCTAACAAATCTATTATTCTGATAGTAGACAGAATTATTCAAGGTAATTGCAACAAATAACATTGGAGGAATTAATAAATAAGTAACGAAATGACTAAATTGCCAGTGAATAGACGGAATTACCAATAATTGTGCACTCGACCACCAGTAAATGGATGTGTAGTGTAGATGAACGCTGAAAAGGATAACGATTTATTATTCATTTTTATTAAACGCTCAATTTTCAGATCACTTTGCTACACAAAAATTATAACATTTTCATACATATGAGTATTATATTTGCTATTCCGATTTTGTTGAAAATACACAAAGCTTTTTTGCATCTTAACGTTACATTCTTGAAAAAAAAACTACCAAAGTTTGTTGCGACAGAGAAACAGAAACTTAAATTTTGTCAAAATAAAAAAAAACGGATGAAATTATTTTATGACGTGAGATGAAATGTACATTGTCAATTCTTAACAGTGATTATTTTTATTTTCATGTGATCTAACGTATACCCTTGTGTCCGGGAATCTAACGTATCCCTCGTCGAGTAATCCTAACCCCGTAAACGCGCGGTCAATTGTCCACCCAGCAGAATTCATAAAAGAACTCTCGAGTAACTCTGCTCATTGCAGAAGCGTAATAACCGGCGTCCATCGAGCTTTTTCCACTCTGCTGGCAATCTTTTCCGGCATGCTATTCCTGTTGCCTTGCTTCAGCAAGAATACCATACTTTCCAAATGTTCGTATTGCATTAAAGTGCATATTACGCGCATCAAGCCTCCGGGAGGGCTCATTTTATCGCGGCGTAGCTTCTGGGGAATTTATAATTAGAAGAATGCATCTGTGTGCGGAAATAGTGCGGAGTACATAGAAGCGGCTGGTACATGGAAGATGGTCGTCAGCACGTTGCATGTTGATGGCAGTATAGGGCCGGAGCATATCTACGTACCACGGGACTAGGTGGATGGAGGAACGTGGCTGTTGTGGACGGGTGGTGTACGGCGGGGTTGAAATCGTGGTACACGACCAAGCACGAAGAAACAACCACCCAGGGTCCCCTGATAAATAGAGTATACGTACGGTGTACGGTGTGTAGCCGCGTGGCCTTCGTGTGTACAAGCAGGATGGGACAGCACAAGGGACATTGGGGGACGACGATGTTCGGGACGTCGTCCTTGTGTGGTGGTAGACAAGAGCTTGGCAGGTAGAGTGCGCACGCTTCGTCGGATAGCTGTACACAACTGGAATTGTCATGTAGGTACATGCATATGTTTATATCTAGGTACATATCCCACCTGCCAGCTGGGAATGTGCGCCCAAACTCCATCTTTTTTGTCTCTCTTCATCCATCTCACGGCTATCTCGCGTACAGCGTCATAAGCCAGACGAGAAAGAGTACCTTTCTGTCTCTCCGAGATACCACGCTGACTGCCAGCTTTACGGCCGGGAAGGTAATAACTTTAATTATTTGATGTAATGTAATCTTTCGTAGACGGGCCAAATGACTACGAAGATGAAACGCTTTCTCGTAAACATCTCCACCGATGTCATCAGCCATCAGATTTTGTCGTGAAAGAACATCTTTACCGAAATGGTACAGTGTCTTAATCACGGAATTTGAACTTTGACCGAGAGCAGAAGAAATCTACTAGCGATCAAGATATTGCATCATCTGCATCAATGGTTTTGATGCCTTGGGTCAGGATTAGGCGGATGTTGCCTTCGATGGATGTCTTCAGGATTCTCTTCTCCTTAGATTTGTGGCTGATTGCGTGGAAGAGTGTAGAAGATCACGGTTAATCGTTTAAACTTGTGGGAGGAGGCGAATACGTTGAAGGCAGTTGGCTGGAAATGCCGTTGGTGGATTTACTCACTGAAGAAAAATGTAGCGAGGCACCCTAATAAGGGCAATTGTTTCAAAAATCCTTCAGACAGACGCTCGTTCTACCTTAAATAAATCTGTTGGATTTGAAGCTAATTATCTGCTATCCGAGGATAAGTAATTGCTGGAGACGATGAAGTCTACCAAGAAAGCTCATGCCGAAGGATGGAGCTCACTTTCACACGCTTCATTCAGCTCACGCAAATGTTACAATTGCCTATCATTCAGGCATCTGTAACCGCCTGAAGAAGGCCGCGGTTTGTACTTTACGCCATAAAGTACCGCCATACGTAATCCCCACAGGCTCGTATTCCATCTTCCCAATGTTTTCCATCTTCCTTCTACGGTGTCCGTTCCCGTCGATCTAGCCTGTCCGTGTAACTGCGAAGCCGAGGCACCATGCAATTGCACGAAAGTTACGCATCGAATGACGACGTGGCCAGCGATCATTGCGCAGAAGACCGGTCAGCTACGTACACAGCGCTATTCCATTGTTTGACTCCGATCCTAACCTCGGGTTCTAGCTTCTGCGTTTGTTTTTCATTTTTTTTTTTACTTCTTTTTCTCCGGACACCACGAGCTTGCATCTCGGGTAATTCGCTGATCGCCCCGATTACTTCAACCAATAACCTTGTGAGAAAAGGTCTTCGTTGTATACTCTTTCCGAGAAGCATTAACAATAAAATTGCAACACCAGCCGGGATAACTCCAGAATAGAAACATTAGCTCGATTAGCTGAGCTCAGCGTATCGAACGGCCGAAAATTTGCTCTTGATGTTACACGTTGGTTGCCAGGGTATACGCACGTATTCACCGTGAATCAAGATCTTCGCTTCTACGTTGGGCTGCCTCTCTAGCTCCACATTCACTCGTATCATAATTTTCTCAATCACAATTCTCGTTTTGTATCTTTCCTACTTGGATTCTTTACACTCAAATCTCGGAGCTAGCCAGGAGCTATCTGGCATCGTATAACGCCGTTATCATAGGAAATCAAGTTGCTCCGCCTCGCGGTACAGTCTCATCAAAGTGATGGTAACCAACCTCTCGTACGGTTCGGGAAGTCAGTAAGCCTTTGCGTTTCCACAAAATACGAGAGGATATTTTTTATAGGCGAGATTACGTATCTGATTATTACAGTTGTCCATTCGTTATGAGATTTCTAAAAAATGCGAACAAACTCACAGTGCAATGTGTCATTGATGACCATCGATGTTGCAAATGGCTGGCATGAGGCAAGGCGGTTTTCCATACCAAAATTTAGGATCGTTGCACTTCGGGCAAAGGATTCATGGAGGGAAATTGGTACGGTTAAACTATAATGTCATAAATGAAAATCAATTCCAGCGTTCCGTGCGAAAAATTGGCAGGGTATACCTAATACAATTCGGGGCCTTCAATGGATTATTTGTGTATTCCGTAGTAGGGTTTTCCGTAAAAGAGCCAGACTGGACCCTCATTAGGAAATGGTAAGGTAGGTAGATTGACTAAAACTATGGTCTAAGTACGAAGACCAAGTAAAGGCCTTTAAGGGGTGTAATTGTAGATTCCCTAGTGCGATTTCCCTAATACTACTAGACTTTGCCATTTTGGAGGCAAATCAGTGTAAATTACTTGACTAAAGAATTTGTGGCATAATGATTATCGAGATCGATTAAATATAATAATTGAACTATCCGTTTAGTAATCAAAATTTGCGACATAATTCTAAGTCTCAAATGTATTGAAATAACACATTTCTTTTTCACATTGCACACACATGCACGTAAGCATATGGCTGCAATAATTTTTATGAGGAACCGTTGAGGCAATTTCAAAAGCTCCAGTTATTTTGCCTTCAATGGCCCTTTGTAGCAAAGTGTGACAGGCCATTGATGGCCCATGTGAGGCTTCCAGACTAGAGCTTCAATAAAGTTAGAGAAAATTAAATTGGGCCCGATTAAAGCGCAAACTCAATTGCCGCACGGGTTTGTTTGGGTCACACCTCAGCCTTCAGTGAGTTAGGTCACTTGTAAAGCACAGCGAGCCTCATCGTCGGTTTGAAAGTCCGAGCTGATACGTCATTAGATGCAAGAGTGTCTAAATAATGTTCGCAAGGTTATTCAAAAACTGTGGAAGCCACAAGGTTTTGCTGTGTCTCTCTCATTAGATAAGAATTACATTTTTAAACTTACGCCTGACAATACTTATTTTCCAGGTGTTTCGTCTTTGTGAGACTGAGAGGAGAGGATTCTCGTTCGCCCTTGCTTGGTTGATCGTAAAGCGGCAATCACGAATCCCTTGCTCCGTTGAACTGGGCGATGTCCGTCTCTCTCCGTTTCTCTCTCTCGCTCTCTCTCTCTCTCTCTCTCTCTCTCTCTCTCTCTCTCTCTCTCTCTCTCTCTCTCTCTCTCTATCTATCTATCTTTCTCCCTGTATCGCATATATATAACAATTCACAGAATTCTATACTATGGGGCACGATACTATATACCGGCAACTATTACTTTGGAGAAGGATTCTCCAAGGACACATTCGCGTATAGTCTCCCCGTTTGAACGTCCCGGCTATCTCGCACTTGCAATTCCGACGATTTATGTGGAGAGAAAGAGAGAGAGAGAGAGACGCGTGACTACTTGGATTGGAACGAATGACGGTGAGATGGGTGGTGATATTATACGGCTTTTGGATGACGCGTTTATTTCCATGATTGCGCCGTTTCGCGTTCGACTTTACGGTTGAACATTGCGTATGCTCATCTCGCCGAGACGCAGCTAATGAATAATATTATCGAACTTGCTGCGAGCAAAGACCAGCAGCTGTCATACCATTTATCTGCCACAAATCGTCGTATCGTCTTTTTCATCGCCAGGATCGGCGATCTGAATTTCAAAGTTTCCATTCGCTCTTCTCATTCTGACGTTTTGAAATAGTCGACATCGCTTTTGTAAGGAAATTCGTAAAGTTCTTGGAGCATTGCGGAAACGACATTTTCTTTTTGTCTTCCGTTGATACTCGGCACTCCATGGGTTCATTGGTCCCTTGGCCCGAAAGGACCCTTCATCGTTCTTCGGTTTCATCGAGATACACTCTCGCCTTGGCTCACTGTGAGTGGTGAACGCGCATACTTGCATTCCATCGCATTTATTGGAAAAGCTTTCCGCCGCCTCCAACTCTGGTTGTGCGTCTTTATCAAGTTTTCCAGGTGCTCTCGGTTGAAAGAATTGTTGGCCCGTGTTCGATACCGAAGACTGGGATTCCAAACACTTGTGGTATAAAATCTGCCGTATTTTTCTTTCTCCCTCGAGGGTACCATTATCCTGGTGTACCATTATATTGAGTTGAAGTCAGCGAAGACTATTTAAATTCGGTGTCCACGTTCGTGTCTGCTATTTTCGGAGCCTATTAACTAAACGAATAGCTGATCGAGAGTATACCATTTTTTCAACATTCGAAATTTTCATTCGTCGAAATAATAGAGAGACGATGCATATGCCATGCAAAGTTTTCTTTCATTTTTGTTGGGGATCCAAAAACATCGCGATATAACAAACCTGTCGCAATGCGACGAATTCCAGCTACTTTAACGACCACCTGGACGATTGATTCATCCTCCAGCCTTGTGGAGAATGTGACAATCTGAAATCACCCCGAAATTTAAGGGGGGGGGGGGGGGGGGGGTAAATGTAGCGATAAATTCACTTTTTTTCGTCTTCTATGTGTATTTCCCCGCTTAATCATTGTCAACTGGATCGCGAATTGTTGAGACGTGAATTAATCGTTCCACGTATCAATTTTGCTTAACAATGTCTTAAACACCCCATTCTGTCTCAATCCGTTCTGATTCGAGTTCGAAAACATTTGCAGTGAACACAAACGTATATATCACGCAGCCTGTATATCGTCAACTGTCATATATTTTCGAGGAACAATTCTCCATGTTCATTCCGACTCGGATGGAGGGATTCAATCAAGCCCGACAGGAGGTACAGGGGTTGACGTCGGATGCCCTTTCGTTGCACGTGGCTGGAAACATGACAGCTTTATTGGGATTTCGAGACCATTACCCTTACCCTCGCCTAGTAATGGTTCTTGTAGTACTTCGTCACGTCGCCGGATACGCGGAAATCGCATGTGCGGGCGGCAAGGGGTGAGATTACGGCAAAGCTAAATCTTGGTATAGCCCACATACCGAAAACTCGACATCTACGACACTCTCGTAGCCTCTTTATGGTATCCATATGGAATACAGAGTCCTGAAGACAAATGGACGTGGAACGAATGGGTCTAGTTTGAAATATGCCGAGCATGAAGGAGCTTCATATTTCTGCTGATGAATGAGCCTCCAAAGAACTGTGTAATGTTTTTGAAGATTGGCTTTCATTGCGAATCATCCATTTTTTATATCGGCATTCAGAGCCAAGATCATTTTGGCTGATTGTCCAATGAGGTACATTGGCAGGATGTAGCATCGAAGACTGCAAAACTCAATTGATAAAAGTTCAGGTTAGAACAAGCATCGGTACTTACGAGAACGGTACAAGGCTAGGTAATGTCGATTAAACGGAAGACTCGATAGAAATGTAGAGAAAGAGAATCGACCATTGTTGGAGAAGGATAGTGTCGATTAGGTCCTGTTGGATTGATCACATGAATGCGGTTTGCAATTCATATGGGTATTGATCGTCCATTTGCGGTTATGAGCCAATAGTGTGCAGAGAGACATCGTCAGCAGCCACAGGCTCCTACACTAGAGAAATCAGCCAGTAATTTGAACTACAGTTCGAGGAGAGTTACCTTGAGGCTAATGCAGAAAGGCGTGTATGCGGAGTCAACTCATCGTGTAGATCATATAGTGGAGTCACAAGAGTGTGATTCGGTGGTGCCAATGAAGTAAAATATAAATATGTACTCCTTTTGGTAGAAACGGTGTTGCGAACAGCTGAGATTAAAACCGTCAAGCTTTACTACAATACTTGATTTATGGCTCAACTTCCCTGTCATAGAAGTTTACTATCCATCAAGATCTATAGTCCATATTTGGGATATAGAATAGTACTGCCTGATGAAATGGTCTGAAGACTAGCACATCGCTCGTGACAGATCGAGGCATGATTGCTTTACACTCAACGGTGCATCATTTGCGCCATAGTCGCGGAGACGTATTACCGATAATCAAATTTCGTCGCTGATTGGTAGATAGTGTGGAGAAACGCTTTAATCTTTGTCCACATATAGATTGATCAATCCCTCCAATAACTAAAATGGTACCAACTGTCCAATTGAAGATGAGTATTCTAGACATTGTATGATGACCTTTTCGTAAGTACGATAGCAACCGGCAGCCAATAGGCTGTCTCCACAGCCAACTCCAATGAAGATGGGCTCCACGGCTTCAATGATGACAGCGATGTTTAAAACGACGATCCAGCATATCACGCTATCGTGCCTTGTTAAAGTAAAACCGTCCAAATTTGTCGCTTATAAATGATGTCTTGAAAATCCGAGGCTAGGATAAGAAAGGGGATAAGAGAGCGTGATCAGCAGCTATAGAGGACAGCGTGCGAGAGGGACTAGACGACAAGGAGTCGCCGAGGTTGTGCTAGCCTGTGGTACAGCTCGGCTGTGACACACCATACCCGGGCGATATTATTATGGCAATACCCGCTTGCTCATGGGATAAACTCGTTGAGGTTAAATTAATGGAGGTACGGGGACGTCCGGCGGTGTGCGAGACAATACAGAGCCTCCCCATGGGAGGTGCGGATAAAAGAGTAGACACCGCGTGGGCATGAACGCTGGGGTCGAAGTATGAAGAAGCCAAGAGCCCGAAGGGAGAGTGAGAGATAGAAGGGAAGATGAAGAGGGGAAAACAGCAAACCGGGAGCGCGAAAGTCAACAAGAGAGACAACCGAAAGAAGAGGGTTGGAAAAGCCATTGTTCGAGGAGCTCGCTTTATCTCCCTACGAGTCCGTCGCGACTTCTTAAAAAGTTATAAAAGACGGTAGCGAGGATCCTCTGCCATATAGTCACATACCAACTTCCCGCCTTTTCCTTCATCTCTCTATCTTCACCCTTTCTCCAGCCCTGCATCCTTTTCTCTCTCTCTTCAACTCTATCACTTCATCTCTCTTAGTTTCGTGTTCTCTCGAAGCGTACTGATCCGCATCGGCAAGCTCCGCAGGACGTTCCTGTCGTGATGCTGGGGAAGGATTGATATCGAGGGCGCTTTTCTTGCGTCCACAGAGACGTCGCCATGTTCACCGACCGAGCACACCGTACATCGACCGGAGACACGCATTGCCTTTTCACTGGAGATCAAGCTGGACGCGTATTTCCTGTTACTCGATACCTCAAATAAATCTCTCAAACTCAAGAATCCTGTGGCAACGTAGTCGCGAGGTAAAACGATCGACGACGATACTTCACAGGAAAAATGTTATCCACCGCAAAGACCCCGAGCGACGGGAAAAACAATATTTTTATTAACGTCGAGCCATTGTTATTTTCCGTCTATTCGCAACAAATGGAAACTTCGTTGACTTTCAAATCAGCTGCGAATAAGATAACAGAGATGCTCGGTCCGATGAAGACATTCGAGATTTATGAGGAATAGGATGTGCTGATGTGCATCAATCAAATATCTTTCAAGCTACAGTAACCTCGTGAAAATCCGGACTAGCTGCTCGTGTATAATCTTTATTAGGTTATCGTATACGGTGCGGAAAATTGGTAGGACATCCCTAATATAATTCCGGGCCTTCAAGGGATTGTTTGTGGATTCCATAGTAGGGTTTTCCGTAAAAAAGGCGGACCGAGTCTCTATTAGGGAATGGTAGGATAGGTAGGTTGACTAAAACTATGGTCTAAGTACGGAGACCAAGTAAGAGCCTTTAAGGGGTGTAGTTGTAGATTCCCTAGTAGCGATTTCTCCAATACTACCAGACTTTGCTATTATGGGGACAAATCAATATAAATTACTTGACTAAAGAATTTGTGGCATAATAATTATCGAGATCGATTAAATATAATAATTAAACTATGCGTTCAGTAGACGAGCTGTGATGCCTTGAACCAACACTCATGAAGTGAGTGAGTTCATTGAAACAACGCGGGATCAAACGTGTCAACATATGCAATAGAATTCTAGGCCTCAAATGTTTTGAAATAACACATTCCTTTTTCACAGATCACGCACACGCACGTACGCATGTGGCTGCAATAATTTTTATGAGGCACGATTGAAGCAATTTTAAAGGCCCTTCTTATTTTGCCGTCAATGGCCTTCGGTAGCAAAGTGTGACCGGCCATCAGTGGCCGGTCATGTGAGGCTTGCAGACTAGGGCCTTAATAAAGTTAGGGAATAATAATGCAGAAGTGATGTCAACCTCCCATATAAATTACCACCCCTGCAATTAGAAATGAACATCCCAACCGGAATCTTCTCTATCGCTGAAGTTGAAAGCATGAAACTTTAGCTTCAACGAATGTATAAAAACGACTCTTTTTTTGCACGGGCTCAAAAACCTTGGGGATACCTACAATCCGCTCTCAAGCTTCATTCGCGGAAGCAATTTTGTTATCGTTGCGTGGGAACCATTGCCAGTTAGCTACACAGAAGGAACATGGCATTGATAAATCGTGGCTTTAACCAACACACGTTCATTTGCCAAGTATACACTTGTTGGGTTAACCAGTACATACATAGATGTATATGAGAATGAAACATCGTAGCCAACGTAAGCTTACCGGTTGCGTCTTATACGTGGCTATCTAGCCCTCCTAGCAGAAACCTCATGCATATGATGTACGCAGATGTCAATATTACACAGTCTGTTTGCCCAACGTGAAGTAAGCTTCATTGGAGCACGATAACCCTCGACCCTGCGATAATCGAAGCAATCAGAATTCACCGAGGCGTTTCCCACGACTGGGAATGCCTTGGAGTTGGATTTATTTTTCTTTCGTTCTCCTTAGTGCTTCTTGGAGTTGTTTCTTTAGTTCTAAGATCCACTGTAAAGTTTGCTTCGTTGGAATGCAATGAAAACGAATATTTCTGAATTCCTTTAATTGCTTTTGGCAGATTTTGTCTACCATTCCTCGACCATTTTTCAAGATCTAACTATCTGGAATATAAAAGTAGAAAAAAAGATCTATAATAAACACAAGGGAAATAAAATGTAAAAAGGAACTTTCGTTGCGTTCCAACGCTGCAAACTTCAACACTATGATCCACTCTGATACAAATGGATTCCATAAGCAAAGAATGAGTACTCATAACTGCACTATGTATACATGTGCGGACAAGGTCATTCCGAGGACATTTGACTTCTAGGACCGTCCTCAGAACAGTCCGCTGTGCTGATGGGAAACATTCGTGGATACAACGAGTTCAAAGTCTATTTTTCCCATATATCGAAATTCACTTTCTTTCAATCGTATAAGAACTATTGGCTTCGTGCGCAACACTAGCGCCACGTAGCGTTCGTACTTTTGTCGTTTCTGTCAAAGGCTCTGTAATTGTAGTTATAATATTGTGATAAATTATAAAAACTAAAATCGCGCTTCAATTGCATTGAATTTATTTCCATTAAATCAGCTTGTCTGGCCAAAGATGGCGAAAAGTGTTTCCATTCAGTAAAGTGAAAAAAGTAATAAAAATTTTCTTGAAATGCATATTTTTGTTCACTCGTAGTTTTATTATAAAACGGGAAAAATAAAGCTATATAATTGCTTTTATGAAAATTTAACGAACATATATTATTGCTGTACCATTAATAATAAATAAAATTTTGTCTTCAGACCGAAATGAGCATAATTTTAAAGACCGGCTTCGAGAGTATAACTTACAATATTAATTTCCGACCTCAAACTCAATGTAAGAGAAAACTGTTAGATCTCAATCTAAAGGAATACATAAATAAATAAATTAATTCATTTCATACATAATTACTTTCACATAATACATAAGTACGTAAAATGAAGAGCATTAAAATGAAAAGTAAGGTTATAATGCTTACTTTTTCCTTCTAATTGTAATTTTCCATTTGTTGCCTTCTTCTAACTTTCAATTTGTGGTAGGTAATCGATAAAATTTGCATTTACGGTTCCTTCCGGTATTTTTACAATTTATTACACAGCGGCAGTCGTAGCCAATTTTAAATAAATTTAAAAATATGTCAAATTTGATTGCAAAAATCTCGTACTACGCTCATACAGATTTGACAGACAAATAGCCGAGTTTATTGCAATTTTTGTCCACTGCTGGCGCTGCATTCGATTTCATTACCCTATAGGGTAAAGCCAGCCAAGAGTACGCACTTTATAAACTGTTATTTCTAGAAAAATCAATTTTGATAATACACTTCGTACTTCTTATTGAAATTAAGCTTTGGTTATTTAGGAACATTACTTTTAATATAAATCTTAAGTAACAATCTCGAAAAATATTTTTAAAAAGGGTTAAACTTAGAACTCGTCCCATGTGCACTCTTAGGGCGCTGTGTTGCGAAGAGTACGCAATGAGAACTTTTCATAGACGCTAAGAGTGCGTATGAGAGTGGAGTGAGATCATCAGCCCTGGCACATATCACAAGTGAAGACAAGCTAAGAGTTCGCGTGCGCACTCTTTGGGTGAGTACTCTTACCAAATACATATTTTCAGTCTATGGTCACTATAATTTTCGTAAGCAAGCAAAACGGCGACATAACTTCTCAATAAAAACAAAATTTGGATCAGAAATTTCAAATATAATAGCATTCGTTGGATGCAAATTAATCGCAAAGCTTACAAAAAGTTTTTAAAATTACTAAAAAAAATAAGATCGAACACATCGACGATCTATTATTAGTCATAAAATTGTAAATGCATAACTTAACGAAGCGAGTTGTTGTTCAACACTTTGACGCGACTTTGATGCCACTGAAAGGTTGGGTGGTGTTGCCAACACAAGGAAAAATAAAACAATTGAAAGCATTGCGTACTCTTTGGTAGAGGGTACTCTTTGGTGGCTGTATCCTATTCAGCACGGATCAGCTATAAGATTCATAGGGATTCGTGGTCATTTCGGCTTGACTTTGATCCCACCATCAATCTTCTCCACGTATCCGTATCATGACTTCTTTATCTTCTGAAGTTGCGTATCACCAATTAATCCGACGCATTCGTATTTCTTTCAAGACAAGTGAGAGCAAAAAAAAAGTGAAGCTCTCCTTCCCGACGACGATGCGCATTTCCGCTCGTAGTCAAAGTCTTTTTCTGACCTGCGTTGCGGCAATGAGGTGATCGAGAAAAAGAACACACACGTACACACAAGCACACATACAACCATACGATGACGGGGAAAAAAAAGTACGGAAGGACTGAGAGAACTGTAACTACAGTGGCATGTTGGCGCTCGTGAATCTCAAACTGCGAGTGAGTTTCATGAAATCAGTACTGTAATGTATCCTGATTGTGTACGTACGAGATTCGAACCATGCGAAGAGAAGAGACTTTTATGAGCAACCGTGTTACATTTATACGGCGATCATTACTCACGCTTTTATCCTCGTCGTTCTACCACCGGTACTCACTACTCCCCATTGTTTTACTTTATTTTTTCTTTATTGTTCTTCATTTTTGCCTCTTGCCTATTCCTCTATCTCCGACCTTCGCTTCGCCGGCAGATTACATCCGAGTACGCAATAAACATGCACTTTCTGTATTACATCTGTTTGCTTGCTCGATCCTAGAAGCTCGTTCCCCGTGTCCCGTACTATGTACATGCATACGTACATACATCCATGTATATGTATATCAGGGCTCTGTGAATCTCTGCAGCGAAGTTTTCAAACGTCAACTCGAACCAAGCATTAATACCGGTGAAACTTCATTGAAAGGACACCTGGCTGAATTTATGATTAAGATTTCTTCGGAAACATTGTCAGCCTGGTTCAAAACATTAATTTATATGACTGCAGGATTTTAAATATCAAAAAGAAATGGTAATCTATATATATACGTATATACACATCAATAAGGGAAGAAGAATTTGGGATCGATTTAAAGGAGGAACAAGTCAAAAGTCTGAGGATGCTGGACATTGGTCGCTTTTTGAGAAGTTTGGTTGAAAAATTTGGAAGAAAAAAAAATGTGAAAAAATTAAGAATTCGGGGAAAGATGCGATCAAAGACGGACATGAGAGAGCGATTAAAACAGGGAGAAGATTAATAAACGATATCGCTAACGAATTCATTTGCGATCAATTCACAATTATCGATTTTGTCTGTTCTGAAATAAATGTCCTTTTTAAAAAAAGATCAGCGGGATTTTCACTTTTTAATCCTACGTGACGTTAAGGGATTACAAACCCCCTTGGTGCACGGAAAAATAGGTAGAAAAATATATTTTTTTTTCATCGCGCGTTTTAAATATATGACTTTTATTTTTTACTAATACATTATAATTTTATAAACAAGTTAAAAAAAAACAATTAAAAAAATGGCGTAGATATAAGTCATCTAGTAGGACCCTCTTTTCAAACTGGTGGACAAAATATCTCGAGATCTACTCAACCGATTTTGATGCAATTTGTACCACCTATTTGTTATAGTATTATCCAGGATATAGCATAAGATTTTTTTTGATTGGATGCCACATTCATTTTTTATTCAATTTTAACATTCAAAATTTTGGTGAATTTTTTTTTTTCGAACAGCTGTCCCTTTTATATGAAAAAAAATGTTTTTTTTATCCTATGCTACACTTTAGCTATTACTATACTTTACAAGAAACTTTTCAATTTTTTGTCCGACGATCCCTGACAGAGAAAAAATTCGACCATCGATAAGGATTTTCATAAAAGGGTCCTACTAGACAACTTGTATCTCCACCATTCAAATTTTATTATTCGCATTTTTTTTTATTTTTATTAGTTCATAAAATTATAATGTATTTGTGAAAAATAAAAATTATTTTATATATTTAATAGTGGCGTCAAAATTTTCAAACGTTTTTATCCGAGCGCCAAGATGGTGTAAGGCCTTAAGCTTTCGTTAGAATGCAACCATGTCTTTTTTCATTTCCGGTTTCTTTATTTGTATCATTAACCAAAGCTTTTTGCTAATTGAGTTCGTAAATCTCTATTAAGAATACGTAAAAAGGTCTCAGTCCTTTCCATAGCCCGAAGCGGCCAAAAAATAAAAGCAATTTAAAGAATATATTTCTGTTGAATTCCAAATTAAACTTGAAGATCACCAATGCATTTCTATGCACTCGTTGAAGAGTTGCAATTTTATACGCATGTGCGACAACTGGTACAAACGTGATTCTCATAATATGCCAAGTTGCCTCAGCTGATTTAATTAAATCTCATATTTAAGGGGGAAATTTCATGTTGCGGCATAAAAAACATCGATTTTTTTTACTTTAATGCTAAAAGCTGAAGGACTATTGTATGGCCCTGGAATCGCCGATGAACCGCCCAGTCACTGAAATCATTAAGTTGTCGTAGTTCGAAATTTTCAACTTTTTCCCTTTTAAACTTTTTCATGAAAAAAATCTGTATAATTGCCTAATTATGTAATAAATTGTACCTTGAAATTGAGTTTTATGAATGCAGAAAGTTATGTTCCTTTCCCAAAAAAAAATATCACAATTGATTATTTTTTCGTCGTCTACATATATTTCCCCTTTAATCAAACCGACAATTTTATATATCGATATTGAGGTTTTGCTCTGTATGGGCTAGTTTCGATTTGATCAACAGCCAAAAGTATCCAAGCCCTGTGGTCGGAATGGAGAAACTCAAAGTGAACATTTCTAGAAGAGTTTATGAAAGAAACGGTATACATCGTGAATACGGTAGATGATATAATATCCGGAGTAGAAACCGGTGAATCGTTAAATGTAAAGACGCTGGTAGAAAGGAGGGCTGCTCGGAAGAGTACGAGCTCAAATGAACAGGCGGATTATGTTCCAAGTCCCTCGGAGCGAAGGAACACTTGGTCGCTACCGTCTATCGGCTCTTGCCTCGGTCTTCATCCCTTTACGATCTGCATAACGACCCCGAACTTTAAACGAGCGTCGTGGGCTTCCTCCTCGACGGTGCCATTCGGGTGGCCCGCGAGGACCGATCTAGCACCGGTGATTCTGTCACACTCTGCGCCGTGTCGATGACGCTATACCTCAACTACATCGGTATGAGCTGTGAGGCACCTGCTTCAAGCTTGGATCCCACCACATAGGTGAGTGTGTGTTGCGGCTTGTTTGTACCCATACCCCCTGTCAGTTCTAATAAGCTACCCTGGTGTTGGGACACTGTGAACGCCCTAAAGCCAATTACTAGCGAGTCCTTTGAAGGCACCAAAGTAATTTTGGGAACGCCAGGACGAGAGGTGCACTCCTAAATAACTGTCGCTATAATTACTTCTGCCTCGGAAATGAGAAAAAATTGCAGGCGAGATGAAAATTCACACAATTAGCTAAAAATGTCAACGAATACTAAGAGTACCTGCAGTATTAACCATTGGACACTTCTGCGGCCACAAAAATGTAACAAACTAAACTTCGCTGAGATGAAGTTATCAGCAAACTTTCAGATTCACGTTGTTTCCTGCTTGTTGAGTCACAGCATTTGAATCAATGAATCCACAGCCGCAATGTTGAATTTTGTTATTGGAAGACATTCAATGTTGGCAGCTGTGAATTTCACAATGGTAGTCCAACTTTGGAGGGAGCCTCCAAAGTGGGCCATCTGAGATTGTAGCGAGTGAGGTTACTGCAGTAGTATGGAGCAACGTATACACATGGAGAGCTTGCTAAACCTACCCACACACACACACACCCACATTCATGTACATTTTTCCTGTAGCCTATAATATCACTCATCTAAATTCCAAGCCCGCCTAATTACCTATGCATCGAAAATGAAGATGAAGATTGTTCGGCCCGCTGCAGCCAAGTACTGCGATGAAGCAGCTCTCGAAGACTGTATCGATTCGGTTCACCCCAGACACCGTGCAGTGTCGAGTCAATTACCATTTGGTGTAATCCCTTAAACCACCTGGGACGCGATATTGAATTACAAGTAGCTCATCGGATGGGGGGCATTCGACTACCAGCGGTATAATTAAATTTTGCAGGAACGAGAGAAGCAGCACGTAAAAAGTCTCGTGGTCGTGGCATCCATTAACATGAGGGATGCCAATCTTCCGTAGTTAATTATCATTCGATACTGTAAGAAAAAGTCGTGCACGGCTCTCGTCTTTCAACGTTTATTGCGCGATCGTGTTATGACAGGAGGACAACGGTGCGAGGCTAGCAGTGTAGCAGTGAAGGGAGAACACGAGAACATGGCAGAGATCCATGGACACACTTGTGAAGTAGATCCTCCAGTGGAGGGAACGCGAAGGCCGGAGAGAACGACGACGTACGGATAATGGAAGATAGAGCGAATAGGTTGTACCCGCGGCTCATTGTTTATTATGTACCTATAGTGTGTTCCTCAAGGGGGTTTTATAAACTGGCCTGTTTGCGAGGTGGAAAGAAGCGTCCCCTCGTGGTGGCTTGGGTGGACACTACGAACACACATGGCAACCGCACCAACGCAAAGGCTCACCAAGAACACACACACAAACTAACACACATACCTATAGCCATACGATAAACTCTTTTCCTGCAGAAGTAAGGGGAAAGAGCGGGCTTAGTAGCTGTGCGCACCGGCTGTACGCAAAGGAATGTCGTTGCAAA
This sequence comes from Ophion ventricosus, assembly GCA_963932345.1. NCBI lineage: Eukaryota > Metazoa > Arthropoda > Insecta > Hymenoptera > Ichneumonidae > Ophion > Ophion ventricosus. The sequence continues at coordinate 4,345,288 of OZ010713.1, forward strand.
CGGCCGGAACAGAAGCAGAGCCAGAGAGACCCGAGCAGCCTCGGTATTATGCTGTACACTTTTATAGTATATATCGCCAGGCCAGAACTCAAGTGTGTCGCAACGAAGTGGAATGGAGATCGAGGAAAAGATCGGCTTGCTGCTGCCGAGACCGTACTTATCGACTTTGTAAGCTCGCTCTGTGGACCGACACTTGTCGTGGTGAACAGTTGAGTGCAATGAGCATGATCAAGCCCGCCCAGGCTGAAGTTCGGTCCTCGGATGCTTTGGGTTCAAGCCTGATCGGGAAAACGCGGGAAGGGAGGGAAGAGTTTTCTTGTCTGTTAACACATCGAAAGAGATTCTTTCAGGCTGATCATTGAAAACGGCCCTATCAACATCTTTGAAGGATATCACATCTTCATTCGTTCAGCTGAGATACTCTTCTCGGTGTAAACCGTCTACTCGTCCTTGTCGGAGGAAGAACCTTGGATCAATCTTGAAACGCGAGTCAGGTGTTACACGGCGTAGGTCTTAGATCAGATAGGTCTAACAGACTTGCGACAACTGCAGCCTTGCTAGACGTGCGAGATTCCAATCCTTCAAGCGGAAAGATTTAGGCTAACTTCTCGCAGGTTGCCAGCCTTAGAACGTTTAATTTCCCGAGCAGCAGTGCAAAGAAAGGTTTTTCTAGGCCAACATAGGCAGAAAACACTTTATAATGAATCGATCATTGGCTCTGAAGTCTTGAAAGGAAGGGATCAAATAATAAGGCCATACGCAAAGGCCAAATATTAGATGGTCGTTCGATCATTGGGCTGTTGGTGGACAGTTACGAAGGTGAACGATGGAAAAGACGATTGGAAGCAAATGAAAGACGTTCACGGGGTGGCATCAATGGAAACAACAGTTTTGTACATCTGTATATCAGATCACCCTCTTATTCACTTTAACTACGCTATTTACCGTCTTTTCTCGGCCTATCGTTGCTTGCTGTAATAAGGAAAAGACGACAGACAGGAAGGAAGAAGAGAAGGAGAAGCAGAGAGGAACGGTGAGCAACCGAAGTACAATAACAGCGAGCTACTCGCAGTAAATGATCATTTTAACGGTTCGTGAGAATAAAGCAAGCTGATTCTCTCATATGTTAGTCTATACTGGTACCGAGAATAGAGCCGCTATATGAACTGCACACCGCTACAATTCGACAACCCGAGTTACTGAATCGAGCAATATGATGGTGTGCAGCAGCACTTGGGAGAATCCTCATAAATGGATCGAAAGAAGTACGATGAAGAACCAAGAAAGCATTACATTTTCCAAAGCTTTGCGTAACTTCTGGTTACGATTTTGATACCATAGCAGGTAAGGGAATTCAGATCCATCACCGGTTTTGGGGAACACTATAGGTTTGGAGTAGACCGATGAGCCGATGATCAAATCTCATCATCATTTCGACCAGTTTCTGTACGCTCGTAAAATCTTGTCAGTGAGGAGAATGTAATATCTTGCGAACGGACAAGTAAAGAAAGAAAAAACGTCCAAGTGAATCTGATAAGACAAATGCAGAGTATGCTTGATTCAGTCAACGGTGGACAATGTTCCGAAGCCTCCGAGGCATACAGTACAGACTAATGCTATTCGGACTCGGGGAATCGGGTCGGGATTCAGGAGAGCTTGCTCGCTTCGCGCTCGCTTACACTTGCCCGTACCTTTGGACAAAGGCCGGTTAGTGCCGAGTCGGTGGCCACGGGATGAAGAAACAGAAGAATGGAGTTGGATTCGTGGATGAAGTAGGAACAAGATCACTGGGGAATTCACGACACATGGGAACGAGACAACTCGATCCTTTCGCTTCTCCAGTCCGCTGACCAAAATTCGCATCGACCTATCCACCGTCAAATGTATTCAACGTCGTATTCACTGACGAGTTCTGGCCTTGGGCAGATAATGGCAAAGCTTGTCTGGGGCCAACGGTCACCTGAGAGGAAATCGGTGAATGTTCTTCGCGTCCTGTACAATCAATTTGGTAAAACTTCCTCGCGGGATGATCCCCAACGGGACGATGATATTTCAACCAAGCTAGGGATAAAAAGATTCCATAGTAGAATTTAGGGAATACAGGACGTTGTACGACAGGCAGGCCAAAGGAGCTTCCTCGCTGTCGTACTCTTGGTAGATATTTGAGCCGCTGCTCGAAAGTACACGATGTTGAAAGCAAACCGAGCAACGATGATGGGAAGACTACATCGACCGAGTACCTTCGATGCAGAAGGGATTTACTGGAGGGCTCTGGACGACGCAGCATTAATACGGATGGGATACACGCGGCCAGGATCAAGGATGCTGCTTGCTTGCAGGCACTCTGGAACTCTGCTGCTCCACCGTCCAGACGATGTTTGGATAGTACATTGGGGAACAGGAATTGTTTTATCCTAAACCAATTCGCTAAGGAGCCTTTGATTCTATGTAACAACGCTGCTAATATTTGCCAAGCGAAGCCACGAGGTACTGATATTCCATTTTTGTTGATACGCCCCGGACGGGAAATAAGAGAATTCACTGTACAGCGTTTGAACCGGCCGCCACTCAAGAATCGGCAGGTTTATTTCGAGAGGATGTGAAAGGCCCTTTCGGAACGAGGGAATATCGGAATCTATATCGTTAATCAGAGAAAATTTTTCTGCGGTCACGCTCTGGCAGGACGAAATTGGAAAAGCGCCAATGTAAGAGCCGAAGGGGAAGAGAAATTTTTCGAGCTGGTGAATACATCGTAGCCAAAGGAGACCCCTAGCTCTATTGGTAGAAGTTGGCGGACTTTCCGCGATTGCTCCGCCTCTGTATGCTTGGTAGAGTTGCCGAATCCACGCTTTTTATTTATCCTTTTGAAAACCGCCGCACCTCGTTGGTAGTCGCTCGACGGAAAAATCCTTTGGGTAGCCGTGCATTCCGGAAATGCCACTGAAAACCAGAATCTCTGCGCCAACCAACCTGACTCTCATTCGCCTCGCTCTCATTTCCAGCATCGCTTACCCATTTATTAAATGCATTCCAACTTTGCTGCAGTTAGCCTCATCATTCTTACAGAAAGCGAGTCTACTTCGGTGTATGATCAGATGGTTTTTTTTTTAATTCAGGAGTATCCTTTGCGCATTCGCATTCTTCATCTTGTGTGCGGATCAAGAATAATGCGGTCGAAGATCAGATGAAAATTCTTGATGTGACATTCAATGGCTTAGTTCAAGGAAGTACCATTGCCATTTTGGAAACATATTGTTCTGCCAACGAGATCTTGCGAAGGTTCCAATATTCACGATAAATCAAGTGAACGATTGGCTCTCTATAACTTCTGTTTACAATTGCCGTATGCGGAAGGATTTTTCTTTTGATATCCAATATTCTCGAGCGGGCGAGGCAAAGTCGATTTGTTTTGAGAATTGGCTATTTCAAATCGTGAGCCCGTTCATTTTCTATATCCACACGAGGTAAAAGGCATATTCCGAACGAGTCAATTCATCATCGCGGTCGGGGGCGTGTAAAAAAAATATCCTGAGCGCTCTCCCATTTCTAGTTTTAGACGGGCATTGCACTCAGTCTCTCCTGGAAGTGGAGGCAGTAATTCACGGGGCAGCTAACTGAACTACCTCACCATCGCACCTATAGATTATACCTAATTTTTCTTTGTCCTCGGCTCACCGTTTGCCCCGGCTCTCTACACTCTTTATTCTCGTTCTCTCCCTGCCAGCGATTTTTGTTCTTCCGATCTACGGTGCACGGCCCAAGGCGAGGTTGGACGTTTCGATTCCAGCGCGGTTTTCACGATCGATTAGCAGCCTCAGACACCGCCTCGGCGAGAAAGACGAAGATATAAGATTGAGCCTCCAAGGGTGGAGAACTGTAGCAGCCGATAACCAGCCATTGCGGCAACACCTAACAGTAGAAACGCTTCTTTCATTTCGCCTTGGACATTCAGAGACTCGGTCGAGCTCGTACTCTCGGGCGAGAGGTAATGTGTTATGACTTCTAAGATTTTCCGTAGTGAAGCCTCGCGGTTGGAGATCGAAGAGCCCTTCGCAAGAATAATGTATACTGGACGGTGAAATATCGTTTATTTGGATACGCGGTTGGGATTGATTTCCACTGGGTTGCTACTCGTACTGAACTAATCTATTATGGAATTATCCGAATTTGTAACTGTCGAGAGCTGCGGATGTAAAGCCACATCTAGGATTCTAGAATTATAGAAAATATAATTGAATCGGTAAGAAATATGTTTTCGAATGTAGCTGTAACTCAGCATCATCTTGGTTAAGATCTTTCCAAGTCAATTCTTTGATTTCCCTCCGGTTCATCTAATGGCATGCCATTGGGATGTCTTCCGTATCGCAGCGAAGGATAACCTAGACAGCTGAAGGTTCAACCGAGGATTTAAAACTCGCCATTACAGACCTGTAAAACTTGATGCTCAGGAACGGTTTAGACGAGCGTATAGTCACGTACTGGCGAGCCGAGAAGAAGAGTCGTTGACCAATCGACCACATTCATTATCATACCACTCGTGCACTCGTTCCTCTGTCTTTAGGATCGCCCCAAGGATGAAAGTGAATCACATTACGAGATTCCTCTCGTTGGTTGGATGAATAAAAAAAAAAGATGGGTTGCGGTCGCCCCGTCGAGTAAGTGATACGTCTTCGCGCTTCTTGTTAATGGAAATTCTCGTGGTAGATGCACTCGGTAGGTGAGTGATCGCAAACACGAGCGGATACAACGGGAAGATCGAGGAGGTGAAATTTACGAGATCAAAAATTAAAAATTGGCGATCAAAGTGTGAAAATCTGGTGAGCAGGTGATTGAAGTAGGAGAAGATGGCCAATAAAAAATGAATCTCTCGCACTGCTACGTTGAGCTGTCATGGAGCTTTTCACTCGGTTTCTCGTTCCACAACAACTATATTTACTTTTCATTCCCTGTTTCATTTTTCTATAATCCAGCCGAGTAGATGCGTTTACCGGGCTTGCCACTCTAACGCTCGACTCGGCTTGATTTGCTCTACCTAACCTCTCTCTCTCTTTCTTTCTCAGGTCGTCTCTCAACTCAGACGAAAGAAAAACACATTCATCTCTTCACCGCTTCTGCCACGCTACCTTACCGAGTGAAGTCATATCTTTCTTTCTGGGGAATAGTCTCACTTTCATTTTGCCTTTGAATCACATTCCATCTACAGTTCGTACCAGACTCCAGGATGCTTCAACATCAGAGCCTCTTTTTGCGACCCCGAGGCTGCTGCGAAGAGTCACGTCGACCAAACGCAGTGCTACTCATTTCCGGACGATAAGCTTTCCGCAGTTTAGTCAAACTTCAATCCTTTCGATTGTTCCTACCAATCCCGTGGCAGGCAGACTATCACTATGATAGCGCTTCAATTCTGGGCAGACTTCAGTAAAAATACAAAGAATTCAGAAAAAGTGACAGCACACAACTCCTCGAAGGAAGGATACATCTCTGAAGTTCAAAGTGAACCCAAAGCTTACCAAAATAGCCCACGGAAACTGTGTACGGGAACCGAATGGAACTTTTCCACGTAGCAGAATTCCAAGCTCCATATGGACTTCTAGCTTTGGCCCGCGACTTCGTCCGCGTGGTTTTTAAAAAGAAGATAGAGTGTCATATTTCTCAGGCACGGTGATAGACTGACTGACTGAGGCAAGACTTAGTAATTAATGAAATAGTAGTACAAAAGTGCCAACTTTCAACTCCAGTATTACACAACGTCATTGTTGTCTACAAAATTATATGGCTTTGCATTACATTATGGAATGTTGTTCTGTAGACAACATTGTATAATTTATTGTCTTCAGCAGGCACATTCAAGTTTTGGGCAATCGATACTTCCGAACAGCCCATGTATAGTTCACCATGCGAGACGCTAATCCATTCTTAGTGCACCTCTATGCCCTTTAAGAAACATATCTTCCGAATTTAATTGAGATGAAAGCGGGGAATTCGATTTTCCCATACCAAGTTCAACACCCTGTTGCACCCATAATTAGAGGTTGTTTTAAAAAATCCTAAAATATGCGTTTTATTGTTTGTTTTGAAGAATATTTACACCAAGTTTTACGTTGATACACACAAGGAATACAATTTTCCAGACTTGATTTTCAAAAAATCCTTTCTTAATGCACCTTCTAAGGAACATATCTTCGAAATTTCATATTTCTATCTTCAGCAGTATAGGCTGTGCGTTGCCTATATATCATTAGTCAGTCAGTCAGTCACGGAACTGTTTCATATGTATAGATAGGTAGGAATGTCATTGAAGATATGATAAATCATCTTGCTTCCGTTTGTCATATTGGCCAAATCATTCGAACATTATCGGTTCAGATATCATATCAACAAGATATGCGCTCACTATTAGGAAGTCATGTTTTTTAGCTTCACAAAGGAACGCTGTAAAGTTGGTTACAATAGCAGAGGGATCGGTGTTTTTTGAACTTGACTATGATACGTCCTGCAATAAGGCTTCCTGACGTTATATTAGAACCTGGAGGATGTGGCCATTTCTATTCCTAACAACAACTTAGCAGAGGACTCTGTAAATCCGTGGCTACCTGATAATTCCTTAAACTAAGCTCTTAATGCTGATGGCCAGACTTAGGAGAAACCACAATCGGGTATCCCGAAACATCCGGATGGCATATGATAGGGAGCAAACATTGGTAATTCCTAAGGAAGACAAAATCTATACAGGATTGTCTCTCTAATTACAGGGCGACATCGTTGTGGTAAACCGTACCTGCAACGAGGCGTAACGAGGCTGTCATCAGAATTCCGCTTGGTAGTTAAGTGGAAGCTAAGCACGCCTAACGCTTGTTCGAGTCCGAGAGTGAGAACGAAAGAGAGAGATAGGGGAAGAGAGAGAGAGAGAGAGAGAGAGAGAGAGAGAGAGAGAGAGAGAGAGAGAGAACACGATTGAGGCCATGCATGAGCTGGAGCGAGGATGAATGGAATATTGCTGAAGCCTCGATGCATCAGGGCGAGGGAATGTTAAGCCGAATGAAAGGGTGGAGAGTCGAGCGACAATTTTGTCAAATATAAATAACATTGTTGCGTACCGCGAAATATATTACGCGAAACACAGTGGAAATACGGTCGACTAGCCTGTTCGTACTATCGGGTTAATCCACTTTAAGTCTGATATATACAACATAAATTTCGTTGTATTCCACGGGCATGAAATTAAATGCATCGATAAATTAGCATACTAACGAGAGCGAAAGGGTGAGTGAACATGAATGGTTGAGAGGAGAATGAGAATGTATAACGCAGAGCAACCGAGTCATTTCTCCCTCCGTTTCTGCCTCTAGGGCTCATCTCTATTGCGCAGTTGGTGCGGTTTTCTATACTGGGTGAGCTCCAATTGCTTTAATACATTGCTATAGAGTACGGACTACAGTGTTACAAGCCAAGAACCAAATTCCGAGGCCAGTTGTGTCGATACACTCGGACCTTCTTGAAATATCGCTCGGAGGACGGGCAGGTGCCATTCTGGGAGAAGGAGCTAGCAAGCGCTCCCACTCCGAGCTGCGGCGGCCAATCACGTACGCTGTAAGTGTCACATGACGGATGTGGCGCAAGAATGGAGGACGCGTGGCGTCACGCAGCAATTCGCAGAGAGCCCTTTTTTATGGAAACTCAATTGCGTTTTGCTACTTGGTATGTTTACTTGGACTTAGAATATGTAAGCCTGGCTTACAGCATCCTCGTATGCGGTGAACACTCCGCTGGATCACTTCGAGGACCTTTGTGGAGTTAAGAGACTATGGGAATGATGGGAAGACAAACCAGTTGTTCAGGACTTATCTTCAGCTTGAGTTATTGATGGATCGGTACAATTGGTCATAATTCCAAGTTTTAGTTTTGGGTACTGATTTATATGGTCTAATAACATTGGTATCCACGATGGCGGAGATGGTTGGATGCCGGAGAATAAATATGAAGACTTGAGTGCGGCTACTGTGAAAATAAAAAACAATCGTTCTTCGCCTGAAACAACTCAAATTGAATAGGAAGGTCCAACGTATGGTGCAGGAACCGCAGATTTAAGGTAGACTTATGATTACAAAGATAGAACTGCTGTCAAACTTAAAACGCATTTTTGTCGAAACTATGTTTTTCAAAACGGTGTACACAATTTCTCGACATCTAATTACCGGATTGACTTGAAATTTGGAACACTTATTCAGTGTAATAGTAGTTTAGTCTTGACCAACGTTTTTCTTCTTAACTTTTTTTTTCATTAGTTATAAACAATGATGATGTCATTTTTCCTCGGAAACCGAAAAAAAAATGCAAAAATTTTGTTTTCGGTGATCGGAATATGATAACGAAAAAAAGCTCGGTCGAGTCTTAGCCAATATTATCTATTTTGAGAAAAAACTCTTTTTCTTTTATTTCGGATCAAGCGGGTGGGCAAAATCACATACACCGTTGAGCTCCTCACGTTCAAAGGTCCTTCACGAGATTGTTCATAACTCCTTCAATGATTAATATTTCAAAGTTAATTTCGGTACAGAACTTTGTTAAGGTACATACAAATAAATGTTTCAACGATTTTTTCAATCATCTTACTTATTCCTTCAAAATTAATTGTCTTAAAATAACCCTGATGTTCGGGTGGCCACAGTAGCCAAACTCCTTAACTATTCGTAACTCACCCAGTATATATTGTCATCTATACGACATATAAAACTACCACATACAGAGAGCTTCGCGCCCTCTTTCATCTCATTCACCGTCGCCCGGCACTCGACTCCGGTAAGAGTGTGGCAAGGCTTTTCCTGCGCGATGGTAATCGAGCAAAATATTGTGGCAACGGCCGCGGGCACTCGTACCCTCTTCGCGACGAGGTCCTCGACTTCTCTTTTCCCTACGTACCCAGTCTACCTATCTCGGCGCGCTGTTACTTTCTCTCTCACTTCCCCTACCAGTGGTACCTCAGGTACCATTCTCTCCTATCTTCCTCTTACTCTCCTACCAATCTTGCTCGCAATCCCACGCCATCGCATAGTTTCCACGTTCCCGAGAGCGCGGTTTCTCCTACCTGAGAGATTACCGAGCTTCGTTCTCTGCCCCCCCCCCCTCTCTTTACTCTTCTTTCCGTCTCTATTTCTGCAACTTGGTATCTCCCTCTTCCGCAGAAGGGTATATACCATACCCTCGAGCGAGCCCATCTTTATTTTTCTTCGCTTTTCTCGCTTTCCACCGGACCTCTATCTCTTCGCGTTCTCATCTCTTGCCCGACGTCCTCCCTGCCTGTGCCCGCTCCATCATTCACTCATTCTCGTTTTTTTTTTTGCTCCTTTGCACGCAAGTAACCGTAGCATAGTTACGACCATGTATGTAGACAGATATATCGTCAGATCCGGAAGGGTTAGATCTTCTCCTTCCGGTCTCCCATCTTTCTTCACGAAGATACGTAACTTTTGGAGTTACCTTCCGAGGCCGGTACTGCCTACCAACCCTTGCTGCGAGCTCACCCAGTTCTGTTTGAAAATCATAAGAGCGAATAGCATTGCGGGACGAAGGTGTGCGCCGCATAAAATCTAGATCGCGTCACAGTGAGGCATCATGGAAGAGACGTTAGGAGTGCTGCTATCCGTTCTGGAGCGGCGGCGCCCTCCGATCCTTCGCGTACGGATATTATGCAACCATTCGAAAGTTACCTCAAACTTTGTAATGTATGTGAACGAGCGAGACGGCGAACGGTAAAATAGAGTCGGGTCAGGGCGTTGTACTTGTTCCAACCGGGTGACTTCGTCACTTCGTTTTCTGCAGTGTTCGATATTTTTTGAAGGGAGCACAATGTTTTTTTTCACAATGAGGTTAAGTCCGGGCTAGTTAGGCCACCGTTTTTTCAAAGATTCGTTAAAATAAAAGTACAGACGTTTCTGTACTTATCGCTATTTGTAATTGAACTTTGAACATTTAACTTTAGGGTAATTTACAAAAAATAAACAGATTCTTATGAGTTCAACCTTAAAATGAGTATTTTTTTTAAATCACGATTCGCCATCTCTTTTGGAGTATCCTGGTATGATGGTCATAGGAGTAGAGGAGAGATGGCCAGTACCTAACTCTACTCTTGGTTTGCTCTTTGGTTTTATGTTTTGATTCTTAATTTTGTTTTCTTCTGGCAACATCCAGAACACATCTGATCGAACTCGGTACAATTTTGTTTACCCAAACTTGGCATGCTGTTCACTGAAGCCAGTCTTCGATGAGACGGCTTTTATAATTATTTTCTCCGCAACCAACAGAGTTATCCTCTTCTGTACTCACATCTTCATCTGATAAATCGCATAATATTGGTTCTTCCCATTGTCACTAATTTCAGATGTCCTTCTAATTACTTTTCTTTTTCTTGCAGTACGTTTCATTGTGATCATTTTTTCTGACTGGCTAGGTCCAATCTGGTTTTCTTTTTCCATTTTACTGACAATTCTTCTTTGGCCTTGCAATTTTATTGACACTTATTTAAATTTTCTTAACCTAACAGGCCCGTCAGATGTTAATAGTATGCCAACTCGCTTAGCACGTTTATAAGTCCGAACGGTCGCACGAACCGAAAATCTATCATTTTTTGCCGCACTAATAGCTCCTTTTAATAATTCTTCAGTCCAATTCCCTCGTAGAGTAATTGCTTTTCTCTTGTACTTATTAGGAATCTAAAACAGAGGTAACAAAATAAATAACTCGAATATATCATGAGTATGGCCATCATACACCGACTGTACGTGGCCATCTCGCCTAATCTTCTGAGAAAGACATCCAAAATCTAAATCTAAATCCACATCTAAAATGTAAACAAGTAGAAACAATACATGCACAATCTGGAGGTTATAACAAAGCACTGTTCGTGAACTATTCAAGAAATACAAAAATAAGCATTATTTTCACGAAATTAAATCACTATAATGTAAAACAAGTCTTTAAGAAAATTTAACAGTAAGCAAAATAATTAAGTTAAATTAAGTTAAATTAATTACTTACTTATAATTTTTTCGCCAAACTTTTGCTCGTACACTTACATCTGTGCACGAAGCGAATCAAACGAAGCAGTAACAAACGATACTTAGTGAGTGCTTCTATGGAATATTTCTAGTGGCCATTTCTCCCTTATGGCCAACACCGCCAGAATTGCTCTATTTAAAAAGTTGATTGTTCGAATCATTGCTAAGTTCCTAAAAAAAGAAATCGTTCTTCGATTCCCGATCAATCACGAAGCTGGACGAGAGCTCACCTACCTGCTGGTACTTCCCGCTGGAACTGAATTTTGTCCAGTTCGTAAGGTCATCTATACATATTGGAAGATAGCTGACACAGTTGAACGCTCGCACTAATTCGTAGGTCCAATGAAATTGTGTTCTCGCATGAATAACGACAACAGACGCAACGCACGTGTGACGCATCCGCCACAAACGCACACAGTACAGAATTGGACGACTGGCCAGCGCTCAACGCCATAATGCACGCTCAGTGGTCCTGATCTGAATAGGGTGCATAACTGTCGGTAGCGGTACCTACGAACGATGGAATAACCCACATACCTGCATCTGCTGGTTGTGAAATAGCGGCGAATTTCTGGTAACACGCATAGAGGGTATACCTCTACCACATATAATCATTATTATCAGGACTGAAAAGTTTGGACTACTGAATGCTAGGCAAAGTACTTCAACAGAGATTTAGTGGCAACGGAGGAAGTTCGCAACATCCAGGCTACTAAATTTCACTTTCTGGTTGTCCGTCGTTATTGAAATGGGGGCTCCTACTATCGTCAGTACGAGGTCTCGTTGATGCTAGGACTACGAGATCTGCCATGTTTGGATTTACAGATAAAGACTAATAATAGACATAATGAAAAGAAGCAATTACTGCGCAGAGTCTGCTTGACAAAAGCGTGTACGGCTACATTTTGTCTTGGAAATCGTTAAAGGGTGGATTGGAACGCGAGCAGATAGCGGGATCCTTCCACCAAGACGCTTTGTATAGAAAATGTCAGTCGTCGTCTGGGGCGACAGAAATTGGGCACAAAAAAGTTTGGACCACGGTCCAAACTTTTTCGGACGAAGCTTCTTTTTGGGCACGTTCTCCGATCAATCATATCTAGCCTACCCATTCCAATAGACACCAAAGATCTGGAATATCAAGAAATTATTTCGACAGATTCGATTCATATGGAGGTCTTTGTCACCAGACGATGATGCCACGAAGTTAGTGGAAAGTATGCTTCGGAGAGCTCAGGCAATTATTAATAGTGAAGGCGACGGGACCACTTATTAATAGTAAAGCATCACGGTTTCTATCATGTAATATGTGAGTATTTTTTTCAATGCCTTTTCTCAAATAGTTTTTGAGGTCAAATAGTACGAGGTCTGCTATGTTTGGGTTTACAGATAGGGACTAGTACTAGGCGTAAGTAAATAAAGCAATTACTGCCGACTCTGATGGCATCAAAATGCCAGCCATCAGAACAGTACGAAGTGCATAATAAAGAATAATCCGTTGCAACATTCATAAGTAAAAAATTTTGGATTCATCTGGGATTCGTTACTCACTCGGTGTGTCATTGATGAAAGGTCGAGTGATCGCTTCGATTCGACTTACCTGTAACAAGCACAAACAGAAATGGTTTCATTAGTACACCTGATTTAAGGATGGATAGAGGAAGTGCTAAGTGCACGATTAGTCGGGAACAACAGGTAAATCTTGTACATCGAGAAATAGAACGACAGCGGAATATGAATGCAAGGAACCAGGTCTAAAGGCATTCAATGTGGAGCGACAAATCAGAAACGTATTCTAGTTGGGAGGAGGACGTCAACACCGAGAACGAGGAGAACGTCAGTCATTCGCATCAACGGTGGGGCTTTCCGACGCAATTTAACTCCTCGAAAGCACACGGTGAACATTGGATCTCGTAGGCACCAACCGATGCCTAGAATCTCGGCAAACTTTCGAAACTAGGCCGAGGACGTAAATACGAGTTATTGTTCGCCTGCTCCATTCTGCACTATTCCTCCCGGGGCCTCTGGTGCCGCATGCTTCTCCCAAAATCTCGCTCGAAGCTCCCTACAAGCCCCACAATGAAACTCTCATACTACTTGGCACGTATAATAAGGCGATAGGTCGATTCTTGGCCTGCGCTGAGACTTTCAGCTGTACACGTTTTTGCTCTCAGAGTTTCTAGGGTCATGATAAAATCCCATTTCATGTGACGATACTCTGATGACTTCGCGAAGGATCGTCATATACTCTGCATCGATAAGTTCGCAATATTCCAAGGATAACTGGCATTAATGAACACTTTTTTCCCCTGTGTAACATTGTTGATAAAGCAACTCTAAATTAATCGCATGACACTTGAGCTCGATAGCTTCATGGAGGATCATCATTCCAGGGCTGCATGGCGACTAGAATGAATCAACACACTGGATAGTAGTTTGTGAGGTTTAAGGAGGACCATCATTCCAGGGCTACAGGACGACTAGAACTTTAAGCTGTATACGTTTTCGCTCTCAAAGTTTCTAAGCCCATAGTAAAATCTCATTACATGCGACGATACTCATCACTTTGTGAAGGATCATTATTATAACCTGCATCGGCGAAGTCCTAATATTCCAGGAATAACTGGGATTAATGAACACTTCTTTCCTTTATATACCACTAGTGATGAAGTAAACTCATATGAATCGCATTATCCTTAACTGTACCTCGATAGCTTCATGGGCGAGCATCATTCCAGGTCTACAGAAAGATTGAAATGAATGAACGCACTTATCCACTTGTACGCCGTTGGTGAGTCATATTTTTCAATTAGCAGTGCAAGCAGACAGCCTGGAGATGACGTTTGGAAAAACTACTTTTGCTCGTGAATGGCTGTGTACTCTCGCGTGACGCTGCAAATGGTGAAGGCGTTTGTAAGTTACGGAGAAAGTGGCGAGGTGCGCCGGAGTTCGTCAGACAGATAGGTAAGCTCGAACGGAAAATTGCAGACATAAGGGAATGAGACGTTAAATGAACCAATGCTGCGGGAGCGGAAAAACACGCGAGACAACAAATAAAGAGCAAAAGAGATAGACAGCGCAGACGGACACACAGAAAGATGAAAAGAACCAACGAATGGGAGATTGCTGTACCAGGATGAGGGAAACGAATGACGATGTCTGTGTTTGCCGATGTCAAATCAACGCGTTCTGAAATCACCGAAACGCCGGTACAGAGGAGTACCAGTTTGAAATAAGAAAACGCGAAGAAGAGACGAGCGAATGAGGATAGGAGGAAGGATAAAGAGAGAGATTGGAACTCGGAGCTTTCACTACGTAGCTAGCTATAGTGAAACCTGTGTTACCGTTTCCGCTTTGACTGCCGCGTATTGACTGACGAAAAACTTCGCTCCCATTCGTCTGGCTGCGCAACTATATTTTCCAAATTTTTACCTTCACGAATCCTTCAACCTCATTACGAGGAGTGATCTCCAAGGCCTTTGAGAAAGTCGCGCGTCAATTGAATTTCCGTTGCATGCTAATTGCTAAATTTCTGTCGAGAGTGCGACAGGATCCAACATAAATGCGGTACAAATTTGTCGTCAGTCTTGAGAAAACGATTTACCACGCTCAATCGTTTCAATTAATGATCAAAATTTCCAGGTCAACCTTCAAAGATGTCCAATCAGCACCCCATAGGGATCGCAAAATAAGTAATTGACAAGATTTCAAACTTGTATTGAAAAAGGATAGCTCATTATACTCGTAGAAGACTGTATTCTTCTTGGGTCTGAACTCACGTACAACACCAACAATTGCACTTAGTAATGGTGGCTACGGTTCAGTGTATATGTGTGTGTGTAATTCCAGAGCTCGAACAGATTCGTTGAGTGCGTATCATGGTGTGGCAGGATGAAAGCCGACTGTAAGTTCTTGCGATATAGCATCGTCAAGATGAATCGACATTGCGGAAAAGAGGTGAAGGAGGAGAACCCTTTCCGGATACGAGGATGAACATTTTTCACCACCTGATGGCGTATGTCAAGACGCGGTGCGCTGGCACCGGTGGCCGCCGTGGTGTATTACACATATAGATAGTTAAAGCGATTTTGGTACGTGGGGTGATGGAAGCGAAGCGAATCGAATTGACGAGGACCACCAGTGAAGGAGGTTGAGGTAGCTCGAGTGGTGGATTATTGATTAAGGGCTCGGGAAGAGGTTGCTCCGTCATGCCACAGCAATTCCGAAAATCCTGAGGGCTCTCGCAAACGGATTTAACATCCCCCCGGCTCCGGCCATGTCGGCTCCCGGTGCTTGGTCTCACCCACTCTCTCCACCTTTTCACGGAGCTTTGCTTCGCCCTTGCTTGATAGTATTACGTGAGTGTGGAACGGAATCAATTAGGGAAGCTGTCGTGACTGCGAAATTCAAGTGAGACCATTCCCCCTACCCCCTGAAAACCATCGTATCTTCAACAGTGTGCAGCCATCCCCCGCATCGGCCGTTTCAACATTTTAAAGCGTCGACCATCGTCGTTTCGTACTTTACCCACGACCAACACCACTAATTTGACTGTATCGTTGAACTCGAGACTATCAGCCGCAGAATCGTGTACATCGTGGCTGTGTCTCGTGTAGGCCAAGGCTATACAGAAGCCAATCAGCCACTCCACCAGTCTTGATCTACATAAACGTATGCTATGCCTCTCGTAATCCAGGGAACACAGGACACCAGCATTCGCAAAATGGTAACATCATATGGTGAATTTAGCATATTTTGAGAGTGCAATAAAATGCACCGAAGTTTTTTCGGCAGACTTGTATTACTAAAAACACCAAGGTTTTCGAAGATTCTTATTAGATATCCGCTGCCTACATGCGCAAAAATGATTTTACCGAAAATATAATATAGAAACAGATACATAGAAAAGAATTTTCGTTTCATTCCATGGACCCAAAATTCGACACTATAAATTTCTCAGTTACGTGTCCTTTTAGGTTTGGATTTTCTTCGACGAAAGAGAACTCTAGCCAAGTCGATAGTCGGTATATAAAATGATGGCAAAGTCATTTCATCAAAGGTTACGATTAGGCCAAGAGTTTACTATCAAAGAACTAAAAACTCTTCTATCCTGATGACGATGAGTGCACGAGTTGTTGAACAACATTGAAGACGACCGAATCTCGGCAAAATCGGCGCAGATTTGCTCATCATTCTAGCAAAAGATCCAACGTAGATTGTGCGCCAAAAAAAAAAAAAACGATTACACACAAGCAAGTACGTGGATAGTTTGCTTGGTCCAGCAAAGCCGAGTGCGAGGAATCAGGCTCGAGATCAAAGTGTGCGGAACTCCCTCAAGTACGAGGACAAGGTACACATCAGAAACGGTATATATTTCTTATTCCTACTGGTACAGTGGCGATCGCGGGCATAACGCGGCGCAGAGAAGTTTTCCCACCGAAGCGAACTCACGACTTATTCTTGCTAGCTCTTCTTCTTCTTCTTCTTCTTCTTCTGGCTTCTCTACGATGCGCACCGTGCACAACCGTAAGCACTGCGGCACATTCCCTCCTCCTCCCTTCGATTTCTAATCTCTCGAGCACGGCGTATAATGTCGCCCGTAATTAATACAAGTTGTAATCCTGGTGCATTCCGGTTTTGCCGAGCAGCGACCTAGCGAGCGGGACAAGATATTAGTTGGCAGTAGTTGCAGGCGTAGGAACGGTGGGCCATAGTCCTGGCAAGAGCCAAAGCCGGGGTAAAAGGCTCGTGGTGGAAGTGCAGCCACTGCTGCAGAGATGGTATCGTCGTTTGTGTGCAACGCGGTCGCATTATCTCTTTCTCTCTTTCCCCACCACAACTTCCGTCTATCCGCTAATTCGCCTTAGCTCTTATTTTCCAGCTTGTTCGCGCAACATTCCCGCCTGCATTACTCACATCCTATCTCGCCCCATTTGACCTTTGTTCTCGGGTGATCAACTTGTATCAGCTCGTTCACCAATATTCCTTTTGTCGTGGTGCAATTTTGATTCACTGCGCTGATTCGATCAACTTGCCAAAATGGACCATGAGCAAATGTGCCCTTTCAGGCCCTGGCTTGGCTTGCTTCGTCTGATTCACTTGTCCGGACGCTTTCATGGAACAGACCGGGAATACCCCCAGATCGTGTTTTACGGCTTGCACTCTATATTTGGGAATTACAATATTCTGGCCGGAATACATTGCGAGCAAGTACACTTTCACGTCATGTATACCCGGCCAGAACATTGACATTTTCTGAAAAGTGGAGCCTGACTTTAAGAACTGTGTAAAGCTGCTTTGCTTTTTACCCCGTCAAAGATATTTAGAATTGATTGGGATGAAATGTTATACATACATATGTATAAGTTGTAATTATATTCACCATTAGCAGCACTTTTTTCATCAATGATAATCTAACACAATAAAAATCCTTATCATAAATAATGGCATTAGAACAAGTATTAATTTGAACATAACACATAACCAAATTATTTAATGAGACGGAAACGTAAGGCTAGTGGTTCGTGGTTTTTAAAATCGAGATCGCCTTGTCCGGAAATATCAATCTCCTGGTCGGGAACACATTACCTGAATATATTACGCCAACAATCCGTCAGGTACCAAGGTACCATCGTACAACGATAAAGCTTCGACCTGTTGTTTTATCACGTACGGAAGTGTTGTGCTTACTGCGTCCACTTTCGCTTATGATTTTCTGATACTTGTGAAAAAATAAGTAGGTTAGAGAGGAGCATGTTGAGCAGTCGGGTTAGGAAATCGAAATATCTAGAAAACTAAGCACCGCACGCGGGTGCATCAAATGGCAGAAAGAGAGGTATGGGGGAGGGCTACACATCGCGCCATCGCCAGTTGCTATGCGGCACACGAGACGGTAACAGAGGACGTTTCATTATTTTTGCACCCAAGAGTAAAAAAAAACGTGATTGAAAGATTTTCTTCTACCATTATACGAGAAAAAAGATTTCAAACTTCACGGCAATTAATGTTGATGGTTCAAAACCTTACTAATTAACAAGAAACCGTTGGTTTATTATTACATTGTACCAAATTATGTTGCATACGTCTGATTTTTTATGCAATATTTACTTTGCCCAACTTATCTCATACTCATGCTCAACTTACCCCACTATCGGGGCAGGTTGAGCAAATATGGCCTTACTCATTTGAGATCGATTATCTGTGAAAGAATAAGGATAACAGGAATTTCATCTACAGACTTTTTTCCCAGATGAATTTCCTATTGACCAAAGTAGGTTTCATTTTAATACGGCAGACTGTTAAGGAATTACAGGGCAATAATTGCTCAACATGCTCCTCCCTACCCTATCAGTACAACCTGATACTATATATTTTAATCGGATATGTCGCCAAAAGCCCTTCCAATACCTGATCATTACTCTATCCCTCTGAGGGGTTTATTTCTCAAGCTGGGCCCTGTCGGTACACCATCACTTTCTTCATTATTTCGTGATGATTTTCCGATTCCTTTCCTCGTCAGTACTCGGTCACTTCCTGATCAGTTCTCGAAAAAGGTAATGGCGGATCGGGGCCGGGCCTAAGACCTGCTACATGGCAAACCTGATCGATGTTGGAAGGCTTGACTATGGCCTGATATTATCTAGGAAAGACACATAAGGAGCAGTACTTTTTCCCAGCTCAAATTTCTACACGGCTAGGCCGTGAAAACTGCCCATTGTACTGCCATCGATGACCGTGGAAGTGCAGGCCTCTGCCAATAAGAGGAGAGACACGCACTGGACTTCCGTGTGGCACCCGAAGCGGGAAACGGTAGTGCTGACCAGTGAAGCGTGGTGTGCGTGGCGGCGCGTCTTACCTC
This sequence comes from Ophion ventricosus, assembly GCA_963932345.1. Classification (NCBI taxonomy): domain Eukaryota; kingdom Metazoa; phylum Arthropoda; class Insecta; order Hymenoptera; family Ichneumonidae; genus Ophion; species Ophion ventricosus. Next base: position 4,364,197 of record OZ010713.1, read on the forward strand.
GTGCGGGGACTCAAAAGCCCGCGGATCCTCGAGATGAGAGACCAACGTTGTTGTTGATGTTGTTGTTGCTGGTGCGGGTGAAGAGCCGAGCGTGCGCCCTTGGTCGACCAGAGGATAAAATAAAGCTGGCGCGTGACTCGCAGTGACGCGAGATATACAGCAGTGAAAATACTGCTTCTGGTTTATGAGTTCTCGGCGAGCCGTAAAAGTACTCTCGCCGCCTCACCACTTTCGTACCGCTGCCTTCTGTTCCTGGGCAGCATTCCCCTCGGGCCATGGCGTACTAGCTGAGAGAGAGAGAGCGAGAAGGGGGGGGGGGGGGGGAGATTGCGCAAGGTAGTACGCATTCCCCATGATCGAAGAGATCTTCAGCGTCACGACTTCAGGATGGCCAGTCAACATTTTCCTTCGGCTGTACCGTACCAGCACTGTACTAGATTTTAGTACACCTCGATGACATTCAGCCAGATTTTTTTATTTCGATAAATCGTATCGCGGTGTAATTAATACGGCAGTGACGAGCGGACCGTAAAAATATATGGAGTTGAAGAAAAAAAAATTTAACTGATCGTATCTGGGGAACCGTACGGGATAAAGCTTTTCAACTTTGATCTAGATAAGATTGATGATTGTATCGTAAGGGCACTGCGATCAGGTAAAAACAAATGGCGGTAATTATCGACTTGAGTGCAGGTGATTAGGTATGTCAAGATATTATTTACAGTTACATTTAATTGGTAGAGATGCTCCTCAATGAGAAAAGTGAGGAAGCTTGTTGTTCCCGGCGCCATGGGCCGGTTTGGGTTTGTTCAAGGGGTTACACAGGAAAATAGGTATAAAAATAAAAATCTTTTTTTGGTATGACTATTTAGTATACAAAATAGTTTTTATTTTTCACAAATACATTATAGTTTTATGGACAAATTGAAGAAAAAAAATGGTGGAACCAAACTTTTTTCAAACTGGTGGACAAAATATCTCGAGATCTACTCAACCGATTTTGATGAAATTTATGCCACATATTCTTACTAGGATTAGGCATAGGATTTTTTAAATTAGATTCCCCATTCATTTTTATTTATTTTTAAGACCTAACATTTTGGTAAAAATCAGAGTTTTTTTTGCGAACAGCTGTCATTTCTGCAAAAAAAAATATTTTCCTATGCTACACTTTAGCTATTATCTTTCGTCATAAGAAGTTTTTTTTCGGACAATGCCTGACAGAGAAAAAAATCTACCATCGGCAAGGACTTTCTAAAGAGGGTCCTATTAGACGACTCATATCTCCGCTATTAAAATGTGTTTTTTTTTATTTATTCATAAAACTATACTGTGTTTGTGAAGAATAAAAAATATTTTATGTCTTTTATGTGGCGGCAAATTGAAGAAAAAATGTACACCTCTTTTTACGAGTGCCAAGGTGGTGCAACCCCATTAGGCCTGATATACGCGAAGAAATAGCATTTTTTCGACAAAATCTTAGCCTGAAATTTTAAGAATATTTTAAGCTTTTTGTGATTAAGAATCACAAATTTACCTCAATTTGTAATTAAGAATCACAAATTTACCTCAACTTGTGATTAAGCATCACAAATTTTAAGAAAATGTTGAAGTTACAACATTTGGGGCGTCCATACTTTTATTTTATTCGGAGTAGGCAGACGACCGGTGCGCGGTATGCCGAATTTTATTGTTCCCCTCTAGCATGTGTTTCCCTAGGAAGGATGCTGGAGACATTTTAGATGCCGAGGCAGGCCCCACATAGGGTGCAGGCTGCTATTAAATAAAGTAATATAATATTTTATGCCAGATACCGCGAGGCGATTCGTATCGCTAACTTTAAAGCCGTTTTCCCACGAATCGCTTACTTTTTACCTCGTGTTAGTTGAAACGGATCGAGGTTCCGATCGCTTCCAAATTTTTACAGCATATTCTATTTATCAATATCGCGTGAATCTTGAGAAGTAAAAAAAATGATTATGCAATTTAAAAAAAACTCATTAGTGGAAAACTGAGTCAAAAAGTTTAAGTACTCCCAATTTAACATTATATTCTTTTCAAATATTCTTCTTGATTCACATCGAACGGACATCTATTATGTAATTATAAGTATACCCACTTTTTTTTTCAGATACTCAGTTCGACGCGGAGGACTGTCACCATCAACACGTGCGTAAAAAAACATTTACTTACTCGGCCAATAAAGCCGCAATTTTTTAACATTTGAGTAATTTTTTTGTTAGGCAGTTAAGAGATGAATAAATATTGTATGAAGAAAGATTTGGCAATACATGCGTAACTTTTTTTTTCACGGCTTCTGTAATTGTGCCTACGAAAATGGACGAAATCAACAAGAGCTTGAACTAACTGTAGGATTGCAAAATAATAAAAACTGCAAGAACCACATGAAACTAGCGAGGAAGAATGTTGAATGGAAAGTTAGGGGAAGAGGCCATTGAGGTGAAGGAAATGGACTCATTGGATAGGATGATCAAGTTGATCATTGTTGGAAGGATAAACGGAACAGTCTTCATCCGCGTATTTTCGCTGGAGCCTGTTCCAGAGATCATCGACTCATTCTTCTCCTGCGGCCTTCTCGGCCGGTTGGCTGTACGATAAATTCTCGAACCACTTCCTACTCCGGTACCAAATTCGATAGCTCGCGATAACCCTGTCTCCGCGTGGTTAAGAAAAGCGCTCCCGGCAAAAACGCCTCGCCTATCTTCACCGCGATCCTGTACGTGCTTTTTGCCAGAGTACTCCTTCCCCTGAGGTTCCATGACTGGTGTCTCTTTTCATCTTTCTCTTCTCGCATTCTCTCTCGCTCTTGCTCTTTCACTCGCCCCGCAGTACCAGAAATAGATTTATCAAGGAACGACTTGTTCGCGCAAAGACAACTCCATCACGCGCGGCGTTGTTCCGCCTGCTCGACTAGCAACGATACCGACTGCGGTTACTCTGATAATCGTAAGTCAAAGTGATATTGTACGTCGGAATATAATCCACGATCCACTTCCCCGGCGATGATACACGCCATATTTCATGCCCTCTTACTTCCAGGACGAGTGCGTGCATCATGGAGTACATGTCTTCGTACACATCTCGTGGTTTGGACTACCACGAGGGATCCACGTTGGAAACGATGGCTCTAATTAAGGGGGTTAGAAAAATATGATTTCACGAAAAATCTAGTTAATTCAAATTTTAAAAAATCAAATAGACGCATCTAGTTAATATCGAAAGCATTTTTTTGTCAGTGTATGTTTTTCAAAACGGCGTACACGATTTGTCGACATCTAATGAACGGTTTGACTTGAAACTTGATGCACTTATTCAGTGTAATAGTAGATTAGACTTGGCCGACATTTGTCTTCTTAACATTTTTTTTCATTAGTTATTAACAATAATAATGTGCATCATTGTTCCTCGAAAAATCGCAGAAAAAAGTCATGTTTTCTTGATGATGGGAATACGATAACAAAAAAAAACACTGGGTTAAATCTTAGCCAATATTTTATATTTTGAGAAAAAAACTCGTTTTTTCGGTTTAGATCAGCCAGGTGGCCAAAATCGAGATACGAGATTGTTCATAACTTATTTTGTCTACACATATGAAACAGTTCAGTGTTCATATATTCCTTAGAAGGTGCAAAGCTGCACTAAGAAGAGATTTTTTTGATTTTTTTTTATTGTACATACACCTAAATGTCCAAACGATTTTTCAATCGTCCTATTTGTTCCTTCAAAATTAATTTTTCCGAATAACCCCGATTTTGGGTCCGCCATAGTAGCCTAATCCCTCAATTCGGATATCGTCTTAACGAGGCAAGTCCTTTATCGAGTAAGATCATCTTATTCTGTAACTCGCTTGAAACGTAGGATGTCTTTCAGGATTTGAGCGACGGCTTGACGATTTGCTTGTCCGCTAGGCATCACAATACATACGTACTAGGAGCAGACTGACATCTATCCCATCCTAACTGTTTTTATTTCTTATCCATTTATGATCCTTCGATCCTCCATGTTGCAGGAAACGGAGAAATAAGTAAAAGGTACGAGGAGTTCGACAGTGTCCCTAAACGGTTGAGAACGTCGCTCACAATATCGTGGTAGCCTTAATACGTCAAAGCATCGCCTCACGTAACATACGCTCGTCCCTTCTTCTCACCTAGAATCTCATACTGGCTTTTTGTCGGGACATCGCGCCGTGGTTTCCCCAGCGACTATCTCGGGTCTTGATCAGCCAGAAGGCCTGATATTCGCCCATTGGATATGCTCTATAGATGTATCGCTAAGCAAACTCGATACAGTGGCTTTATATACGGCATTGGAGACATCGAGAAAGGAGGAATGAGAGACAGGAGAAAAGAGCGATAAAAGGACGAGAAAGAGAAAGAGAGAGAAAAAAAAACGGCTTTGGCAAAATAGCATCGCTGTTATGGTCGTGGCACGAACTGTCAACGTTTCCGCGTGTTTCTTACTTCTCGCTCGTCCCACGATTCCTGGCTGTCCACTGTTACACTCGCGCGCCTGTGACGAGAAGACTCTATCGTCGTCATCGTTGCATTCAAGACGTGTGCGCACATCCAGCACCGTTACCGCAGTCGAAACTCAGTACGTTCGCGAATCCTCATTCCCATTCCGCGCCTTGTTCTCTTTTTGGCCATTAGTCCTGCGTTCCAATCACGTTGTTGCTGCTAACCGATCTGGGATTTCATTTTTCTTCAACCACTGTGCACTTTACACAATGTCAAAAACGTACAGGAATGAGCAACTCGAGGAGTAATCGAAACAATCAATTCGTCCTCGGCGAACGGTACTTTCTTCGCAAAACATCAAGTGGCCTGACAGTAGGTCCATAATCAAAAGCACATTCATCAAGCGTTTCTGATGTTGATCAGAAGGTTGCGCGACAAAAGTTTTCCATTCCGAAACTTCATACCGCTGCTCTTCATCGGACAATGTTTCCCATCAACAGCTGACTCACTGCAAATCCAAGTGTCTTGCTTTAACACAGCTACATGTTTTATTAACTTGTGGTCACTTTTTACACATTTCCAAGTCTGTTATTTCGGGATTCGCTTCGGGGTATTTTTAATCGTCATATTTGAATTAAGGGGGCACCTCCCTATAGAGGCTTCAATAAATGCATTTTCTTTTTTAATTGCCTACATTTATAGTTTGATTTTGGTCAATTCGCAAAAATGACGTCCCGAGAGCCTTTGAGCGTGACTCACCTCTGCTCCATTTGAAGCTCTGCGCACATAGGTATAGGCACCATGTGGAGAGATGAGTCGTCTATTCAATAATCAATACTCGTAATACTCAAAAATGACATTACGAGGAAGCTGAAGGTCTATTATATGATGCTGGAATAGCTGACTAGTCGGTAAGTCACAGAATCATACGTTTTTCCTCTGCCGAAACTTTAAACGTGATTATCTCGAAACTTTTTTTTTCAATGAGTTGAAAATCGGTGTACACGATTACTCGAAAACTATTTGACCGATCAAGCTCATATTGTCCACACGTTTTTATGATACTTATGTTCAATTGATGAACTTAAGACCGACTGAAAATTATTAAAATAAACAGATTTTTGGCTGGGTTAAAGTTTGAATTTTTCCCGAAAAAATCAACTTTTTTGTTCTAAGGCCTCTCCTTTAGCCAATTATCATTATTTTTCCAATATTATTAGTTCATCAAGTGATTACATTTATGTACTAATACTCGTACATTTTTTGCCCAGATTGTTTCAGGTAATACTACGAGGTTCTGAAGTGTACACCGCATTCGGCCTCCCATCCGAAAAACTTCACAGCGTCTGGTCCTATCTCCGCTATTTTTCACTTTTTTTAAGCAACAAAAATCGTTTCCAAAACTAAAATGATGTAATAAAAAGTACCTATGACTCTGAAAAGATATATACATTCCTTACCCTCCAAAAAAAAATCATGAAAATCGGCTACGATTCTGCGTTTAATTAATCCAATTAATCCACCATGACCTGTTGGATTTATTTCATTCAATATTAAATATTAAATGTTGTATTAAATATTGAATACAAATATAAAATATGAATCTGAAATATTAAATATTTCAGAAATGAAATGTCATGCTATTACAAAGTACATTAAAATTGACATGTAGATTTTAATACACTTAATGCGAATCTACTGTTTACAAACACACTCAGAATGTGCTTAACTTTACTGTAACACACATAAATGTGTTACAGTAAAGTTACAGCAATAACGTGCTAAAATTTAATGCGGTTCAACTGTTTGAAAATACACATAAAATGTGTTTCAATATTCTATGGCACACATAACTGCGTTATTGTAAGTTATATATGGCATTTACACGTATTAATTCTTCAAATTACACACCTCACGTGTAACAAATAACACACATGGATTTGCAGTGCTGGAGCATCACAATGCAAAAGCAAAACTTTGTCATCGAGGAGTGTACATCCTGCAACGGTCGTCCATTTTTCCCCACGCCTTTCATCGAAAGCTCAGAATGTACCTGAGGCTTCTCACTCAATTCTTCAGCGACCTGCGCGACGATCGACTATCGTGAATTATTATCAGAAATAGAGTGAAAAGTTGTCTCATTGATGATCGTTAGCTTTATGGTGGAAGGAGCTTACGAGAGATCGTAAGACTCTCCTCGGAGACGCTCATTCCCCGTGAGATGTCCTATTCATGAGCAGACAGACAGGTCCGTAACGTGAACGAGAGTAACAAGTTACAAACGCACGCGCGCATCCAGCTAGCATCATCGTCGGCGCCGCTACGTAACCTTCGTATCGCCTTAGGTGCACGTATTTTCTCTCTTTGCTTTGTTCGCACCCACGCGCAACTCGTCTCGTATATGCTCCTCGTCGTACGACGAGCTTTGTGAGATCTTTCGAGCTAACGAGTGTCGTTTTGAACGTCGTACATTCGGTCGCCATAATATTTATAAACGGCGTATAACAATAATGCTCCCATTTGAGATACGTCGTACATTATAGCTGAATGTATACCCGTTAATGGCCATGTGAACACGAAATAACATGATTCGTGCCTTGGTAAATGGGCATGAAGGGAATGGTAGACTTTAATATAATTGAAATAATAATAAAAAAACAATAATCATTAGGAAATCCTTTCATTTGGCATGACAGACAGGATAAACGCCGCATTCGATGGACGTAAAAACCCATCAGTGGATTGAAAATCTATTGGCTGTCCATTTTTACATCACGTATTGACATCATTGGACCAGTGCAGTATTCTGATCAGCTGTATATATTTTCTGCAACAGGGTAGGTCTTCCAACTTCTGAACGGTTTTCTCCCTTTTTCATGCCACGTCAATGGCTCGATCGTAAAAACGCATTAGGGGATTAAAATCTGTCGGCTATTCATTGTTACGTAATTACTTACTGGCCCAACTGGACCAAGTAAAGGATTCTGATAATCTGAATATCTTTTCTGCGATAGGGTAGTTCTTCTGGGTAAAACTTCTGTTCGATTTTTTTCCCTTCTGCATGCCACGTCAGCGGTTTGACACATTTGCAGCCACTTCGCGTATACAGCGCGGTTGTGGTATGCACGCACATAAAATCGATTGCGAATTACCCATTTGTAGGGCGAACAAGAGGGAAACCTCTCGGGACAATATCCGTGACAGTTATTAACGAAGCGAGATAACGATACAATTGGAATATCGAGTATCGTTGGAGCGGTGAATCGATATGGTAAAAGGAACGAAAAGCAACTGAGAAGAAAGATGGGCGGCATATCGCAAAGTGTGCTCTTGGGCAAAGGATATCATCAGCTTTTGTCCTCAACGGAGCGTTCTCTTTATTTCCTGGTGACAAGAGGCACTGGAGACGATGTCGGTAGCTAGGTCGCATTAGCTGCAGCAATAAGCTCTCTCTCCTGATCCTCCGAAGAGCGGCGAGCCCGCTTCTCACGTCATTCCACTACGTGGCAATACTATGAGTATGTACATAGAAGCGACCTCGAAGCCTCATCGCGAAGGGAAGCGAGTTATGAGCTCAGAGTCTCGTTCCAATATTGAAGGAGGACATAATGCCACGGCGACAAGATAACCGCATTACCCCAACCCCTCGATCCTACCTTCTTGTATGGCTTGATCGTGTCTCGCCTCGTGGCCTGGCCACGGCCGAGTACACCGTCACGAGACGAATACTAATTTCTCCAAAGAAGTACTCGAGTACTGTGCGCTCTCGTTGAACAGAGACACGATAAAAGTTGTTCCCCCGCCTTTTTTTCTTTCTTTCTTTTTCAGCGCGTTACCAATTTCTTGGCGGTCGCGGTGGGTCTTGACAGACGAAAACTCCTGGGTCGCTCGATGGAATTCACAAGACGAAATTAAATGGACGAGGAACCGGAGGATGAGAACGAGACGAAAAAGAAACGACAGGAGAAAATTCATTTCTCGGGTTTTTTTTGTGCACTCGCGTGTGTACGTGTGGATGCGAACAAAGATGTGTCCGGCGCCGAAAGTATTTCGATGCATTACGCCGATCGTTCTATTATCCGGAGGAAGCTCCTCGCCAAAATATCCAAGTCCGTTCTTCACGAACATTCCGCACTCGCCATTCAACTTTTCCTCCGATGTATTTGTTTCCCTCATTCCCGTTTCCGAGTCACGCCCCCCCCCCCCCCCCGCCTCCCCCATCTGCAAAGAGGAAACGCCTTTGAACAATCGTCACAACTGACTCTTCGAGCAAACGTACTCTCGATGGAGTCGTTTGAGTGCCGTCTCATGCCCTCATGTTCTGGACTAGCGCTCCATTTCGTGAGAAAAACATCGCCAAGATGTTCAAATATTTGGAACAACCAATGTAGAAAATTTCTTAGGGATACCTAAGTTCCGATCAGATCCCCATCAGGATATGATACGAATTCCCTAGAAGGGGTATCCTCGTCAAAATCCAGATGGCGTTCATATGTAGCATAAGGCGGATACGTGCAGGCAAGAATTTGGAATACGTATTAAATACATTTGTCTTAGAAAATTAAATACATATTTTCTTAGTTCGAACGATCTCCATTTTATTTAAATATAATTACTTAAAATAAATAAATAGTCTTTCAAGGTCCATATATTGTTTTTTCGAAATTTTTAATTAAATGTAAAGAATTTTGACAGAATTTTGACGGTTATACTGTAGCGCCAATTTTTACCTAAGCTTCTTCAGATCCTTGAATAAATGATTTCAGAAAACGTCAACCGTCTCCAGCTGATACGGATCGGTATCTCCTGTTGATTTCTACATTAATCCCTGGGATTCGATTCGACATCGAACTAGATCGTGTTCTAGAAGTTCAGGATTCTAGTCTGGATCCCATGTAAAGTTTCTATTTGATTCTGACTAGAATCCTTAATAGTTCCGGATTAGGGTCCTGGCTAGAATTCGATTTACGAGCGTTACATTTTGCTCCCGGGTCCAATCCGATGTCCGACTGGATCCCGATTGGGAAACCAGGATCCTAGTCCGAATCGAACTATATCCATGACAATATTTCTGCACGGGAATCAATGCCATCAATGTGGAACAATCAGTGACATCAATGACAACGAATATTTGGAACAATCAATGACAGACGCGATGACATCATATCGTCGTTGATATTCGGATAGAAAAAAAAATAACGAAAAAAAACATTTTTTTTCCGTAGAATTCGACTTGTCACGAATTTCAAATAACTTTCCTGGAGGGGAGCCATTGCCGAGGAACATCCTGGAGGATTGAGTTGAGAAAAGTTCGATGTATTCCCCAGATTCTCGGCAATCCGACATCATCAAGAATTCAATGAGGGAATATAATTCCAGCTGTAAATACAAACGTAGAATTTAACTCGAGTATTTTCGAAGTGAAGATCGAGCAAGAGGAAGAAGAAGAAGAGGGAGGATGGTGAATCGCAGACTGGAGTGTGCGAGGGAAATCAGCGAAATTCTCGAGATTCTTCGACCAGCCGTGGGACCGAGAGATACGGTTTGCCTTCGAGTGCTCGACAGGGATGAGTCGAGGGTTATTTCCTAGCAGGGGTGGTCTTTAAGCGCTACCTTCAAATTAAATCGCTCTGTTGACGGCTGTGTACCTAAACAGACTTTCTGTCCGAGTGTTCTTGCCGCGCACCATTCCACTTTTCATCATTCGCCTCGCCTTCACCCCATTTCCATCTTCTTAACTTTCACATAGCTCTTCTCGTTTCTCTTCTTTTGCTTTCGGAAATTATTGCTGCAATATCATCACGCGATAAACACACTGCGGGCAAATTTAGTCGTTACGGCGCAAGCTTACCAGCTCGTGGCTTGCACTAAGGGAATATGTGGTATGGTGTCTTCGACCTTCAGCTGCGTCCGGTGCGATATACAATTTCGTTTGGTACAGGAGTGTGGCAAGCCTTCACCATGCTAGCTTAAGCCATGCGCTATAACGATGCACGTGCCGGTCCTTGACGTACTTATATGGCGTATCCACAATCCATGGAATAAGTCTCCGCGATCTCACCTCGGCTACCATACGTGAGATGTATCGCAGCGAATTTATGAGCGTGTGACGTCAAATCTGAAGAATCAGAAGAATCTCGAGAATCTTCCTTCGTCGCGGATAACGCAGACACGCATTATACGGGCTCTCAACTTTCCATTGCGTTTCTTTGATTCCCCAGCCGACCCATGTCGCCTCGAACGAAATATTGTTATTGTGGCTTGATTGCCATTCTGTCCATGGGATTATTACTCTTCGAACGATTAAGGAAATTTGCTCAAAAATCTTAATCAGAAGAGCATAATCATATCATGATCATAAAACAATAATCACAAGATTACAATTAAAAAATCAAAATCAAAAGATCATAATCACAAAATCACGATATCGTAACCACATCATAATCGCGATATTGCGGTTTGGTCATCATTCTGTCGATGGGATTGTTACTCTTCGAATAATTAAAGGAATTTGCTCAAAGATCATAATCATGATATCCTTATCACAAGATCATTATCACAAGACCATTATCAAGAGATCATTATCGCAAGATCATTATCACAAGATCATTATCACAAGACCATTATCACAAGATCATTATCACAAGATCATTATCACAAGATCATTATCACAAGATCATTATCACAAGATCATTATCACAAGATCATTATCACAAGATCATTATCACAAGATCATTATCACAAGATCATTATCACAAGATCTTTATCACAAGATCATTATTACAAGATCATTATCACAAGATCATTATCACAAGATTATTAACACAAGATCATTATCACGAGGTCATTATCACGAGATCATTATCACGAGATCATTATCACGAGATCATTATCACAAAATCATTATCACAAGATCATTATCACAAGATCATAATCGCAAGATCGTTATCACAAGAGCATAATCCATAAGGTCATAATCCCCTGCGGAAATTGAGTTCGAGCTTTGATCGGGCCCATCTTAATTTCCCCTAACTTTACTAAGGCCCTAGTCTGGAAGCCTCACATGAGCCATCGGTGGCCGGTCACACTTTGCTACCGAGGGCCATTGAAGGCAAAATAACCAGGGCCTTTAAAATTGCCTCAACGGTAGAGTGTGAAAAGAAATGTGTTATTTCTATACATTTGAGGCTTAGAATTCTATCGCATATTTTGACACGTTTGATACAGCGTTATTCCAATGAACGAACTGCATGTGGGTTGGTTCAAGGCATCACAGCTCATTTACTAAACGCATAGTTTAATTATTATATTTAATCGATCTCGATAATTATTATGCCACAAATTCTTTAATCAAGCAATTTATACTGATTTGCCCCTAAAATAGCAACGTCTGGTGATATTGGGAAATTCGCTACTAGGGAGTCTACAACTACACCCCTTAAAGGCCCTTACTTGGCCTCCGTACTTAGACCATAATTTTAGTCAACCTATCTACCCTGCCATTTCCTGATAAGGGCCCGGCCCGGCGCTTTTACGAAAAACTCTACTATAAAATCTACAAACAATCCCTTGAAGGCCTCGAATTGTATTAAGGATGCCCTGCCAATTTTTCGCACGGGCTGATGAGGTACTGGAATCATAATCATAAGATCATGATCATAAGGTGGTACAATCATAATGATGAGGTCATAATAATACAATTATAACGATAAGATCATAACCAAAGGTCATGATCATAAGATAACAATGATAAGACAATAGATGATAAGATCATACCTGCTAAAGAATCTTGCTGTACTAAATGGAACATAGACTAGCAGAAATACCCGCCCCGTGTTCCTTTATTTGCGGGCTACTCCCTGGAACCCCTTCAAGGCAACTCTTCTGCAATAAATCAAAGGACTTCCGGGCCAGTTTGCGTCTCCATAATTTCTTAATTCCGGCGGCAAAACAAAACGTGACTTCCAGCCGTCTTCGTGTGAGATGAACGGTTTTTGCAGCATCCGCGCATAATTTGCAACGATATCCGGTGGGCTGAGTGGCAAAATAGCGGGTTAGACGTGACTTTAGCGAGGAATTCCAATTACCGACACCTCCGCGTGTCTCTTCAGAGGTTATGAGAGCTTTACCGAGGGTATCCGTTCAAGTGTCTCGTATACGACGATGAACACAGTGCAGTTCCTCTGTAGCTTAAGGGCCCACCGACTACCGAAGGATACAACAGGGGAGTACATTCGTGTCTCGATTAAACAAATGGTAGAACGTAGTTGGCGATGATACGAGAGACAACTAACGAGGTCGATTGTGTCTACTCAGGATACGAAGGCGGGAAAGATACAGCCTTATTATTTTTTCTTTAATTCAACGGTATTTACCGATGCCTCAGGCACCCTCGCGGATAAATACGTTTCTGCATAAAGGGGAGCTCCTCGCGCCCACTTCGTTCCCCGTTTGAGCGGGTGTATGAAACTGTAAACCACGTAGCTGTTGTTGATGATCCTAGTGGTGGAACTGGGAGAGCCTGCTCGATTCAACGAGCGGATAGGGATCGAACTGTTCAGAACATTCGATACCGAACCAAGCCTTGGTACACGAGCAAGAGAAACAGACAGTGTCCACGACGTTATTATACTTTCCTGGAAGAGCGCATCTCTCTCTCTCTCTCTCTCTCCCTCTCTCTCTCTCTCTCTCTCTCTCTCTCTCTCTGTCTCAATCTTCAATAGAAGTTCACCTGTACTACCGCAAACACTTCTTCGGACTGTCCTGCCACACCGCCCCGCCATACAACCGTGAATAATAAATAATAACTTGGCTATATGGCTGTTGCGGGTCTGCTTCTTCTTCTTCTTCTTCTGTTCTATGCATATCGTATACCGAGAGAACGATCCCATCTCAGCCGGAAGATGAGAAAAGTAATGGTGGTGGCCTAAGCGCGAATTCGCCGCGTCGCTCTCGTATGTGTGTGTGTGTGTGTGTGTGTGTACATTCACTTTTTGTGTCCTTTCTTCTTCCCGTTTTTTTTCCTTTTTCATCATTCCTCCTTATTCTCCTTTCTCTCTGGCATGTTTCCTCCTTCACTGGCTACGCCGCCGTACGATTCTCCCGGCCGATAATGAGAGATAAATGCGATGCTGCGGCAGAGGGTCCTGCGATTCTTTCTACTTAAAGGACTATAGGTGCTTCCTGTGTATGTGTGTTTTATACGTGTGCGTAGCCATAGATTGCAATATGCATACATTGGAATATCACGGTGATACGAGTAGACATGGATGGTTCAAACGTCTTCAAACGAGTAGCACAATGGAAAGTAGTTATTCGCTTTTTGTTACGTTTGTATATACTAGCTTCCGCCCGCGGAGTTATTTGGCCCATCGGAACTTTGTTACCAGTTGCATCCCTTATTGATGATTGTTGGAAAACAATTCTTAAAAATACGTTGTATTATTTGCTTGCTGAATATTTATACCGAGTTTCAAGTTGATACACGCAAGGAATTCATTTTTCTATACAAACTTTTATATCCCATTGCATCATTTTAGTGCACCCCTACGCCTTTTAAAGGACACCCATGTAGAAATTTCTTAGGGATATCTAAGTTCCGATCGGATCCCGATCGGGATATGATACGGATTCCCTAGAAGGTGTATCCTCATGGAAATCCAAATGGCGCTCACTGTGTAGCACAAGGCGGAGACGTGGTGGCAAGAATTTTAAATACGTATTTAATACATTTGTCTTAGCAAATTAAAAACATATTTTCTTAGTTCGAACAATCTCCATTTAATTGAAATGTAATTACTTAAAATAAATAACCTATATAACTTTTCTCCAGAAAATATAAGTCTTTCAATGGCTATATATTGTTTTTTCGAAAATTTTTATTAAATGTAAAGAATTTTGTTAAAAATTCTATTATTAAAATATGTAAGTTTTGACAGTTATACTGTAGCATCAAAATTCAAAAAGCTATCAAAATTGACTATTTTTTCGTCTTCTACAAGTATTTCCCCCCCTTAATTCTCTTGGGCTATCGATCCGGTCCATCGACGAGCTTCGATGGAAGATGGAGAAGCTCAGACTGTCTGTGGAGGTTGGTGGCTAGGGTAAAGGCTATCGGCGGCATTGTTTCGTACCTTAGCAAGACACAGCTTCATTAAGCATTCAAGTAATGTACAAACATTGTATCACGTTGAATTGTGGGCACCTAGTTCCATTATTCGGACGATACCAGCCACAGGGCGTCACCCTTAGCCTGGCAGTTTCCCGACTTCCATTCAGACGCGAGACAGTGCTGATGCAATGGCAACAACGAAGCAGGACATCAGCTACCTTCATTCTACTTCCGAGTGGCACAAATACATTGAAACTGCCAGATGAAGAAGGTCCATCCAGATGCCTATCACGACACTGCTATGTTCCACTGGGGATAAATGTGTGCTCGAGACTTGGCAGTTGAAAAAACAGGTTGATGCCAATTGGCAGGTGAATTCATTTTGTCATCTGGCCTTATTCCATTCCATTTGTGGAATATTCAAGTCTTGAAGAATCTTATGGATTCGGCGAGCCGTTGCATGTCTTCAATGCTTGGAACATTGGCAACGTGCTGACTTCATCAAAAGTGAAGGGGATGGGATTGGAAGAGCTAAGTCATAGAAAGGTACACTGTACACCGATCAGTCAATGGACTGGTGAATGGACGAAAGCTGATTTATATTTGAAATGCGTTAATACCATGAATTTTCGATAAAAACTTGAATCATTATAATTCAGCAAAAAAAATCACAGGTGTCATTAAAACCATTTTCTTAGTTTAAAAATCGATCGTTGATGCCACACGGAATTTTTCTAGTTTGCCGTACTTGCACACTGCGAAACTTAGTTACGATACAGCTGTGCATAGTAGGTGTTTCAAAGGCGAAAACAAAAGTGTTTATGAGTTTTGAAAGTAAGTACTACTTTTATTATTTAAGGAGGTTGGAGCCGTTCAGTTGAGTCAAATTACAGTTTATGGGATTTTTTGTGTCAATAAACCTTTTAAAAAAATGCATACGAGGTATAGATTTATTCTGTAGGTGCTAAGTTTTCAGAAAAAATATACATAAAGGGCAAAATTAACTTTTATTACGTGAAAAAGAAAAACTGTTGTGTTACGGCCAACTTGAAAAAGTATAACATCATTGATGATTATTATGAAAGAGTTGTAAGAGATCAAAAGATATTATTATGATTTAAAATATTTAAAACACTAAACGATTCAAAAGATTAATAAGATTCATAATCTTTTTATCAAACCTTGATGGTTCAATATTGAATATATATGGCTTTCGATGGGCAAGATGGGGTTTTCTCTTAATGTTTACAAAGATTTAGTTTACGTTAATCCGTCCTTACGTTAATCCGTCCGGCCAAAAAAATTACGTCCCTTGCAGTGTCTTGCTCATCTAACCGCACGTACAATTACACACATTGAACTATTTTTTAGCTCTGGTATTTTGTGGTGAAAAAGTTTTAAAAAATTCGTAAAGAGTATAGTCCGGACAATAACATATATATATATATATATATATATATCTATATATATATATATATAATGTTGGATCGTGGGTAACGCTCCAACCTCCTTAAGGTCTAATAAATCTGTGATTTGTTTGCATTTTTTAAAATAAATTCGTAATATAGATCAGAATTGGACCTTGTTTATTCATTGATGGTGTATTTTAACCTCTTTCCAGTGAATAAACATATAGGCACTTTCCAGATCATTCTCAAAGCAGAGTAAAAAGTTCAGCTCAATTCGCTGAAAATAGCAAAATTAGCTACTGTTAAGAATTGACAGAGGTGTCATAAAATCATTTAATTCGTTTTGTTTAATTCCAACAACATTTGGTTTTCTGTTTCTCTGTCGAAACAAACTTTGGTAGTTTTTTGAGAATGCCACATTAAGATGAAAATAAGATTTCTGTATTTTCTACGACATCGCAATAACAAAAGTAATACTAATTTATATAGGATTATTATAATTGTTGTGCAATACAGTGATCGTCAAACCATGATACTACACGTCCATTCACTGGTGATCGAGTACTTTACCAATAATTTACTGATAATTTCGTCCATTCACTGGCGATTTACTCATTTCGCTAGTTATTTATCAAATCCTTTAATACTATTTGTTACCATCACTTCAATTTTTTTTTGCTATCCAAATAATATCTTTTGTTCGCTATATCAATTGAAAAGTTTGTTCCGTTAATATTTTCATTTTACAGTCCATTTGAATCCTCTAGTGTCGTTATTCGTCCATTCACTGGTCGGTTTCACCCAACGTGTGAATTTACGATCTGCTCCAAGTCTTCCATTATCTTCATTAAGTAGTAATTCATAATGCAAAAACTTCCCTAGTCTACGAATGCGGTTTCGCCATTTGCTCGAGATGAAATGATTATAGATGGCGAACACTGGCATCCAGGAAAGCCGGAGTGCATCAGCTTGCGAGTAAACAGACGATCATGAAATCAGCGATTCATCTTGATTCACAAAAAAAAAACTCGGCTAACTTGCGAAGCCTCCTCCCGCGGTACTCCCCATCTCCCAACGTTGATAACCCACTGGCTTTACGTCTTGGGTGTTAGGAAAGCTGAATCACGATGCACAGGAGGTGGCTTTCGTGTGTACGTGGTCATGAAGACGTTTTTCCCTCGGAGCCTCATCTTGTCCTGGAGGATCCATGCGGTGAAGTGTTCTCGTGGAGAGGGCACTTAGGTATTACGGTGTTGCGTGTTTGGAGTATATGTTTGTACACAGAAAGGCGAAATACACCAAGATGAAGTTCACGGTTGTCGAATATCAACGGGAAACGTGTACTTTCGTGCGCAAGTCCTTCGGCATGTAGCGCCATTGATAGACCTTATCTTTTGTGCCCTCCTTTTCTGTCCCTTCATCCGGTCTGGGCTGGTGAATCTCCAGCCTCGTTGCACCAGGGTAAGCTAAGATTTTATGCTAAAAAGAAATCGACTCGACGTTCATTTTCTACCAACACTTTTCCCGTAGCCTTCTCTCTCTCTCTCTCTCTCTCTCTCTCTCTCTCTCTCTCTCTCTCTTCTCTCCCCCGCCCTCTCACCGCCCCCGCTCGTTAACCCGGTTTCATATACGAGATCCGTTCGCCTCAGCGAACTCGAGACAGCATTATGGTGTAACTGCTTTTTTATGCCCAAAGGGGATGAAAGGAATAGCGCGTAGAGCATCCCGCGCGAGGAAAAGGTTGGTCCTTTTGCGGCCAGGATCACAGTACCAAGATATCTTTGCACCGACGTGTTGCCTACAGCTCTCCCTCCCTCTTTTCCTCTCTCACTCTGTCCATCTCTCTCTCTCTCTCTCTCTCTCTCTCTCTCTCTCTCTCTCTCTCTCTCTCTCTCTCTCTCGCTCTCTCAAGCTATTCCTCACTTTGTCTCTCTTTCATTTTCGTTCTCTCATCTTCCCTTTTACTCTTTCGCTTGATACCGACCTGACATACGACCGCTATTCGATGCCATCCATTGGAAATATACGAGCAGTATATTACTCCGGTGCTACAGTGGCGCGTCTTTATTACACCGTGAGAAAGAGAGAGAGAGAGTGAGAGAGAGAGAGGGAGTGAGAAGGAGGGACGGTGGGAGGGAGAGAGAGGGATGGATAGCCCGGTGAATTCGCTCAGTTGGAGTTACGGCGAATCAGTGATCTCCAGATCGCTACATAAACTTTGTAGCCTACAGGCTTGACCTCATATTCAATACATCTCATGTACTTATGCCGTGACCCTTTTTTTATTCCAATTGATTCTTCTACGAGCTGGAAGATACGTCGTCAAACGACCGCTCCCAGGACACCTTTCGATGCTCGTGATGAGATTGAAGTTTGCAACGTTGGTGTGCAATGGACATGAGTCTTTTTTTAAACTTCTTTCAGCAGATTCTAGCTTCGAAAGTCTTCAACCACTTTTTTAATTTGAGTGTGGAGATCTCGACAGAAATACTTGCTATAGCGATTGAGGGAGGGCATACATGTAGCCGCATTATCGTTGCGTTTTAACGATTGAAACTTCAACACCATTGTTCGTTCCATCGTTCACCATCAGATACGGAAGACTCCAAAAGTCCAACAACGAAAACAAACAGGAACAAGACGCGAAGATTCCTATAGGGTAGGGAGAGGCATGTTCAGCAAGTTTGGAATTATCGTCCTGTAATTCTTTAACAGTCTGCAGTATAAGAATGAAACCTACTTCAGTCAATGGGAAGTTTATCTGGGAAAACAAAAGTCTGTAGACGAAATTCCTGTTATCCTTATTGTTTCACAGATAATCGCTCTCAAATGACTGCCATATTTGCTCAACCTGCCCCGATCGTGAGGTAAGTTGAGCAAAGTAAGCATTACATAAAAAAAATCAGACGTATGCAACATGATTTGGTACAATGCAGTAATATACCAACAGTTTCTTGTTAATTAGTTAGGTTTTGAAACATTAACATTAATTGCAATGAACTTTGAAGTACTTGTTCTCATACAATGGTAGAAGAAAATCTTTCAATCACGTTTCTTTTTAACTTTTGGGTGTAAAAATAATGAAACGTCTCGTGTTACCGTCTCGTGCGCCGCATGACAACGGGCGATGGCGTGATGTGTTCTCCTCCCCCATGCCTCTCTTTCCGCCATTTGCTGCACTCGCGTGCGGTGCTCAGTTTTCCAGATATTTCGATTGCCCAACTTACCCGACTGCTCAACGTGCCCCTCCCTACTCTATCCGTTATTGATACCTGATTGCAAAACGGACGTTTCCGGCAGTCTAGATGCGAGGATTAGGACATAACGGCGTATCCCTGATCTTCCTCGCGTTATCCTGCCAAGTGCTGCTTTTGACACGTGCTCGCTGGTACAATCGCGTGGCATCCTTCCATTCGTCGCGCAAACTTCGGTGTCTTCAATGCCCGTCGACCTCTCAAATCCCCCCAAGGAGACTCACGGTGAACGTAAATTTTACGGCACCATCGAGTATCCATCAAGCGGTCTTGTCCGCCCTTCGTGTCTTGTGCATCCCCAAGGCGCGATATACTCCATATAACGCGCGAGTCTTTTCATGCTCAGCGTGTAATTCCAAACTCTCGCCTGGTATCGCGGTCTCACTTCCATGTGCCACGAACACAAGTAGATCGAAGAAGCCTGCAGTGGCATATACGTGCATATACTTTGGATACACATGATTGGGTGTGTGTGTGTGTGCGAGGTGAACCGGCCGATAATAGTTCCTAGTGCACGGAACTATATGATACGGTGCACCGGCCGTAGATCGGTATATCGATAGTGCCGAACACCGGACTCGGTCGACTATGGAGAGCCACGAACCGATCTTCTTTGTCGACTTTTTCCGCGCAACGCCACTTCGTTCTTGCGCGAAGCGATTCGGAGCAACCGCGATCGACGAATCATCGTAGCGTCTGCAGGGAAATCGGGCAACCATGTAAATGGAGCCTTACTCTGTACTTTATCCATACACGCTCTCACTCTCTCTCTCCCTGTCTTTTACCTATTCCTTTCACGAACCCGAATATTTATGATGTTGAAGTTTGCAACGTTGGAATTCAACGACAATTTATTTTTATCGTTAACTCATTGTCATCCAATTTTTTTTGCAGTTTTAGGCTACGAGAATGAATAAAACATTTTATAGAATTTTTTTTTCTTTCGGCAACCCAAATTTGCAAAAACATATTCCCGAGTAGAAATTGTGCTAGCCTGTTTGAGTTACGTGCTAGCAACTGGCTCGCCCAATTGAGCTCATACGAACTGACTGATGGCTGCCTCGCTATGAGCTTGTAATATTCTAAAAAAATTCTTATCCAGCCCTTGTCTATTCACTGGCTAATCGATTTTCACTATAGATGTCGCTGCGTTACAATAAAAATGCCACCTAGTTACTAGACCGTACTGGACTAGCCAACCATGCTTACGAATAACAAACTGAGATTATGGGACTACACGTACCATTATCTAGCGAGTGACTCATGGCTGGTTAGCCAACTTGAGTTTTAGATGGCGTTGCGAATGAACAAAACTCTCAAGTGGGTGTCTCGCCATGACCTAGCCAACACTAGCTAACTGCGGCTATGCACCTCTTGGCTAGTCACTGCCTTGCCGAACTTGATTACAGATGTTGTTATGCCTTACGATAAAAAAGACCACCTAATGACTAAGTCGTACCTGGCTAGCCAATGATCGTCACATATGACAAAGTGAGGTTATGTGAGCGTATGTAGCTCCATCAAGCGATTGGCTCATAGCTGGCTGAGCAATTTGAGTTAGAGATGGCGTTGCGAATGAAGAAAAAATATCCTCAAGTGGGTATCTCGCGATGACCTAGCCAACACTAGCCAACTGCGACCATGTCCTCTTTGATTAGCCACTACCCAGTCAATCATGATTAGTTTATATAATGTTTATATATTCATTAGTAGTTTATATAATGGATTGCATTGGTTGTAGTAATATCGTGCTCATAAATTCGTCACTAGCCAAAATAAATGTTTGGATATATACAATTTGAGGTTATTTAATTTTATGCTAATGTAACTCTCAGTGCAAAAAATTAATCAGTCCGATAATGTTATATAAATTTGCTAAGCCACCCATTTCCTCATAACGCAACGTCTTGCATGTGTAGACGATTCGACATTAATAAATTAACTAAGCAGAACTGGCTCAGTAGACAACGTCGTTGATTTGTCACCCAGAGGGTACCGGGTTCAAAACCACCTCACACATAAGGGTTTTTTCTGATTAATTTTAAGTTAATCTATTAATATATTTGCAGCGCAAATATCGTAACCAACATTGGCAATTGAGGAAGAAAATCGTAATATTACGCCATGATATAAATAATGTGAAAAAAAATGTTTACACATTATCTGGAGAAGAAATATTATACAGCTGCGGGATATTTTTTTTTTGTCTAGTCACCGCCTAATTTTCTGCATCTGGTCACTAGGCGGCCAGCTAGTGGCGATTTGAAATATAATTTTACCAGCTCAGGGCTCGGATTTTGGTTGATGAGAAAAATAATTGAAAAAAATAAAAAGAAATTTCGTTGCATTACAACGATGCAAACTTCAAGACCATTATATTTCTCTATCAAACATCCTATGAAATACACGACGCCCTAATATAGAGCGAGGAAAGAATATGAAAAAAAATGTATATCACGAATCGTTCCTAATTGTCCAATTATTAAAGTTCCCGATTTTTTAAATTCATTTTCGAAAAAGAAAACAATAAACTGGAGACCGGGAGCCCTGGCCCCCAACAAGCAAAACAACCGTGAATTTAAAGTTTAAGTAAAATTTGTCCGAAGAATGTAAACTTGGATTGAGATAGTTATTTTTTTATCAGGGTGAGCATGCCTGTCCAATGACGTTAGAAGCAAGCCGTTTTAACAATGGAGAAACATTTAATACTCGGTACATTGCACTTAACAGGGGCGCGGTGCATCTCGGATTTTTACAAGTTAGAAGCTCGCTTTGATGCTTTCACGAGAGGGACGGTGAGATTGTGTGCACGAGTGAACGAGCGCTAATTGCTCACTATAGCTACCTGCCTGACCCTTTCCTAGCCTTTTCGGTACCTCGCTCCTCGTAAGTTACTCAGGTAAGTTATTTACCCCGTATCTTGGCTTGAGCGAGATAACGGAAGTAAATTTATGATTGTTGATTTTTTTTTCGTTGGAATGCACCGAAAATAATTTTTTTTTAATCGTTAAATAGCCATCATCTAAATTTTACGGCAGTTTTAAGCTACGAGATCGCCTTGAACATTTTTCAAGATTTTTTTAAGCTCTACTTAGATTCTCAAAAAAATATTTCGGGCGATAAAAATTTGAAACAATAAAAGATTCTTCATTGAACTCTAACGATGCAAACTTCAACGAAGAATTTAAAATTTCGCATAAATTTAGTCGTTTTAGACATTTCTACATGTTCTCTGAGAGGTCGCGGTTACGAAAATTCTTCTGCTAGTTACATTTTTCTAAGCTTTATCATTAATATTTTCTTTAAACACTCGGTGACCCACTGTTTTTATCGTTGTTATGGGATCTTCAGAATTTTTACATGCTTAAAGTAGTTTATATCAGACATCTAGAGTTACTTAGTATATAAATTATCGGATGGAATAATAAGAATATTATTTGGATCGTTTAGTTTATTTTGTATTTTATTATTATTATTTAGTAATAGTATTGTTATTTATTATATATTAGATATAGTATAATTATTCATATTTATATTCATATTCTTCATAATGTAGATTATTTAGATATTATAATAGAAGAGAAAGATAATAAATGTAGCCAGCATGTCATCTCCATAAAGTGCTGCATAAATTGGACGATTTTTAAAGACGTCATTTTTTGTTAAAAGTTCGGTAACTTGGCTTGAAATTTCATCAGTATACCGGAATATATTTTTACTTAATCGTAGACGAAAATCAGGTAATTGTTAAATATTCGAATAAATGAATGTTGTGGAATGTTAAATGAATGAATAAATGAATAAATGAATAAATGAATAAATGAATAAATGAATAAATGAATAAATGAATAAATGAATAAATGAATAAATGAATAAATGAATAAATGAATAAATGAATAAATGAATAAATGAATAAATGAATAAATGAATAAATGAATAAATGAATAAATGAATAAATGAATAAATGAATAAATGAATAAATGAATAAATGAATAAATGAATAAATGAATAAATGAATAAATGAATAAATGAATAAATGAATAAATGAATAAATGAATAAATGAATAAATGAATAAATGAATAAATGAATAAATGAATAAATGAATAAATGAATAAATGAATAAATTAATAAATTAATAAATTAATAAATCAATAAATTGATAAATTAATAAATTATAAAATTAATAAATTAATAAATTAATAAATTAATAAATTAATAAATTAATAAATTAATAAATTAATAAATTAATGAATTAATAAATTAATAAATTAATAAATCAATAAATTAATGAATTAATAAATTAATAAATAACTAAACAAATCTTTCTTTCCCCCACTCTCTTCCAGTTTCTGTATCTCTCTCCCTCTCTCTGACTCTCTTTTGCACGTGACCCTGTCCGTCCGTCTGTGCACAGTGCACCCAGAGCCGGATAATCCGCCATGATGAGGAAACGAGAAAAGCGATCTTAGCGAATAAAATGTGAGCCAACAATGGAGAGACAAAGGGATAAACGGGAAGATTGAAGATCCTCCGAACTCCTCGCTCACCCGGAAAGCGCAGAATAAATGGAATTGGAAAAACCTGGGTGAGGCATATAATTTACGTAATCGAGTTCGTAGCCCATTCGTAACTCGTATCCCGTAAATGATGCGCTCGATGAGTGCTCTCCTTAATGATGGATGTGAAGTGGATGATCGATCGACGATTGGCGGTCAACTCAGGAAGAGATCAGTCTAGGAAAAAAAAACCACGGCCTTGAAGGGGTGGGGTGGAAGGGGGGAGGGGTGATTTCCAAGACTTTAATGAGATCGGTGCATTGGATTCGGGAGCAAAAAGTACGAGACTCAAAGGACCTTCCGAGTCTCACGGAAGCTTAACTCTGCTTCCGGTGAGCCATTTTTCCTTGCATCAATTGAGGCTAATATTGTTTTGAAACTCACGTTCTTTTTTTTTCGATCCGACGAAATGAGATTTTTCATTTTTCGAAGAGCTTTAAGAAACAGATTCGAACGAAGATGGCGTGCGATTAAAAGAGAATCGAATAAATAGCGTGGATGTACTTCTGTCCAATCAATGAAAGGCCTCGCCCCGGAGCTATCCTCAACTTTAGACAAAACTTTTTCATCCACCAAGAGTTCCGGCACGATGAGAAGAAATGTGATATCACTGGTTTGGACTCCGTTGAATGTCGAGCTCACGAAGAACGCTGCAATCTTGTGAAACAAGAGAGTAAAAGAGAGAGAGAGAGAGAGAGAGAGAGAGAGAGGGGGAGGGAGAGAGAGAATCTGGAAAAGAGAACTTCGAATAATGTCTTCCGTTGAGCGAGCTCCTTATCCGCGCACCAGTGAAGAAAAATAAGCATATTTGGAATATATATATAAATAAGACAAAATAAAAAAATCTGATATCTTGTCTTCGTCGAGGTAAAGCGGAACTTGATAGCGAATTTCGAACGTAAAACCGCCCGAAACATGATCACTCAATGTTACGCTCGGAAAAACAACATCCAAGGGCTTCAAAACTTTGCGCCTCATATTCCCCCCTTAAATAATGTATCAGAGGAATGTCAAGTCCTGCCAATCTTGACATGTCGTTGAGGTGTCGACTACCTCTTGTGCAAAGTCGCTATTAGTAGAAATGTAGCATCCATCTATGATTTTTCGAATTTTGAAAGAGATTATGAATAATAAAATAAAATTTAATTAAAAAAATAGGAAAATTATGTATTCTGATCTGACTTGAGTGACCTGTGAACTCGAAAAGTCGAGTGAAAAATAAAAAATAGATTTACTGAAAAAAAAACATAAATATATGTGTAACTTCAATCCAAATGTTGAAGTTTTTTTGCCCTTTTAGCCCGAGGCCAAATAAAATGAAACTACAAAGAAATGGAGTAGTTCAATTATTTAAAAGAATACATTCTTCTTTCCCAAAATACAAAATTAATGTACATTCGTTTTTTTTTTCAATATTAATGTATAGTCGTTTCTTTCACTTTATTTGCATTTTTTGGCTTCGTTATATTGAGCATCCGGTAATTATTGTAAATAAGAAAAATATTAAAGCGAATATGATAAAAAATAATAATTTTAGCATTCAGTAGCATAATTTTCATACTAACTTGTACAATTATAATTTACCGTTTGATTATATTTATATTTTCGGAATTATACTTCCATTATGACTATAATTTTTTATTATAATTTTCATATTTAATAGCATAATTATATATTCTTTTCCATTTAATTGCAGTCACATTTTTTTTCAAATTAAAGTATCATTCTCATTATAATTTCTTACTATGATTTTCATATTTAATTGCCAAATTATAATTTTACGGTTTAATTATAGTTAGATTTTTCAAATTATAGTTTCGCTATCATTCAACTTGTTTTATTATAATTTTCATTATATTTAATAAGTATGCAATTAAACGTACAAACTATAATTACAACTATATCGGTAAAATATGGTCACAACTTATTTGGTATTTAATTGCATAATCATGCAATTAAATGCTAAATAAGTACAGCCAATAAATTCTTCGTTTATTTCACATTTTAAACATTTTATCGTATTTTCCCAAAGAAAAGAAAGAAGCAAAGAAAAAAACGGTGCCATCGGGAAACAAATTTATCACGCGGGAATATGGGCGAAACGATGGTCAAGGAACAATTCGCAGTGTTCGTTTGCCTGAGAGACGGATGCACATGATATAACGATGAGAGGCGAGGAGAGGAGGGCAGCCGGCATCGATCCCGTAACAAAAACTCGATCAGTTCGCTTCGTGTTGCACCGTTTTCGGGACACTTTATGCCTCTTCTTGGAGTGATACGATGCGAATTCTTTGCGATCGATTCTCGGGAATCGAAGTGATCAGGGGAGCTCGAGAAGGACATTAATTAGTTTCACGAGCCGGCAATTTCTTGCGTTGCTTGCTCGTCGATGATAAAGCTCGGGCTATTTATGCTGCAGTGTACAACCTGTAATGTCAAGGTACTATAGCGATGCCTTGTACTTTACCGATCTCTCTCTCTCTCTCTCTCTCTCTCTCTCTCTCTCTCTCTCATCTCTCTCTCTCTCTCTCTCTCTCTCTTTCTCTCACTCTCTCGCTCCCTTTCCCTCCATCTCGTGGCTAACGGATCCTTTCCCGAATTACAACACGTATTTACAAATACGGCGAGAGGCCGTTCTGAATAAAAATTGAGCACGACGGGTCTCCAGTTTTCATCCAAAATGGACACACGTCTAACTGTAAAATTCTTTGCCTCCCATCTGAATCCCGATAGAAAGAGCGAGGACGAAAAAAAAATAAATAAAAGATAAAAATAAGAGACACATTATCGAGTTCTTACGTGAGTGTTATATTCAAACGCAATACTTCTTGTACTCGTGCGGCATGAGGAAAACTGTGCAAACGGTCTGAGTATGTACGAGATGTTTCCACTTTGTGTGACTGCCCTTGCGAAATGAAACAAGACACTGCCAGCGCGACTTTTTATTATTATTACTCGTGCACTTTTAACGGGGACGTAAGGGCCGACCATAAAAGCGTTAAGTGGTGCTATGTTGATAGGTCAATGTTTTTTTCTTTTTCTTTCATCCTACACACTTATGCATTTGTGTACATATGTATCGTTTTTTTTTTTACATGTGCTTATGACGCATGCAGCAAAGTTTCAAACCACCTTTTTGTCACTGTGTCTGCGGATCGTTTGCCATTCTCATATCTTAAGTTTTATTGCAAGAGAGAGAGAGAGAGAGAGAGAGAGAGAGAGAGAGAGAGAGAGAGAGAGAGAGAGAGAGAGAGAGAGAGAGAGAGAGAGAGAGAGAGAGAGAGAGAGAGAGAGGGAGAGAGAGAAAGAGAGAGAGAGAGAGAGAGAGAGAGAGAGAGAGAGAGAGAGAGAGAGAGAGAGAGAGAGAGAGAGAAAGAGGGAGAAAGATTACTGGACGTACAATAATTACGTCACGTGATATCTTCTTTTAAATTTGGGATTTATACAAATTTGTTCCTTTCAATTTTCATGAAAATTAAAATGCGTCAAGGCATTTTTCTATAGATTTTTTTTTTATTTTGAGGACTCATTGAAGATACTATTAAATGATTAACTGCAAAATTTCAAAAGGATTCACCGTTCCATTTCCGAGATATTGGCAATCAAAGATTTCACGATTCTACACGTGTTCTTATGGGGAGCAGTGGAAAATTTTACATTTCACGCAATAACTTCGAAACTTTTGTACAGATTATTTTTTTTATTCACAATTACAGAGGAACATATGACGAAGTGGGTAAAAAAAATCATGAATTTTGACCGTCTAGTTGCAGAGATATAGCGATTTAAATTAAGCAATGTCTAGCGATGCTAGCGCCACGAAGCGACTGAAGAAGACTAGAACTAGACTACAGTAGTGTGTGCATATCCGTACACGCAGAGTATCTACGTATTAATAGCCGGAATGGATAGTCTGATACAAAAGTGAGGGTTATGTAAACATTATATTAGGCGTTTTTATCATTATAAGTTTTTACATCCCAATAAGATGTACAATCTACATTATCAGGATATTACGCAATACTTCGAAGCTTTTATCGATTGAGCGGAAAATAAACTTTTCAACGTGACTGTGGCGTGACTACTACTTTAAGATAAAACCGGTTTTGTGAGTTTGTTTGGGTTTGTTTTCACGACTAGGGTCCTGGTTTTTAAATAGGGAGCAGTCCGATATCGGATCGGATCCGGGAGCGAAATGTAACGCTCGCAAATCGGATTCCAGCCATCATCCTAATCTGCAACTATTAAGGACTCTAGTCAGAATCCGAATAGAAACGTTGCCTAGGATCGAGGCTAGAATCCCGAACTTCTAGAACAAGATCAAGTTCGATATCGAATCGGATCCTAGGGATGAATGTAAAAATCACCAGGATATACCGATCCCTATCAGCTGAATACGCTGGATTTTTTTTGGAATTATTTATTCAAGGATCTGAAAAGATATAGGTTAAAATTGGTGCTACAGTTTTTCATAATGAACTTAGTAGGGTAGACTGGGTACGGTTGTAACGGGGTACGGTTGAAACATTGTGAATATTCACGAAAGTATAAGTGATGCGGAGAGTGGTACAAGGGGAAAGACGCACATCTTGCAAGCCTCGACACGCTTGTCAGTGCTAAAGCGCCACTTCCCGCAAAACTGACGCTCGCAAAGGGGCCCATTGAGTTTTTTCGTCCAAAAGTAAGGATTTTTTATCAATTTCTTTTTGATATAACAGTTTGCGTATTGGGTGATTTTCTGAATAATTATTGAACTTTAGAGCCTAGTAAACAAGCAACTGTGTATTCGTAGGTCACGTTTCTTGGTCACTGGGATAGTTTTATTGCCGAAAGGGGGGGACGAGTGGGTACAATTGTAACGTTTGTCTAGAACCGTATAAAATGAGTAGACGAGGAGAAAAATGAATGAAATGTCAAGGAGGTTGTCAATTTTGTTCTCACTTGGAACGTACTGATGGCAGTCGCCATTATATTTGCCATAATTGCGACTAATCTAATTACGTTTTTTTGAGAATGCTAATTTGTTTTTACGTTAAATTGTTTAAGAAGCATTTTGTTGATACAATAAAGAATTATCTTCATTAATTGGAAGGTTTGTTTCTATTTAATGCTAGTTTAAGATAAAAATAATAAATATGTCAATGTTGATCTCATTAATGTTGTAGATTTATTATATGGGACTATAAAAATGTTACCTAAATAATAATAAACAGTGCCATACTAGAGTAAAATAATTTGAAAGTATCTTAATACGTGTTTGTAATTTAACAAAGTGATTACAATGCATGCACTTTGCGTTATTTGGATGTGTTACAACTGACCCCCAGCCCTGTTACAACCGCCCCTGGTCTGGGTACGGTTGTAACAGTGGCACATGTTTTACAAAACGAGCTTTATCTCATATCCTCAAAGAGATGGGCGCCTAATTATAATTTTGATTTGAAGGCAGATGCTCACTCTTTAATAGAAAGCATTTTATTTGCACGTCTTATATGCCATAATTGCAACATTATGGGCGATCAACGGAAAATTGTTACAACCATACCCTGTCTAACCTATACAACCCCTTAATACGCCACGACCCTAAAATCCAGTCATATCCTTTTATCGATTATATTTGATGGAATGTTTGTTATTTTTTATTTCCAATCATCCTTTATATGCCCCTACGAGCTTCCACGATGTCACCCCTCGTTGAACAAGGATACAGGGGAACTGTGGAAATCCTGCGCCTCAAAAGGCTGACAAAACAGGTTCGAGCAATTATTCGTTCAATGCCCATAATAATTGTAATGAAGCGTTAAACGATAATACTATAATACGGAATATTATTGGCGTTGTAGAAATCGTCAGTAATGTTGAGGCGATTAACAGTCGAAATTGAGGTTTCAAATGATCGTAACTATAACAAGGTATAAGAGAGCACAAGCGAATAGTCAATGGTGCTATCAAATAAATACAGCAGATCGCTCGGTATGCTCGTACCATGCGGGCCAGTACGCGAAACGTTCGTTCATATATAAATATATATTTATATAGATGATGTACGTTAACCCCCTCCCACTAATCCGATTTAATCCTATTACCAAACGATGCGAAGCAATTAATTTTCGACAATGTAGCTACGTGACTTCCGAAATTCCCGGACCCACGCGGAATATCACGATCTGTGCTTGGTATCCAATGCGGATGATGTTCATACGCGATACCGAAAAGAAACAGGAGAGGATGCTCCGAGGCGCGCTAAATCGGTGAAATTCCATTTCAGGCTCGCACGCAGCGGCGGGATCTAATTTTCGAAACTGTCTCCAAAGTTAAGGAGCAGCGGAGAGAGGACGAGTGAGAATTAATTATCATGAGTACAGACACGCTCCTCTTGGCTCACTGTTGGTTTGACTTTTTGGCTCGGATTAAAAAGTAGAAACACTCCCACTCCTGTCGTTTTACGATCAGAATGAGTAATGCATTTTTCGAATGCAAGGGAATTTCCTTTTTATTCCTTTTTTAGATCCGTATTGCATTGATTCTTGATTTTTTAATCGTGTTCAGGGGAAATCGTTGGATTGAAATGGAAAAGAATTTTTTAATCGTTTTGAGGGAGAATTGAGGTACAAGGAGTGAAATAGAATTCTTAAAAAAATTTTAAAAAATAGAACCGTCGATTCTGTGATTGAATTAAAGAATTCTTTGATTGAGTTAAAGATGAATTCTTTAATTGAATTAGAAATGAATTCTCTCATTAAAATATAGATCAATTCTTTGAACTCAAGAGGAATTGTTTGATTGAATTAAAGAAGAATTATTGAATTTAGGAAGAATCCTTTGATCGGATTAAAGTAGAATTTTTCAATTGGATTAAAGAACAATTTTTTGATTAGATTAAATAAGAATTATTTAATTGGATTGAAGAAGAATTCTTTGATCGGATTAAAGTAGAATTATTTAATTGGGTTAATGAGAAATTCTTTGATTAAAGACGAATTATTGAATTGAATTGAAGAAGAATTCTTTGATTATTAAAGAAAAATTCTTCGATCGAGTTAAAGAAGAATTTTTTTATTGGTTGGAAGAAAAAGTCATCAGTTGAATTAAAGATGGATTCGTTGATTGAATTAAAAATGAATTCTGTAATTGAATTAAAAATAAATTCTTTGATTGAAATATAGAAGAATTCTTCGATCGAGTTAAATTATAAGTCTTTGATTAAATTCAAGAGGAATTCTCTGATTTAATTGAAGAAAAATTCATTGATTCCATTAAGGCAGAACTATTCAATTGCACCAAAAGAAGATTCTTGAAGGAGTTTCGGGACAATTGGTGAAGCGCTACCATTTGATTCAAATTTATTTATACGGTAAATTATTTCCCGTATACTGAATGCACCTTCCGAATTTTAAATCGATCTTCCACACCGTTCCTATAAAATGTACAATTTAAAAAACCCTTTCTAACATAAGGAGATATTTTATCTGCCTACGCTCATCGCTCATTGGCAGTTTTACGCACGAAATAGTGTAACAAAAATGTTTAAAATGTTACGAAAAACTGTCAAATCACTCAGTATAATATGAAAGATTTGTCATCAGTGTCATAATGATAAATGTTCTATGTTAAAACGTGTTTCTTCAATTGTAAATTTTATAGAAACCGTGTAGACGATCGATTTACAATTTGTAGGGTAAATTCAGGATATGACAAAGAATTTACTATATAAATTTGAATTAAATGGTAGCGCGTCGTAAAGTGTCCCGAAACTGCTTAATTGAATTAAAAAAACTCTTATTTGGATTTGAAAAAGGGTTTTCGAATTTGATTGAATAAACTCATCCTTTAGCTGGAAACTGAAAAAAATAGGACTATTGCATCAAAAGTCAATTACTTCCAAAAAGTGTGTAAATTCTTCTGCTGCTCATTGAACACTTTTATTTCCCAAATTGCTGGTTATCGATATTTGATGTGTCCAATTCTTTGATTAATGCCAAAAACATCTCGAAAAGAACCTCCCTGAATAAAAAAAAAAACTCTTTTTAAACGTTTCTCCAAAAGCAAATATTTTACAGCGACCGCAGCAATTTAATTTGAAAATAAAATCACTTGAAAAATTGAATGTTCACAAGAACAGAGGACAAGTGTCACTTTGCTATGAGAGCAGAG
This sequence comes from Ophion ventricosus, assembly GCA_963932345.1. Lineage (NCBI taxonomy): Eukaryota > Metazoa > Arthropoda > Insecta > Hymenoptera > Ichneumonidae > Ophion > Ophion ventricosus. The sequence continues at coordinate 4,396,160 of OZ010713.1, forward strand.
CGGACATGACATGACAAAAAGAGTTTCCACTGATTTATCAAAGCCAAAAAATTGAAGCTCCTGACAAATCCTGTCCAAAGACACCCAAGCCACTACAGTACATCGAATAAAACGTACTTTTCATCATTTTTTACTTTACACGACGTATACCAAGTTCATATCGACGTATTGAAACCTGACGCGCTGTCAATATAGGGTCAATCGGCTTGAGCCATTTAACGTAATTCCCGTCAATTTATACCCCGTAGTCACGAGCACGATTTTTTTTTCAACGCCCCGTACGAGCAACAGCTTTATTTCGATCAGCTGTCATAAAAACGTCGATTATTCCGTTCTCCGCAATTGCACTTTCCATACGGCAGTTAAAAAGAAGAAAAAAAAACATGCGGGAATCCCCATTTTATCGCGACGAATAAATGCCAACTGGAGAATTTTTCACTTACGGTTCATCGACCATTACGTAATTTCGCGACTCGTGCATGTACAAATATGACGACGCGTTTTCAGAAGAAGAAAAAAAAATGGAAAGTTGACAATCAGAGGTCCACAAAACGATGGTTCGCGATAAACGTTGACGAATCTGGCCTCCTCTTTGGCACAGCGATTGGGGGTGAGATGGTGAAGGTTGTGATCGAAGCCCCGAATGGTTTTAACAAACCTCGCGCAGGATCGGCCTGAGACCGAGGGCGATCATTTTTGCGAGTCGAGTGTCAGAAGCCTCCAATGAAATTCCATAACAAATAATAATAAAATTAATAAAAATATATATATAAAAATAAACGAAGTAAAGATAATGTAAAGAATAAAGGTGAAATAAAAATATGTAAGAAGATATTTTCCTGTGCGAAACCACAGGATTGCCCACGGTTTCAATTACGGTTATCGAACGCGGCCTTGGCTCGCAAACGATCCTTTCGATGCGCGGCATAGCTTTTTACCTCATACATCAGCTCGAGGAAATTCCTACCACGTACTTTAGCAAATTCCCCAAGCCGCATCTCGAAACTTGTACACAGATAGAAAAAGGGAGAGACGAAGAGAATCACGACTTCGACCGACATCGTGGTATTGTCTGGGAAAACAAAAGAAAAGAAAAAAAAAACAAAACAAAAACGAAAAATTGCCCGTCTCGTTATCGATTATACGCGAAGAAGCCAACGGGAATGAAAATGGGCGAATCATAAAAGGGCAAAAATCGTAAAACAGAACCCGGGAGCTTTACACTCGTGTGTACGTACATATATGTACGCATTCGTGTACGTACAGGGTTAGTTATTAATTTTTTGACATGCCAAGGTCATCCAAAGGTCATAATAGTGTTATTATTCGCCTCGAGTTAAATCCCGTTCTATCCACTTTTTGACACGTCAAGGTCATCCCAAGGTCATGCTCGTGTTATTACCCACGTCAGGTTTAACTCCGTTTTATTGACTTTTCGACATGTCAAGGTCGTCTGTAGATCATGATGAATCCCCTTATATTTATCAAGGTCGTCTGTAGATCATGATGAATCCTCTTATAATTATTTTTTGACATGTCAAGGTCATTCCAAGGTCACGATCGTGTCATTTCATTTTTGTTCGAGTTCATTTCTGTTTTATCACCTTTTAGACATGTCAAGGTCATCTGTTTAGGTAATGATAGTGTCATTATTCGCCTCGAATTAATGTCCGTGTGAACGTTTTGACACGTCAAGGTCATCCCAAGGTCATGCTCCTGCCATTACCCACCTTGGGTTTAACTCCGTTTTATTTACTTTTCGGCATGTCAAGGTCGTCTGTAGGCAATGATAGTGTCATTATCCACCGCAAGTTGAACCCTCTTATATTTACTTTTTGACATGTCGAGGTCATTCCAAGCTCACGATCGTGCCATTTCATTTTTTCCTCGCGTTCATTTCTGTTTTATCAACTTTTTGACATGTCAAGGTCATCTGAACGTCATGAGCGTGCCATTATCTGTCTTCAATTAAATCCCGTTATGTTAACTTTTAAAAATATCAAGGTCATCCTAAGGTCGTGATCGTGTCGTTACTCGCCTACAGTTAATTCTCATTTTATTAACCTTTTGCTCTATGAAGATCATCCAAGGTCATGATAGTGTCATCATTCGCATTGCATTCAATTTCATTGCGTAAACTTTTTGACACGTCAAGGTCATCTAAAGGTCACGATGGGTCATTGATTTTATTTGAAGAAAAGAAGGGAGTTGAAAAATACGGTTTTCCGGTGAAAAAAATAGTGTCGTGAGCGTAACCGTGAAATGTTGTAGTTGTCTGAAATGAAAATTATTAAAAGTTTTCGAGAGCCCAATTTTTTAGTGGCTCCACCCGGTATATACGTAAAATGAACAAATACTGAATATCTTTCCCGTATAGTTTGTGTTCTCCGATTCTCGAGGGTTTGTTTGTACTCGGTGAATTCCGAACGAATCTACGCTTGGGCCTGATATTGCTACCGAAGCGTATTTGACGTTTTGCAGTTGCATTCGACAATTAATGGTTTTCAACGGAAATACAGCCGGAACGGTTGAAACATATTTGCGGATAGCGAGTACTCGCACATCGATTCGTTATCGTCATCCCCTGTATCGATAACAATCGATATTTAATTTCCCAAAAAACCCGAATACCCACCGAGCATTCTGAACCACTGGAAAACAAGAGACACACAAAGGAACGATGGTGAAAAATGTCTTGAATTTCTGACGAGTATCCCAGCTCAAGGACCTTCGACATTGCGTCAATTTTGAAAAAAATAAAAAAAAAAAACAAGTGTTCACTATACCCAATTGAAGTAGGATAAAAAAGCGAAAGAAGAAGAAAAAAATCGCGAATTTCGAAAGCCCTCGAGACACCTAATTCCAGATGGACGATAGCGATAGCGAGTAGTAACGTCCAGTACTGGCCAGACAAACCAATCTCTACCAGACACGGGTCGGATCACCCAAAACCCTGAAGACATTCTCTATCAATTTACGATCGATTTGCCGTTGTGTTAATTCTGCGACGGATAATTTCCAGTTATCACAAAGGGCCCTGTGCACGCATCGATTCCCCTCGGTGCAACCACATGGAGATCAGCCCAAACGATCATTGGCTTACGAGGATGGCAATCACTTTGTTTGGATTTAGAGCGATGATGGAAGGGCCGATAAAAAGTAAAAGTACGAGGCAATCACGCGAGGATGCGTCCAGCTTTTGTCATGAAGAAAAAGCCTACCAACGTCATTGCCCCATCACGTCCAGGCTGATGAAGCTACGTCGAGCTGGAAGCGTTGCGTACGTGTGTGTGTGTGGGCGCCCAGAATGCGCGTATTGCCCTTGTTGACCAAAATTTCGGGAACACGTGTAAACGGCGATGACGACAACGGGGACGTAGACGACCACGAGGACGACGTCGACTACCGAGCTTGTACATATAGAGGACATATAGGGGGTTAAATGCTTGCCCCACGGTTATGCATGTATTTGGGATGGTTCTCCCGAACGTAGGGGTAGTTCTCCGTACCGGTAATAGCTATAAATCCATACATACGTGTGTGTGTCGGTAGGTGTGTATTTATATATATATATATATATATATATATATATATATATTAATGCGATATTGGTGCACACGAGAATGGTCCAATGCACATATGTCTAGAATCCTATATAGCAAACTGTTGGTACACGACTGATAGGGAACATATCGAACATGTGCGTGCATACATAACATGTGTGGATATGTGTGTACCAATGTATGCTGCTAGCATCGATGCATAGGCGAATTTTTATTCACTTGATGAATATTTACATGCGTTTATTTATGTATACAAATATATAATAACAATAATATGCATGTATATGCATATTGATTGTACTGTGTTTGCATATGGATAATCGTATATGTTGGAGAAAAAACTGGGGAAGCAGACATACGAGTATATATATATATATATATATATATATATATATATATATATATACAGGGTGTTTGGCGCACGGACCGACACAATCTTTTGAGCGATTGGGGGGGAGGGGTCATTTGCTAATTTTTTTACCCTTAGACCCTATGTCCTAAGTGTCACGGTAAATAAGATATAATTTTTTTTACAAGCTTTTATTTAACTCACTCGTTGTGAGATGCAAAACGGAAAATCGATATTTCACCCACTTCCCGACTACTTATAGCTCTGAAGTTTTGCGAACATGCATCTAAGAGGTGGCAATGCATGATTCAACTTAAAGAATAAAAATTTTTTAAAAATAACGACTTTCTGTGAAATGCAAAACGGAAAATAGATATTTCACCCACTTTTCGACTACTTGGAGCTCTGCAATTTTGCAAACATGCATTTAAAAGGTGACACTGCATCATTCGACTTCAAAAAATTAAAGACTAAAACGTAGAAAATAATTGATATCTAAAAAAATAATTTTTTAAAAACAAGCTTTTATTTAATGTACTGAAAAGTGGAAAATAATTTTTCTTATAAAGTCACATATATGTGACTATAAATAAAAGCTTGGGGCGCTTAAAATTTGGACATATAATTTTTAATTTACATAAATCTGTTAACATATAAACTGTATTTAATTTACTGTGAAACAACCTTAGATTTTCAAAATAAAAAAACGCTAAACTGCTCATGAACGTGTTATAATAACGATCCAGTGTAACCACCGTTAATGAATTCCGAAGTCTGACCACGAAGTCATAACTTTTTTGTTTGTAGTTGTAATAGCATGAAATCACTTCTGTTTGTATTCTGCAATATATGTTTATTATAAATAAATCATTATTTGATACAATTGGTTTCAAGAAAATGACTCATGCGCTTCGAAAGTCTTAAAAATGTGTAAACATATGAAAAATGTCAACTTCTAAATTCATTATACAAAAAACTAAAAGCTATTTTGAACTTAGCTTTGTTTTAAAAATTTCTTTAGTTTATACTCTTGCCAACGGTATGCTACATGTCATCGAAATGATTCATTATGTGGTCAAAATAAGAGATACTAGTTTGCCAGGGTCACGGTTGAAAAAAGACTTTTTATGTTTCCGATGTTTTTATTAAACTTAAGTTATAAATTTTACCGCACCTCCATACACGCACCATACACCAAATAAGTTTTTTTAGGATTCTTTCGTATTCGGAATTTTAATTATCTTCATTCAGCTGGAGTCACTAGAATTTTGATCTTTTTTCTAGAATACTCATTTTTTTCTGGCACATACTACTCGTCACATAAAGACGATATTTTTTTTCGGAGAAAACTTGAAGATGCATTACGGAGGGTAATACATGTAGACGACGAAAAAATAGCCAATTTCGATCTTTCTTTTTTTAAGAAACAAAACGTTCTACATTTATGAAACTTTAAGTACAAGTAATTACATAATTAAATTGTTTAAATGATTTGTTTCATTTGAAAATATTGCAAAATGACGACGTTATAGCGTGGTCTTCCAGGAAGGTTGTTTTTTTCATTTTGTGGAAAACATAACTTTCAAATGAGTTGACGGATCGTGTTTAAATTTAACACACAGCTCAACAATAATATTACCTTGAACTTATACCTACTTGTTTATGAAAACACTTTTGAAAAGTACCTTTTTAATGCAATAAAGATCGAATATTTGGTGTAAAAATTCAATTTTCTTTCCTGAAGTGTCCCATTTTTTAAATGTTCAACTTTTTAAGGGTTTCTTAGGTATAAGTCTAGCATTTGGATGTTGAAATTCTAAAAAGTATTGGCTCATATTTTTCAAATCAATATTGAAGTTCTCGATTCCCCATAAACGAACAACTGCCGCCAAACATATTTTTCTCAGTCGTAAAATGTTTACTGCAGACCCTAAAATAACATATGGCCAACTTATAATTCTCAGCCTGTATGTATACAATCAAATAAAATATTCTGCACTTTCGAGTTTCTTTTCTTGACTAAATTTATATATATATATATATACATACCTAAAGATACTCGAACGTGCAGAATGTTTTACTTTAATTAGTCCGACCAATTTGTCGGGGTGCTAACTAACAAAACGACAAGGAAGGATAATGAAGTGTGAAAGGAAGTCGCTGCGGATATTACAGGCTGTGCAAACAGTAAATTTGTGCAATACCATTCTCCAAATTCCGGGATTCGAGGGTGTCTCTATCGGTGCTGCAAAGGGGTGACAATGACGATGGTCGGTGATGCGAGAAGAGGGTGTGGGAAAAAGACAAAAGGAATCAAGTTTCGCAGAGAGAATGAGACAGACAGATAGATAGATAGATAGAGAGAGAGAGAGAGAGAGAGAGAGAGAGAGAGAGGCGATGAGAAGGGTGAGATATTTCGCGACGTTCATCTCCAGGATGTACCATAAAGCTCCAAGACTACCGTGCGATCTCTAGCCATTTTCGTCGCCTTTTCCCGGCTACATCCATAGATATATCTATATACATGTTCGCTTTCAGAACCCTTCGACGAGACGGAAAGGAAAATAGCTGTTAGACTCATCTACCCTTTGCGTCGTTTCCTCGGTTAATTTCTTCGGAACATCGCGCCGTTTAGACAAATTAGTCTTCCGCTTACGTTGCCTCATTCCACCTCCACTCTACTGTTTTCTTGTCTTTCAACGGGTCTTGTTCCTTTCATTCAGCGAGTCTCCCATACCTAGGGCGTTCCATCGTGATCAGGTATTTCCTCGTTTCTCTGGCTTTCGTCTTCGAAACGCGTTGAGAAAATCGATGGGGTGTTGCATCCGTCATCCGAAGAAGACGACTGAACACTTGTCGTTTGCTGTTCACTTTTGATTAATTTAAATGGCATTTTCTCGTGCTCGCTTCACGACAGTGGAAATTGCTCCAATCCTCCTCGAGACTTTTATTCGTCTACTCGATACACAATAGGGCAGCTCACGGCGGGAACATCTCGAAGTTGATAACATCTGAACCATTCGCAAGACTGAAACCGGACGTTCATCTTTCTCACTATCCAAAGACTTTTTATGCCACCGACGTTCGTAAATGTCTGATAAGAATTTGTAAAAAAAAACGTTTGCGTGATTTTCGTACTTTAAGACGGCGAAAAAACTTTTCACCAACTAAAAACAATTGACTTCCGTTGCATGCGAACGATTCAAACTTCAATGCCGTGAAGCTCCTTCGCATGGCCTTGCGAGCTTTCACGCCGAGATCTCCAACGGACTTCTGTCTTTGGCTCGATGAGAATCATTGGCCATTCGTCGTCAAAGCCTGCTGGGCTCGTTGTGTCGACGCGATCAAGCATGTCCGTCTGTGCGGGAGATTGCCGTTACACGGGAAAAAGTACAGCCCGCAGACATCAATCTTCTCTCAACAGTCCAATGAAGCATTGGCGAAAAGTAATAACGCTCGCGCTTCTTTTTTTTCTCATTCGTTGCCCCCGAAAAAAAAGAAAAAAAAACGAAACATCGCGCGGCCACATAAACAATAAGATTCCAGACTTTATTGCCGGTAAAATAATGCAAATGAGGAATGTCGATTCTGGTATTGAGAATTACTTCGATATTGGACAATAGTGGGAAGTACTTTGCAATAGACAATTATGGTAACAATAATGACGATGATGATGATGATTATGATTAATAATAATACAATAAATAATAATAACTATTATTATTATAGGGAATCTGGCGTGCCCATCGCGCAGGGAGTGCAACAACACTCCCTCGCAATAGCCACCGACGTGCCAAGCCACCCTAAGCCGAAAACTAGGTTACTAATCACCTTAACCAGGTCCCTCACAACCGGTCCTTCACGGATGGAGACCAAGAATCAGTTGGGAGGAGCACCTGAGCAGTTACCCTCGAGACCTGCCACATCGTGAGAAAGTCTTCAAACACCGACGATAGTGAAAATTTCGTGAATGCCAACAACAACAGGGACAAAAAGGATTTAGTTAGTGATGACCAATGTGACAGCGATCTTTAAGAAGCTTGTAAGAGAATTATACTTGACATAAGTCCGTAGAATCTTCATACGTGCCGGCAAAATGCCGAGACGTGCATAAAGTGTCAAGAATAACAAATAATAATAAAAAAAAAAACAATAATGACAATAATAATGATAACAAGGTTCTTTGTGTTCCTATAACGCAATTTTTCGTAATCCAAGTACAATACTACGATGTTCAATTTATTTTTTTGTATATCTCATCTCGGGGAACGGCGAACCATAATGGTGTATTACATAAATTCGATTTTCCTTCCGGTATAGTATCGACGTTCATTATTCGCTATATTCCTCCCTCTCTTCTATATATATATATATACACGTCGTCACGAGGTATGAGATCTTTGCACAGTCCGAAAGAGTACATATAATGCGGGATGGAGAAACGTGTTGCACGGTGTGCGCGCGGAAAGTGAAGTAAAGCAAGTGCCCAGGGCACGCACGTGAAGCGCGTGACCCAAGCCTCCGTGTACGTCGCGCGGGCACGTGCACGCCAGGCTCGTGTGCACGCTCGTGTCTTCGCCAACGAAGGCGAAGGAGCCTACCCACTTCCTAGGTCGGATATACAACACTCTCGGATCACTGGAGAATATATTTTATATGTATAATATTATATATATATATATATATATATCCGAGAGAGCCACGAATGCGGTTAGTTTTCCTTGTTTATATATATATATAAAGCTGCTCTTTACCTCGACGTGCTTCTCCAAGGGGATGATAGCAGAGATCAAATGCTATCAAAATAACTGATGTTAGCATTATAACCCGAGACTCTTGGTTTTTCTGGTATTTTAGGATCTTGTAATTTACTAGAAAAATACGACAAGCCGATACGGAATGGAAAAATTCGCGGTGGGAATAAATGAGAAGGGGAGAAAATAAATGGAACTTCTTGGTTATCTTTTTTGTTTCGGGCCAAATTGTAGCGGACTGTATGACTTGCTTGAGAGAGGGAATAAAGATCAATTAAGATTCTATCATCTATTAGCCTGTAATATTGCATTAATTTCGATGAAGACTAGATTAGAGAATGATGAAGATCTTGGTTATATTGGGATGTTGAATAAGTTTTCGCTGTTTTTTACGTGAAAATTGAAGGTTTATTTTTAAAAATTAGTAAAAGAACGTGTCATTGAAAGTATTGCCCATCGCTAGCCACTACGTTTTTCCATTTTTCTGGCAGCATTTTAATTCCACGTTGGAAGAACGAGACGTCTTTTGGGGCTATCCAAGAGTCGACCCATTTATTGGTATCTTTATAAGATTGAAAGTGCTGCTCAGCCAGGCCATGTGCCATCGATCGGAACAATTGATAATCGGAAGGGGCAATGTCTGGTGAATGCTGCGGATGAGAAAGGACTTCCCACTTAAGCGTTTCCAAATAGATTTTCACCGGTTTTTCAACATGTGGCCGAACATAGTTATGTTGCAAAATCACTTTGTCGTGTCTCTGCTCGTATAGCGGCCGTTTTTCCTTCAATGCTCGGCTCAAATTGTAGTCGACAGCGATCTCCCGTGATCGTTTTGTTCGGTTTGAGCAGCTCATAATAAACTATACCCATCTAATCCCAACAAATGCATAGCAGAAGCTTGGAACCATGAATATGCGGCTTTGCCGACGATGTTGATGCATGGCCGGTCTTACCCCACGATTTTCTATGCTTAGGATTATCGTAGTATCCATTTTTCATCGCCAGTCACGATACGATGCAAAAAAACCTTGCCTTTTCTGCCGTTGAAGCAGCTATTCACACGTGAAAAGACGCCGTTCAACGTCTCTCGGCTTGAACTAGTGCGACATCCAATTTCCTTTCTTTTGAATCATTCCTAATGCTTTCAAACGTTTCGAAACTGTTGTGTGGTCAGCTCCTAATGATTCTGCAAGTTCAGCTAGCATCTGACATGAGTCTACATGAAGTAATGCATCCAATTCTTCGTCTTCAAACATTTTCGTCGGGCCAGAGCGTTTTTTTTGCTCAACATGAAAATCATTATTTTTGAAGCGTCTAAACCAATCCCTGCATGTTGTTTCCAACAAAGCATGGTCGCCGTAAGTCTCAACAAGAATTCTGTGCGCTCCAGTGGCAGATTTCTTTTGAATAAAGTTGTGCAGTAAAATTCCCCGCAAAGACTCTTTTTTTGGCATGAAATTTGACATGTTTAAGGGATACCGTGGGTTTCGAAGCAAAAAAAAAGGATATTTTCTCTGTTTTCTTTAAATATAATGTATAAATTATTTTATTCAAAATGTTAAGCACTTAAAAGAGCAACATTTCAACAATATTTAAAAAAAATTTCATCCAAAAATTTGGGAAATTCAGCCGGTGGGACCTGGTTTCCGGAGTCCCAAACCAAATTTTTTCTGTTAGTAGACAAGTTCAGCTCGTGATTGAACGAAGGATTTAAAAAAAAATTGAAATTTGAATTTTTGGTAGAGTTGTATGCAAAATAGTTCAATTTTTGGTACAATTTACACTACGTATAGTCTTGTAAAATTAAATGTAATCGAAAAACAAACCTTTGTCCAATCTCTAGTCAATGCTATTTTGAAGAAGTGTGCAAAATTTCAATAAGATCGGTGCATTAGTTTTTGAGAAATCGTGTCCACCGACTTCAAAAATAGTGTTTTGAGAAAAATGCGTATACCTACGGTCGCTTCCGGTCGGCCTTTCCCAACGGGGGGAATTCCCAAAGGCTCTCTCTCCTAGACTTTTACTCCGATTGACTTAAAACTTTGGGAGAATATTCTAGACATATTGTACTATTAGATAATAAAATAAAAAAAATGGATTTTTTTGAAATTTTCTATACCACGTAACCCCTTAACACTATGAAAAAAAAAGTTGTTACCACTTCAGAAAATTGACGTACACTGAATTTCAAGCTTGCTTATAGTACTTCTTTATGGATGCGTTACCATCTTAAACTGCACGCACGCAGTTCTGGTAATCCCATCTGTTGGAAAACAGCGAGAACTTATTCAACGTCCCAATATAATAATAATAATAATAATAATGTATATGCGTGCGTATTAAAGTTCGCATTTTGATACTTTTTCCAGGAAACGACGAGTGGGATCTTCTGACATTTTCGAAAAAAAGCGCCAAAATTTTTGCGCTTATTTTTTACATAAAGCGGAGTTTATCCCTTTGCGTGTCAATTCACCACATGATTGACAATAACGGATTTCTCTAGTACTAGCGCGATGAAACTTCTCGCATGTCCTCTTAACGGACTGTGCGGATACGCACTATTACGCACTATGAGAGTCTAAGCCCAAACAGAACTGGTTATGATATTCTTACGACCGCTGTATGTACTTCTGTAGTGCAAACGGCACGCTTATCATCTCGTGTAATTTCCCGCAATGTCAGACTGCCACATGCAATGGAAGACATACAGCCCCCCCCCCCCCACCCTTCCGCGGCTTTGTTCACCACCAGTTCTTCCTTCTCCCTTGCTCTCTCTGTTTCTCGGCGTTTTTCCATTGATTCAAAGTTTATAACATTTTCTATCGTATGATCGAAATGGTTAAAGTTATTTTTTTCGTCAAAAATCGAACTATTTTCTTTCTGCAACTTGCCATTTAAGTAACTTTTCGAAATTTCACAGAACTATCCGGTCAGACGAAATTTTTATCATTATACTAAAAGTACTATTTTTGTTTTAATTCCAGATCGCCCTGATTGCTAGAACCATCTACAACGATTGGCCATGCAGCAACGCTGGCAACTTTGATTAAAGAATAATTTCATTAATGATCAATATATTTCAATTTAAAAAAAGCTCAAAACTGCCAAAAACATGTATGAAGGCCTAGTTGAATTTTTTTTAAATATCGTCTTTTGGCTTTCGACGGATTCTCAAAATATTATATTTAAAAATTATTCTCAAAAAATGTCAAGCCGATCAGTTCAAAATAAAGGGAGTTATGGGCATTTCTAGGTAAGTTTCGAGAACCAGCGTATCGCGAAGCAGCGAACATTAAACGCGATATTTTCTCAAAATTACTTTTTCAAAATCGTTCACCACGAAATTTCAAAAATCAATCTACCTATCAACTTAAAATTTTACAAGCTTCTTTTACATATCAAAAATATTTTTTTATCGAAGAAAATAGAGCGTTTTTTCACCGAAATTCGCTACTTTTACTTTGGCCAGACTTTCACTTTGGCACTTTATAATAGTGCCATACTAGGATAAAGTCATTCGAAAGTACTTTAATACGTGTTTTTAATTTAAAAAAAAGTAATTACAATGCATGCACTGTGTTATTTGGATGCGTTGCAACTAACCCCCAGCCCTCTTACAACCGCCCCTGGTGTGGGTAGGGCTGTAACAGTGGCACATGTTTTACAAAACGAACTTTATCTCATATTCTTAAAGAGATGGTCACTTAATTGTAATTTCGATTTTAAGGCAGATGTCCAATCTTCAAGGCATCAGTCTCCATCTATTGCATATATTTTCAAGATTTTTTTTTCATAATCAAATTTACGTCAATATTTTAATATTTTTATAAATAAAAATAGAAGTTTCAAAGTACAAGAAAAAAAGTTGAAGAATTTTTTTCTTCTTAAATTTATCTTTGCGATCTGGCTGTCGGAAGTTACCCCGGCTTTCACCTTGTCGCCACGAAATCTTAACTTTGGAGCATCTGAAAACAAAAAGTCGAGTATTTTATTATAAAGTGGAGTTGTATTTATGACCCTTGCTGAAAACTTTCACCCTCGATAAAAAGAAAACAAAATGGCGCACTTTTGAATGTTTCGACTGTTTTTTACTGTTAGTAGAGGTCGAAGAGATACGTGCATAGAATAATCCCTGTAAATTTGAGCCTAATCGGAGCAATAATTTTTCTAAAATCATGTCGACACGGTCGAAAAACGTTGTTTTGAGAAAAACGCGTTTAAAGTTTCTCTTGTATAGATGTACATAAAACTTATAAAAAAAAGCCTCTTACTCTCAATCAGCGATGCCTGGTCCATGCATTATTCCTTCAGGATCTTCAAAAGCTTCACTTTTTTAGGATTTTTGGTTTCGGATCTCTGTTCAGCGAGCTTTGGACGCTCGACACGTCGGTTACGCGCTGAGCGCAAACCGACGTGTCGAGCGTCGAATTTTCAAAAAATTTTGATCCTCCCAGAATTTATTCCACCAGAGAATATAAAAATTAGGAATCAAGCGACCTGCAACAATATTCTCTTTCCCGAAGCGTTATATTTCCAAAAAGGAACTCGGGCAGATACTTAATCCGCTCGCTGTACGCGTAATACCCATTAAGGCAGGACACGATGGTAAACGCTTTTTTTTTTTGTTTTTTTTTTTTTCGTTCGCTCTCATGTGTAACCGTACGCAATGGCGAGCACGATATTATATTTTGCCTCCTACAGAGTATGACCGTTCATGCGTACCCTCAGCGTTTTTTTTTTTTTCTCCTTTCGTCTTCACCCCCGGAATCGAATTGCCACGATGGGAAATGATCGGCGGTTCGGACGAATTTTCCAAAGGTAGATCGGTAACGGTTCGACGAGCGATCCGTTGCTCGACGCAGACGAAGGCAAAGCCCGTCCACACTTCAGCCTGGATCTATCAACTGTACAGGAGTATATAGCGATGCGATCACCGCCTGTATCGATTGTATATCGGTATAGCCGGAGTAGCGTTACACATCGAGACCTTTCCGCGAGTATCGCGAAGGGCGTATGTCCTCCGTGCGAGCATAAAGCTCGACGTCCTTGCGAACCGCAAACATTCACGTCAATGTGCACACAGAAGTATGTAATATTTATATACGCATTGGTAGAAGGCAGATTCGACGCCAACGTGCACGTTTCTGCTCGGCCTGACGGAAGTGACCCGTTGAGCGTCCACGAGGAATCTCCTCGGGCGCAGTCCTAATGTATTTCTCGCGTTCCTCTATTTTGCCTTGTTTCCGTTTCTTTTTCTTCTTATGATCCATTTTAATACGAATGGTTGCATTCTCGAGAGGAATTTATTTATTTCTCTCTCTCTCTCTCTCTCTCTCTCTCTCTCTGGTTGTTATTATTATCATTACTATTATTATTATTAATGGTTCATCTATGCTTATTCTTACTTGTTACTAAGTCTATTAATATTCCATATTTAGCCATATTCAGATAAATTAGAATTATATAACCGCTATGCTTACGTTTCATCAGGCTACATTGTTATAGTACTCCGACATAGATAGTATATTATTTATGTTCCGGTTACTTTAATTCTACTTATATTAGATTTATATCGCTTTACCGCTTATAAAGCTTGTCATCCTACTTGCGTTTATTAGGGTATTGATTTTGAGTTGTATAACATCTTGGCGCTTACTATCATTTTCACATCTTGTTTTATTACTATGAGTGTCTTTATTCTTCGTTTTTTTCATGTTTATTTATATTTTAATTTTATTTTTATTTCTTTATTTTGTACACTTTATTTTAATTTAATTTTATTTTTATTTCTTTATTTTGTACACTTTATTTTATTTTTATTTTTTTCTTCCATATCTGTACCCCTTTGCCTAAAGGTTTATACCAAGGCATATAATAAATCATCAATCATTCAATCAATCTCTCTCTCTCTTGTTCTGTATCACAACCAAAATCATTATTATAATTTTCAAACACAATTTTTTAATTGCATATTACCACTTATTGTTACGTTTATGTAATTGTATTATAAAAATGTATACTACTGAATCACTATATTATTAGAAAATTACAGACGAAGCATCCCGTACAGTTTTATTATACAGGGTGAGGCACATAAAGTGTTACAGAGCAATAGCACTCAAACTATTGATCATATCCAAAAATGTTTCAGACAAAAGTTTCAGTGTTCGAGAAGGCCGTCATACTAGACCACCCTATTTTTTTATCGGTGGAGGCGCTGAAGCTACGTCAAGGTCAACTCCACTTTTTTAAATGGAACCATGTATTTTTTTTCGATGATATTATTACCGATTTTAAGACGAATTCAGCGACCTACAACACAAGGTCATTCTAGTCACGCAAAGTATGAAAATAGTCGAAAAATCGAAAAATATCGGAATAATCACTTTCAAAGGATCCACTAACCTTGGTTTGGGTCTACCTACAGAAGATGCTCGAACTGATGACCCACGACTAGTAAGCACTTGTTAATTCGCTGATGAAAAGACTGTCTAACTTCAGCCAACATTTGTGGTGTAATTTCGGTACATGCTCGGCGCATTCTTTCTTTCATGTCGTTAGGCGTGGTAGGTGCTACCGTCATTACGCGTTCTTTGACAAAACCCCATAAAAAGTAATCTGGTGATGTTAAATGTATACTATATGATTACGTAATATTGTACGACTATTTTATATGGCGTAATTTTTTTTCGTTCGGATATATCAAATGTATAAAAATCTATAAACCGTAAAAATATATAGTACTATATCGCTGTATGATCACGTCATATTATTTTACTATATTTATATATGGTAATATTTATACATTCATTAATATATGCTATATTTCTATATCGTTATAATATATTTTAATATTGCTGTATCAGTGTATTATTGCATTTTATGTTATATGTCATGTATGAATCATTTTTTCATTATTATATCATTATTATGCTTAGTCGCCTATTCTGATCAAGTGATTACTTTTCATATATGTATATTTTTTTTTATTACTTTCTACACCACAATAGTCTAGAGACCCTAGGGGCAAGAAAACTAAACATAAACACGTAACTAATAAGAACAGTAAATACCTTGAATTTAAAAAAATTAAAAATATGTTTTTGCATCGTTTCCCAAGGCATAATATTATTTGCAATCAATATATTTCTGTGTCTCGCTCTCTTTCGCTCTCTTTTTGAGAGCATACACTCCGCGCATCTCTTCGGACATGAAGAACTAAGCTACTGAGTATTGATTTTTAATTCGCATTATTTATTTTTCATTCTCATTTTATTTTTTTCTCTGTTTCGTTTTTCCTTGGATTACGTAATTTGTTTAATTGAGCTTCCATTATTTTTCCGTTTTTTTCATTACTATTATTGTTTATTCTTTTATTTTTTACTCTTGTTCCGTATATGTATGAATTTTGCCCACGGGTTTGCACAAGGCATATAAACCATCAATCAATCAATCAACTCTCTCTCTCTCTCTCTCTCTCTCTCTCTCTCTCTCTCTCTCTTTCCCTCCCTCCCTCGATCCCTCTCATTACGTAACGTCACTCTAGAGGGCTCAAGAGCCTGAAACGAGCCCCTCTCGTCATGCCTCTCTCAATCGGCCCTTTTCCCATTCTACCTCGGAGGGTCTGACTCACAGCTCTCGTATTTGCGTCAGCAAACACTGAAGACGCCAACACATCAATTATAAAATAATATAAAAATCAATTAATTATTAAAAATGAAAAAAAAACAATCGTCTCTACTGCAGAGTGACGATATCATTTTCCACCCTTCGACTTTTCGATAAAATTGAAAAAAAAATAAGACGAATAACGATAAATAAAGATTTTTAAAAAATTGCTCGTTCTCCCATGCTCGGAATAAACTTGTTAGAAAAATGATTTTTTTCAAAGCTCTTCTTAAAAAAAATCAAAAGACAAAAAAGCACAGAAGCAAGAAATCCTCCATGAGTTTGATATTAATATGCGCTTGTTCACTGAACTCGCAATTTCAAGACTCTCGTTCTCTTCTACTGCTGCTCCCTTTCCGCAGCAAAACTAAACAAATTACTCTCGTACATCTCGCACGAAAAACATTAATTTAAATTTATCACAAATATTTAAACACGCGCATATTCAATTCAACGATTCGCCTCTGTATTTAAATATTCGTTGAAAATGATGGATCACGAAAA
This sequence comes from Ophion ventricosus, assembly GCA_963932345.1. NCBI lineage: Eukaryota > Metazoa > Arthropoda > Insecta > Hymenoptera > Ichneumonidae > Ophion > Ophion ventricosus. The sequence continues at coordinate 4,412,998 of OZ010713.1, forward strand.
ATCCAGCACGTCGATAAAATATTTGAATTGCCAGTTGGATTATTTTTTTTTTTTCGATACCGGCATTCGTAATAAATAACTCTATCCAAATATTCTCTACCTCGGCGCATTAAATACATATCAATTTTTTTTCTTTCCAGCGAATTGGAAGAAACACGAAAAATTGGTCCGATAAATGTATACGGCGATGTTTCAAATACACGGAACGTCAATCACTATCTTTTAATTCGCGAGTGTATCAGCCCAAGGCGATGCCGTCAGCGCTATTAATACCGCTGAATATCAACGAAACATTCCAGTTTTCTCTCTCCTTCCCTCTTCATCTCTCTCTTCTTTATATTTAATCCTCTCTCATTTTTCGATTGAACGTAAAAACTAAATTTCACGTATGTGCGCGTGTCTTTTATTTTTTATTTATTTTTTTCTGCCCCATCGGCCGGCAATTTTTTGCCACAAATGTATCGTTTACCGTTCCGCAAACGGGCTCCGCAAACGGGCATGGGTTGATACACGTTGCGTAGCGCTGCGACCCGAGTGCAAAATGGGAAAACCGGTAATTCCGGCAAATCTGAATTGCGACTGTACGGCCTCCTCCAACGAGATCAGCGAGGGCTTGCACACTCGAAAATATTCACATGTTTTTTTTCGGGCGCAAATTCATAACTGTAAAATTTGCTGAAGTTTTCAATATATTTATATTTACTACGAAGAAAAGAAATATATAAAAATATCACTGTTTTATAAAAAAAAAATACTTTTATGTAGGAAATTATAACGAACAGTAAATAAAATTGGTAATTACGATAAGAATAATACGAGTTGTGTAAATTAAGTAATAAGACTGTTTTTTTTTTCAATTTTTTTATTCGAATAGAATTACAATTCAATATTATCTCCCTCAAAATTAATTCCTTGGGTTGAAATTGCTGCCTGTGCAGAAATATTATCATGGATACAATCGGATTCGGACTAGGATCCTGGTTTCTCCATCAGGATCCAGTCGGACATCGGATCGGATCCGAGAGTGAAATGTAACGCTCGCAAATCGGATTCCAGCCAGGATCCGGACCTATTAAGGGGGGGATAAGGTTAATTCGGTGAAAAAAATCATATTTTCAAGATTTTTTTTAGACGATACAGGTAATGCTGGTTTATTTAATTAATTTCCATATAATAATACAACATCTGAAGTATATTTTCCTAAATGTTCATTGCAAAATATTGATAAATAAGCCGTTGGCAGCAAATCTCCGCAGGCGCCTCGAAAAAAAGTTGTTTTGCGGTGTACGCTATAACACGTCACTGGATCATCTGAAACAAAAAAATCAGAATGCGTTTATTAGGTGAGATGTTTCTCGAGGTAACGCTGTCGAATATTTTTTTATAATTATTTTTTATCTTACAATAACAAATTTGCCGACTTTTTAGCGAAAATCGCGTTTTTGACTTCCAAGTGCTACCGAAAATGAAAAAATCAATGAAAAAAAAACTCGGCAGCGTTACCTCGAGAAACATCTCACCTAATAAACGCATTTTGATTTTTTTGTTTCAGATGATCCAGTGACGAGTTATAGCGTACACCGCAAAACAACTTTTTTTCGAGGCGCCTGCGGGAAATTGCTGCAAACGGCTTATTCATCAATATTTTTCAATGAAAACTTAGGAAAATATAGTTCAGATGTTGTTTTATTATATGGAAATTAATTAAATAAACCAGCATTACCTGTATCGTCTAAAAAACTTCTTGAAAATATACTTTTTTTCACCGAATTAATCTTACCCCTTAAGGACTCTAGTCAGAATCGAAATAGAAACTGTGTATAGGATCCAGGCTAGAATCTCAAACTTCTAAAACAAGATCTAGTTCGATATCGAATCGGATCCCAGGGATGAATGTCAAGATCACCAGGGAATACCTATCCGTATCAATTGGAGACGCTGGACGTTTTCTGGAATCATTGTTTCAAGAATATGAAAAAGATTAGGTAAAAATTGATCCTACAGTATAACTGTCAAAACTTATATATTTTACTAACAAAATTTCGAAGAAAGTTCGTTACATATAAAAAAAAATTTCGAAAAAAATAATATGTCGTCCTTAAAAGACTTATATTTCCTGGAGAAAAGTGATATAGCTTATTTATTCTAAGTAATTATATTTAAATTAAATGGAGATCGTTCGAACTACGAAAATATGTATTTAATTTTCTAAGAAAAATGTATTTAAGGGGAGAAAACCCATTAGAATTTTCAAAAAACTGATTTTTTTTACATATTTCGAAACTATAATATATTAAGAAGATACTATTAAAAGGAAAAATCGAAATATGAAATATTAGGTGTATGAGTTAATTTTTACAGATTTTTCAGCAAATTTATTCAATATAAAAAAATAGAGAACAACGAACTTAATCTTGGAAATATTGTCCATCGTTTTCTATGACCTTGCGCCATCTCTCAGGCAATATACGAATGCCGTCGCGAAAGAAACTTGCAGTCTTCGAAGCGACAAAGTCATCGACGAATTTACGCACATCGTCCAACGTTTTGAACTGTTTATCCACTAAGGCGTGCTGTATTGACCGGAACAAATGGTAGTCGGATGGGGCCAAGTCTGGTGAACATGCCGCGTTCGGGAGACCTTCCCATCCCAAGTTCAAGAGGGTCTTCTGAGTCGCGCGAGCAACGTGAGGTCGAGCGTTATCATGCAGCAGTATGACTTGCCTGCTTTCTTGCCCAGTAAATAGCCTTTTCTGATCAAGTTCTTCGTTCAATTTGTTCAATTGTCGGCTGTAGCGTTCCGCAGTCACCGTCTGACTAGTTTCCAGGAGTTCGTAGTAAAGCACACCCTTCATATCCAGTCCAGGGCGCGGCTGGTCACTAAGATCGAAATCACCACTTCTAAAACGTTTGTACCAATAATTACACGTTTCATAAGACACAACGTCGGCACCAAGAACACTAAAAATTGATTCCCGTGCTTTAGAAGCATTTTTCTTTGTTGGAATTCGTATAAAATGCAGTGCCGAATGTGCTGTTTATCAGTTAACATCGTAAACTCTGCTATTCTGAGAGGTTCTGTAACTTACGTAGACTTGTCGTTCGGTGTTCCGAAACCTTGCGTCCGATCCTTTCGAAACCACAAAAAAACCGCGAAAATATTTCTATTTTAAATATAATTCTAAGCTCGAAGAAAAAATCTGTAAAAATTAAGTCATACACCTAATATATATTGGGGGGGAGGAGAAGAAATTTACACAAATGCCTCCCCTTACCCCTCACATATTTCACAGCTGATAACTCGGCGAGAAATCATCGTACAGAGAGCTCTCTACCCGATAAAATTGAAGAGTGAGTATCAATCGAAAGCTTTCTGAAAGGAAAACTGGTGAAAAAAATTTAGCCACGCCCGTGGACTTGTCGAAAGTTGGATAAAAAAATCGACAATTTTTCTCTTGGTTTTTTTTTTTCTTATGACTTCTCCGTAACAGCCAATCAAAGAAAAAGTTTAATTCAAAAGCCGTAAACTAGAAACTTCAAGCTTCAAAATGCTTTTTCTTTCATAGCCCTACAATTATTTTCCACTAAGTCACAGCCAATTGAAAATGTTCAATCCTCCAATGTTTTCGAGTAGTCCATTCATACATGATAATTTCCTAAATCGTATTCATCAAGGGCTTTCATTATTTGCATCCACATCAATTGCAAGCAAAGCCGATCAGTGTTAACATTCGATATAATTATTTTACGCGTAAAATACGAGCTCAAAAAAAAAATATATCCCGCGGCTACGATCCATTGAATTGAAATGGATTGAAAAAGTAACGAATTGAAAGAAAAATGATCATTTAAAAGCAATAAGCGATCGGTAACCTTGCAACGAGACGCCATTTTTTTATTTTACTCCACGAACAAATCCCTGAGCGAAAGAATAAATAAAAAAAAAGCAAAAAACATAAAGATAAGTTTGTGGATTATTATTACGTCGTGTTATGTTTACACACATGTGAGCGATGGGAGACTTACGTTAGACTGGATTATCTGGATCTGAGGTCCTGTTCGCAGACGCGTGTTACGGAGGTATACGTTCCCATTCGATAATGGAAATAACGGAGCATGTAATTTATCTGATCGTGACATTATAGTTATGCAAATATGCATATACGGACGTCATGCATACATAAACCATACACGTGTATCTGTTTGTGCGCATAAATACTATATAATACGTATATATATATATATCCAAAGTTGTCCCAGGCTCGATCACCACTTCATACATCTTTTTTTTTTCAACCACCGCATATATGTGCTTGTCGTCGCAAAATCCATCTCTTATCTATTATTAACTCGTCGTCTCGTATGGTCTCACGGAATACCGAACTATTTCACAAGGCCGAGCCGCACGAGAGTTCATACACAGGCGAGTGTGTACGTACCACGTATGCACCACGTGCATTTGAGGATGGTATTTTCGACACTTGGCTGTATACAGGGTGACGATTATACGGTGTTTTTTAAGGGTCGTATTTTTTAAAGGTCTTGCCCGGAGATTTTGCGAATGAAGAAAAATCATGATTTTTTAATGGTTTTTGCAAGTTATCTTTGAAAAAAATAACGCGTGTTTTTGTGACGATGATTATTCGCTAGAAAAAAAAATTGAACCGTATGCAAACAAATAAAAATTACATTCTGAGAACAACAGAAGGAAGATAATTCAATACCGAATACGAAACAGTCGTGAAAAAAACTTTTTTTTAAGCATCCTGGTATTGAGGAAAAAATTATCAGAGATGCATTTTACAGTGAATGAATGGAATTGAATTCAATTGAAATCTTAATAATCTTCGTTATGTTGATATTAGGAAGGGATTTTGTGGCTGAAAAAAAAATATTTCCAACGGTCTTTCAACGCCTGTTAAAAAAAAAAGATATACCGTGTTTTAGTGATGAGTTGTATTTGCCAGAAAAAATTGAGCATCTTGGAAAAAAATTAAAATTCTTCTTTGAGAATAGCAGAATGAAGATAATTCAATTCTGAATACGAAAGACTCCTGCATTTTTTTACTCGTGAATGCTGTTATTATGAAAAAAAATTAACGAAGATGCATTTTACAGTAGATGAATGAAATTTACTTCAATAAAAAAAAGTTTCTCGGTGTGTTTTGTATTTGGTATTTAATAACCTTTATTCTGTTAAAATTGCGCAGAGATTTTGCGGCTGAAAAAAAAATGATTTTCAGTGGTCTTTCAAGCCCTCTTCGAAAAAAAATATAGAGTATTTTTGTGATGAATAGTATTTGCCTGAGAAAAATCGAGCACCCTGGAGAAAAATAAAAATTTCACTTTGAGAACAGCGGAATGAAGATCATTGAATTTTGAATACGAAACGCTTCTAATTTTTTTTTTCGTGCATCCTGTCATTGGGAAAATAAAATATCAAATATGCATTTTATAGTAAATGAATGGAATTTACTTCACATAAAAAAAAAACTTTTTTGGAGCGTTTGGTATTCGGAATTTAATAATGTTCATTCTGTTGAACTCAAATGAGAATTTTGATTTTTTTTTCCAAATGCTCAATTTTTTTTGGCTAATCCTACTCATCACAAAAATATGATATATTTCTTTTCCGAAGAGGACTTGAAAAACCATTAAGTGTCAAATTTTTCGCAGTCGAAAAACGTCCGTGCGAGATCCTTAAAAACATACAGGCTACCTTATAATTGTCACCCTGTACATATAAATATACAGGGTGGACCATTTAACGTGACCACCCCAAATATCTCCGTTGCCTTTAGAGTGACGAAAAAAATGTCAAAAGGTAATTTGATTGATTTCGATGGGCTGATACAGTGGTGAAAAATTCATTTTTGTCAAGGTCATAGTTTTTGCGTTCTCAAGGTCATCAATGGTTTTCAAATGGAGATATGTTTTTTTTTTATTAAGACGTTGTAGCCGATATTCAGACGAATCCAAGGACCTTTGATATCATGACCTTGAAATGATTTTTTTACCAAAATACACGTGTAAAAACGGGCAATCGTGATAATATTGACAATTTGAATATCCGAATAATTGAATTTTTATTGTTATCCGAGTAATTGAATTTTTTGTGCATAAAATTTATTGTTACAAATGTTCGAAGTGATGGCCATTAACCTCGACACATTTTTTAAGACGTCGGATGAATGATTCTTTTGACCTTCGAATAGTTTCTGGTGTGATAGCGGCGCAGGTCCATTTTCTCTGCTTGACGGTACAATACCATTTTCGATACGGTTATTACACTCTACTTTGGATGGATACACTTATCTACTGATTTTAATATTGGTAGATGGTAAATATTCTTCACTCTACTACAGTTTTACTACGTTACAATGACAGTATTTATAAACATCAGAAACATCTCCGAATATTGACATTATTGTATCCATTGGATAACCTGCGCCGCTATCACACCAGAAACTATTCGAAGGTCAAGAGATTCATTCATCCGACGTCTTCAAAAATGTGTCGAGGTTAATGGCCATTACTTCGAACATTTGTTGCAATAAGTTTTCTGCCCAAAAAATTCAATTACATTATTCGGATATTCTAATTGTCAATACCATCACGATTTCCCGTTTTTACACGTGTATTTTGGTGAAAAATCATTTCAAGGTCATGATATCATAGGTCGTTGGATTCTTCTGAATATCAGCTACAACATCTTAATAAAAAAAAAACATATCCCCATTTGAAAAATCATTGATGACCTTGAGAACGCAAAAACTATGACCTTGACCAAAATGAATTTTTCACCACTGTATCAGCCCATCGAAATCAATCAAATTACCATCTGACATTTTTTTCGTCACTCTAAAGGCAACGGAGGTATTTGGGGTGGTCACGTTAAAAGGTCCACCCTGTATATCTACGTATGTATTGCAAGTATCTATATACGATAAAGCTGACAGAACTTACCGTTTTACATCACGCGCGAGCGAGTATAAAGTGGTGTGGAATGAAAAGGTAATACGGATCACGTCGCCGAGACTAACGTGAAGAAGCCGCGCATTGAGGGAAAAAAGTGGAAGAAGGAGAGCGAGACGTCGACTCTGAAGAGAACGGAAAAGGGGGTATCAGAGAAGATATAACCGGTTGATATGTCGAACTCGATTTTATCGGTCCAAATGCGCTTGCATATCCTTGCTGTGCCGTGCTGGTCTAGCGATAAGAACTGTAGTCTGATCACTGGACACATAGACATGTTTATATATATATATATATATATATATACATAGAAAGAGAGAGAGGGAGAGATATGTATAATCGAACTTACATGTCCATAGTCGCGTGTACGTACATACAAAGCTGGAAAGAATGAAATGGATAAGAGTGACGCGAGGATGTGGTCCGTGATTTTACATTCGATTGCGTTTTCTTCGTGTATAAAGTTCCACTCCCCCGCGCCACGCGACATTCTGCGCCTGGCGCCAGTCTGATAAACGATGCAAAATAATAGCGAGATAATGCAAAAAAAAGAAGAAAAAGAAATTAGAAAAAACTTCTGGTTACGATTGGAGCTGAACGATCGTTTATCTGCATGTGTGCGTGTCTTGAGGGGTTAGGCCACTCTGTAATTTTGAAAAACGCGAAAAAAAAAGTTTTTCTTTTGGCCTGAACGGTGCGTAAAATTCTCAAAAATGATATACAGTAGAACCTTAATTATCCGAATCTCAACCATTCGCAATTGATGTTTGAAAGAGGTTGCTCGGAAAGGAAGCAGAGAAGCAGAACATCAATGTGAAAGGCGAATTGTATGATGCAGGCATTGCAGATCAGAGGTGTATGAGAATTTTCTATGATTTTGTAATACTGAAAAACTGCTTTACCCGTTTTACTGAAACGCGGTTTTCTCGAAAACACGTGTTTTTTTTTTAACTGGGCGGAAACATAACTTGTACAAATCGTCACTAAGTGATTTGAACTTTAAACTGTACACTCAAAACTCGATTCCCTGTATTGTTTTTTTTTTATAAACAATTATCTGACGATTTTTTCCTGTAATTTATAATTTTTTTTTATAAAATGCCCTATTTTGACGAAAAATAATATATCGAAAAAAATCCTACGTACTTCTGTAGCTGTTCTTATCTATAGTCGAAAAAAATTTTGGTTTTTAGGTCTAGATAAAAAATGGTATGGCTACATTTCCGCCCATCAACCCATCCAAAAAAAGGCATAAACGGAAAAATACTGCACAGCCGCCATTTTTTTATTAATCACTACGATAAAATTATTTTGTATAGTCCATTAGAAATATAATAAATACGTAAGCCCAAAATTTCGATTTATTTTTCTATTTCGCTAAAAAAAATCCAAAATATGCCTATTTTTTCTTGTTCCAAAGTGGCCTGACACCTTAAAATTGTATAAACCCAAACGCGTGCTTGGCTTTATACAATTTTGTAGTACAGCCTGTAGACGGAAATTAATTCGAATTATTAGGGCCTAAAGATTCATCGAGGGATGAGACATTGTCGTCGCGTAAAAAAAGAAATGTTTTTTTAACGGCAAAGTTTCAACGAATTTTTGTTCGGATACGAGGTAACGGCTGTCAGTCCAAAAATGAAAAAACATCTTTTTTATTGGAATTTGGTGACAGCTTGAAAAAAATTAACGAGGATTGTCGAACTGGTACAGGTTTACCGCGAGCTGATAAATACAGGATGATGGCATAATTTTCGTAGGAGATATTGAGGACGAAGATAAAAAAAAATCCGCAGAGTCCAACGGTCGGTGAATTCTGCAACATGGCATGAGATTTTTCGAAAATTCACGTTTACCGAGGAGTCCACTTCAAGATATGGAAATAACGTCAGCTGTTGCCAACCACAAGGGCGTAACTGGCAATGACTGTGCATGAGGATTGTGGCCCCTTGGCTGTGAGGATGATCAAAGTGTGGGAGGAAGTTGCCAAGCAAGAAGCGGAGCTTTTCGATAGAAGGTTTGTATGCGAGTGACCTAAGTTGGTAAACACTTTACCGGGATTGGATTCGCAAAGGACTCGGATATACGTCGTTTTTCGTCCTTTAGCTACACATGAAGTACATATGTGCCGAAACTCGCGAGACTTTTCCGGTGGTATCGCGCGGGGCCTAATTCGATTTTCTCCAAGCGCCATAATCAGGACCTCAATCTCCATTGCTCTGTATATATATATATATATATCCTCAGTGTATTGACGATGCTTCTTTCTTCCCTCGTTTTTTCACTTCTCTCATTTCCCGCGTTTTTCCTCTTTGACGAAGCGGAAACCGCGTCCGATTTACTGTCCTGAGCTTTACTATTTTTCTTCGTTCTATAGGTACGTGTGTACAGGGTGGCCCGAAAAGTCTCGTCCAAATTGAAGTTCGACGATCTATTCAGTTTTCGACAGAAAAGCTTTTTTTGAGTTCTTCTGCAGCGTACGTTTTTTTATTTTTCCTCGTTAGTGTATGTACCTTCCTTTGACAAGTTTCCAAAAGCAATTGAGAGTCATTTGTACTGGTAACTATTTTTTTTATCATCCGAACTTCAGTGACTGCTCCACTCAATTCTATTTTCTACTAATATTTCGTGTATGTTCCACAATCTTCTTTAGTTTTGGAGAAAAACATTTTTTTAATTTTTAATTTAGGCTTTATAGTTTTTATTTAATTGAGTTTTTTTCAAAATTTTCTTACCTCCGGTTTAGTTTAGTTTTAGTTTAGAGAATAATATTGTTTAATTTTTAGTTACGCTCGTTTTTTGTTTTCGAGAAGAGCATTGTTCAATGATTTTATTTTCGAGTTTTCCTATAGTTTAGGTTTTTATTTTTTCTCTTAGAAATTTTGAAAAGCAATCGGAAGTCATTTAAACTGGTCTCTATTTTTTTTTCTAAAGACTATTTTTTTTTTTATGATCTGAACTTCAGAGACTGATCCTCTCAATTCTATTTAGTTTAGTTTGGCTTTTTTAATTTTCAAAAATTTATTAGTTTTAGTTCAGTTTAGTTTTAGTTTACAGCAAAACATAGCTCAACTTTTACTTACGATCTTTTTTAGTTTTCGAGAAAAGCATTTAAACTTTTTTTTCGAGTTTTCCTGTAGCGTAGGTCTTTAATTTTTTTCTTTTTCGTATGCATTTTCCTCTTAGACGTTTTCAAAAGCAATCGGAAGACTGGTATACCTTTTTTTTATCATCTGAACTTTAGTGACTGACCCTCTCGAGCTTTTTTTTAATCCAAATCTAAAGCATTGCGTTGCTGATCACTGGGCCATTTACTTATTGCTTAACAGTGCACTTCATAACGAAAAGAGAAGTAAAAAAAATCGCGTAAAAAGTACATACGAAATAGAAACGAGATACCTAGATTTTTCTTTTGGATGTCACTTTTCGGGCCACCCTGTATATATAGATATAAATACACAAATATACATTTAGGATCCGTCGGATAAATCTTCCTTCCTCCATCAGACGCGTATGCATATTATCTGTGTTCAATCAGCCCTTAACGGCGGGTCTCTGATTCGCAGGCGGGGGAGTATGGGCGTTTTCGCGAAATGACGAATTTTCAGCGCGGACGAGCCCGATCGATCGCAGAACGATGCGCCGTTTTCTATTACCGTTTAACTGTTGACCGAGAAACGCTGCGATTCATCGGGCCCTCGAGGTCCTCTTATGCGCAAATCGCTTAGGTATCACAATCGCCGTGCCTCGAGATTTGATCGATTCGATTTGAAGCTACGGATTCTCCTTGGAAGAGATCGTACACAATGGAGAAAATACTTATCGTACCACACGAAAGATGCGGGAATTAGGAGCCTTCAGAGCTATGTATTGTTCGCTATTGTTCGAATTATAGTGAGTACACTTCGTCGACCGAAGGTAGTCGAAAGGCTCGAAAAAGGAAAACATATATTAGATAATCAATTAGAAAAAAGAGTTCAATCTAGCACCAATAGCCATGGCATTAAAGCGCAACAAGGCATTTGAACGATCGCACATTCGAATCGAGATATATAATTGAGTATACCTAAAGTCACGTGGAATCTTTGCACAAAAGATAGAGCTTGAAATTCCAAAGAGAAAACGCCTGAACCGTTTTTCTCTACGACAGAGCGTTGCTTGGATATCAGACACATAACGATAGCCAATCTGCTGCGCCACACAGTCCCCCCACTACTCGCGTGTCTCTGAAAAGGGCGACGCGAGCTCCTTCGCGCTTACCGGCACTTGCGCGGTTCACTACCCCGCGCAGTTGATTGGCCTTCGCCAATTAATCGATATCTCCTCAACGGTGCGACGGAGAGAAAAATTGCAAAGAACTTTTCGCTCCCGAATTTCGCGCTCCGTCTACTCCGCCAAGTTTTCACATGACTTTCGCAACACCCTGTATACAAGCTCATTAAACGTGAACAGGGATGAATCTATGCACGTGAAATATAGTGTACTCGATTCTGTACGTACATAGGAGAGGATGCATACGCCAATCGATGAATAAATCCTGCGAGACTCTTAATTTTATCGATCCCGTAGCCTCGCCTTCCGCAAGCTAGAGAGCAAGCGATGTTGCGATATCGTTTTTCGCCTATGTTTGGTTTTGACCATCCCACTTGTACACAGTCGTGGCCAGGCATACGTATACACGATCAGAGCCAGCCGCGCGTTTGCAGAGTAGAAATGTAGCGAACACATAGTGTTGCGGGCACACTCGCCGAGGGATCCGCGAATAGCAAAACGCCCGTTTTCATTTGCGTCCCGTTTCTCTCGCGCGCACTAGTAGTAAACGTTAATTGAATGCGCTGATTCACCCTCTAATCTACCGTAACCGTATTCGAGTTGTAATTACAAAATACACCGGGAGCGATATTGCAACGTTGGCATTTTACGCGCGGGGTGGCATGAACGAGGAGGAATCGCGGAATCCGAGAACCCAACGAACACGAGGAACGCCGAAGGTAATGGGCGTATATCGTATAAGGCATGGGGGTTGTGTTCCCCCTTCCCTCCACCGTAGGACACGTGTGGCATACGCGATTTCGAGCATGCTAAAAAACAACGAGAAAATCATGCGGTAACCCATGTACGAACTTCCGTCACGTCTAACGGACACACGCGGAGATGAAATTGCTCGTATCCCGCGAAGCTTCAAATTGTCCGATAATCTACAAAGGACTTCCAGCTTTGCGGGATTGGTGAATTCTTTCGATAATCCTCGTGGGATGATTCGAATCCATTGGAGTAGGATTTCAATAACGAGATCGAATATTTTTCCTACAAACGAGCTGGACTGAATTCTCGTTTGGTAATTTGTCGACCGATCGAGAAAATTATTGAGAAAATGATTGACGCAAAAAAAATGTTCGTTTGATTGAAACCAAAATTTATTCCAGACCTACCAACTTTTTATCTGATATTTTCATCAAATAGGATCTACGATTGAATAATTTAATCGTATGTGATTGAGGCTGGATAAATTCGTGTATCTATGGTTGATAAAATATTTTAATTACACAAACTTTGGCAGAATCGAATAAGAATGCTAGTACGAGCCTAACGAATATTTTGATCGGAAATAACGATGCAGGTTTCGAAACCAGAATTTCAATTTAATCCTGTTGAATTTTTTTACTTCTTAGTTACTGATTTTCTTGTTTTGGAAGCAATTTTGGATGTTTTCGTATTAAGTTCAAGGTAACCAAAAATTGCAATCTTACAATTTCATACTGACGTCAAACTAATTGATCAATAAATAAATATTTAAAAAATCCTAATGCGTTTTACAATACATTAATAATACATCCACCAGTTTTAATATTCACCTACCAGATCCATATCAGGATAAGAATACCAGGACAAAAAGAGGGCCCTTATCTCGTCCTGATAGAACGCTGATAACCTTGAGTTGTCAGGCAAAATCAAAATCGATTAATCCGAATCACGTACTAAAAAAAAAAAAAAAATCCGTCGTGATTCCTCGATTTGGGAGCTAATTTCATTCTTTGGAACCAATTTTTTATATTTTCGTATCAATTTCGAGCTAACGAAAAATTACAATCATCCAATTTCATGCTGACGCCAAACTACTTGATCAATAAATAAATCAAAAAATTCCTATTGCATTTCACAGTATATTAATAATATATTTAACCATTTGAATACACGTCTACCAGATCCACATCAGGATCGAAATATCAGGAACAAAAGGGGGCCCTTATCTCGACCTCATAAAACGCTGATAACTTGCAGCTGTCAGGCAAAATCGAAATGAACTCGATTCCGAATCTGAATCGTGTACAGGAAAAAAACTTTGAATCTGTACTACCTCCACCTCTTGGTCTCACCTCCTGCTATTGGTACCGAAATAAGTGTCTCGTCGAGTCTCAATGACGATAAAAATTTCGCCCGTTTCGATTCAACGAGGACGCAACGACGCTAAGCAGAAAATTCTCTCTGTTTATACATCGCTTCTAAATTAGCGTGAAAGCGCCCGCGAGACGCCGAGCATCCTTGGCCATAAGGAAGCCGGATTATTTCCCGGTCGTCATTGAATTAATAATTTCCGCGAGGCGATAAAGTCGTTGCACTGAGTTTAGCGCGAGCGTGGTTCTTGGCACGCGGTTCGGAGCGACGTATCGACGATGAGCGCATGGCCGGTGTGTTAAGAGCCGTACAGATGGGATAAGTGAGAGTGTATGTATCGCAGGTGGCTTCTTCTTGGCCGTGCTCATAGCATAGGTGACCATATATACAGGGTGGCTCGAAAAAAAAGAGAAAAAAGTGAAAAGAAAAATCTAGGTGCCTCGTATGCCTTTCCAAATCACTCTCGTCTAGGTTTTACGATATTTTTTAATTTTCGAAAAAAACATTTTTTCATTTTTTTTATGATCTTTTTTAGTCTTGGTTGGGTTTACTTTTTTCTCTTGTTCAAAAATCCTTGCTGGTTTTACTTTAGAGAAAACCATGTTTTAATTTTTTTATTACGATCTTTTTTAGTTTTCTTTTAGAGAAAAGGATATTTTGATTTTTAGATACGATGTTTTTCAGTTTTTATTTAGTTTAGTTTTTTTAGTTTCAAAAACTTTTTTAGTTTTAGTTTAATTTAGTTTTTTTTAGTTTCAAAACATTTTTAGTTTTAGTTTAGTTTCGTTTTTTCTATTTTAAAAACTTTTTTAGTTTTAGTTTAGTTTATTTTCCTTTGCTTCAAAACTTTTTTAGTTTTCATTTAGTTTCGTTTTTTTTTTTGGTTTTGAAAACTTTTATAGTTCAAGTTTAGTATAGTTTTTTTTTAGTTTTAAAAACTTTAGTTTCGAGAAAAACACTTTAATTTTTAATTACGATCTTTTTTAGTCTCCGAAAAAAACATTTTTTAAATTTTTCTTCCGAGCATAGGTTTTACCCTGTAGCATAGGTTTTTCTTTTTTTTTTCTTTTGTGTATTAACTTGCCTCTTAGAAGTTTTCAAAAGCAATTAAAAGTCATTTAGACTCGTATAGGTATTTTTGTTATCATCTGAACTTTAGTGACTGTTCCTCTCAAACCAATTTTTTAAACTTTTGATCCAAATCTAAGGCATCAACGTTAGTGTTCAGTTGGCTGTTTATTTATTGCTCAACAGTGCACTTCATGACGACAACACAAGTTTTAAAAAATCGCGAGGAAAGTACATGCAGAAAAGAGAAAAAGAAATAAAAATCCTTTTTTCTTCATAAGTAAAAAAGTTCGTAGAACCTAGATGGGGGTGATTCGGATACGTATTGATACAAAGCATCTAGATTTTCATTTTAGACGTCACTTTTCGGGCCACCCTGTATAAGCTGTTTGCCTGCGCATAACTTCGTCGACGCTGCAACAGTTTGTATAAATATACATTTATATAGGATCACCCAGATGAGTGGCGTGTGGATAACACGCTCACTTGGCGCTTTCGATCTTTCCCCACGGGGCCAATGAAGGCGTTAATCTCAGGATCAGTTTGTCGCGGTTGTTTCTCTTCCTTCATACCGCAAGTAATATTTTTTTTTCTCACGAAGTTTACCTCGCTGGAATGCAATAAAAGTTACATTTTATTTAATTGCCTCAATTTTTATTACGCAGCCTCAAGCTTCGAAATTACTGAAACAATTTTACAATCCGTATTTAGAGATGAAAAATCTAAAAATGCAAAATATATTATTTTGTAATAATAAAAATCGAGAAATGAAAATATAAGACAAAACGCTCGATGCATTGCAACGATGTAACCTTCAACCCCATTTTTTCTTAGCTCCATTGCCATTGATGTATGTTATTTGATTCTCGATGCCATCCTGCTGAATCTTTGACGAAAAAAAAGGCTTGAGTGGATGGTGCACAACCTTTACGTTTGCAAGTGTCATGCAGAGCCGATCCCGCCACTGTGGCGATTGCAGAGAGGTTGCAGTGTAGGTGGAAAAAAATGGATTCAAAAACGTACTTTAAATACGACGATTATTTTATAGCCGACAGTCGCTTGTCGGTAGCATTCAATCAGCCCCACGCATAAGCATAGGGCACTTCCCTCGTACTTCACCCCAACGGCTAGATCCCATAACAACCTCAAGAAATGAAAACGAAAGCCACAGCTAATTTTCGATAGCCGAGTCCTCGAGACCTCATCCGGTCCTTTCTTCCACGAGTTTCTGACATTTTGTTCACAGGCTTTTCATTGCAACCGAGAGTCCGATAACTTTGTTGCTTTCGCGTTTCCCATCTATCATCGTAACTCGATGAATTCCTCTCGTCTATTCATCAACGAATGCATTCTCACGGCTTTGCGAGATTGCCGGCGCGGTAAGAGCCATATACGGATGGAAAAGATGTTGCGCTATAACTGCCGCTAAAGCGAGAACAAACGAGCAGATGCTGTAGGGAGATCCATATCCGACGCCTCTCTCTCTCTCTCTCTCTCTCTCTCTCTCTCTCTCACTCTGTCTCTCCCTCTCTCTATCTCTCTCTTTCTTTGTCTCCATCTATTCGTCTCTCTTCACTCGGAAAGAAATCACAGGAATGTCCAAGCGCAGTCATTTGAGCGAGGTGGAAACTAGTGAGAGTTTCGCCGTTTGTTTCTCATCTATTATCCTCCTCCCCCCCCCCCGTGCCCGCTCCGCAGCTTAGGCTTGGGAAGAAGCAGAGCGCGCAGTTTTCCCGAATATAATTCCCACAGGTGCATCTCTGCATCCGGTGATAAAGAAAAAAAGAAGAAAAAAAAAAAAACAAAAAGAGGATAAAGCTCCCCTGCTGTTCACCGCAGTGGTCTTCCTTCGTACAGCTACGAGTCAAAGACACGCTCACAACGCAGCTTTCATTTCAAGAACAGTTTGCAATGCTCTACAACGAGCCACGATAAGCATGGACGACGACAAGAATCAACCGCAGAACGAAATTTACCATTTTTACGAAATAATACAATTTGGAGGTAGCTCGTTTCAGTGAAGAATTTATAACCGATTTCTCGATGAATTCCTAGTGGGAGGAACATACGATGGTAAGGATGCTCGGGTGCGAAAAATTATTTTTCGTGCAGTTGTTATCACAGTCCCGCAAAGTTTATAGCCGTGAATTATTTGCGCTTCGAAAAAGCTCTCTTCATCATATATTCATTTATCCCTGGCAACGAAAGAAACGGTAAATCAAACTCTGAAATTATCTCTGACGAGAATCGAAGTTTTGGCTGCCCATAGCAAAATATGTTTATCAATAGGATATATACGAAATAAATCCATATACAGAGTGTTAGGGAGATATTGCAGAAAACTGAAAATCGTGCTAGAGGAGGTCATTTAGTACCGATTTGACCTAGAACCGTATTATCCGATGTCTGAAGGATTTTGTTAACTAAACTAGCTCTACATAAATTGAGAATAAACAGACCCTTTAACTTTCAAAGTGAATTCTTCACTATTCTCATGATTTGTCCCGAAGTCTTCTTGTTTGAAGGAAACCACACTAACCCTAGGAGTAAACTCATATTTTTCGCTACTTACAAGAAACATCACTCAAGTGTCCGCCTTTGATTTTGTTGAAACTCATATATGTGATGAAGCATTGAAAACTATTCGTTTTTTTAATAGCCATACATCTCTCTCTATACAAAAAAAAAAGTGTTTTGCTTCGAATGGCACAGCCCTATGTGCTCACCAAGGGGACCCTGTTAGCTGTGAATCATCCTGTACACATAATAGCTATCCGTAAACTGGCATCGTTTGGTCATAGAAAAGAATGATCGATCTCAACGGGGCTTCATAATTCATCGATCTTAACCACACGATAGTTGAGACGATATGTCTCCCGGAAGTCTTTTACGCGCGATTATACGAAATATTGATAAAACGGATGATGATGAGAAGGCCTCCTGGTTATATTAGTTTATATATCCGGTATACGTAAGGTCTGCGAGATTGAATTCTGCGACGAGCTAAAGGGCCTTATGTTGTAACTTTTAAACGTATACGTTTACATGTGTGTGTGTGTGTGTGTGTGTGTGAGGAAAGGAACACTCTTCCCTGCGTGCGAGTAATTCGTAGTACCGTTCCACGTGGTATCTCATGCTGTCGTTGATGTTGCTTCGGCTACTACTGGCTTGCGCGTCACTATTTAGCTCTCGTGCAGCTTCTTTACTACCTTTTTTTTCGTTCATTTCTTCGTTTTTTTTTTCATTTCCCTTCATTTTTTGTTTTATCGCCATCAGCGCCCGCGCGCATACTCACACATACACACGAATGAGCGCGAATGCCGCGACTTGGCCGTTAGGAAGCCGCGGCGGATACAAGTCGAAAAACGGCGATTAACGATCGCGTTCGCGTATAGCACCGCGGGTGTAAGGTGCCTTGGTGTCGATATACGCCGCTTGTACACTGTCCGACGGGCCTGACGCCTGTTGTACGGCAAGCTGAACACTCACACACACACACACACACCCATACATATACGTATATACGTGTGTGTGTGTATATATATATATATATATATATATATATATAGGGTGTCCCGAAAAATGACGGCTGAAAGGAAAATCTAGATGATGATCAATGCACTGCCAAAAAAAAGTTTAATTTAAATAGGATTTATTTAAATCAAATAGGTTTTTTCCTTGTGTCGCGGCCTACTATGACGCTATTTGTTGCATTTTTTTTATTTGTTTAAACTATTCTTTTTAAATATGAAATATAATCAAATTAAATAAATGAAGATAAAACTCGATATATCGTACGAATACGAGAAAGGAATATAGGTTCATTACATAAAAGTGCGGTGGAAAAAAGTTAAATTATTTTTCTTTTTTTTCACTAACAAGACTGTTATTTGGAAAAAAGAAAGGTATCGTCGTGCCTTTTATTAATAGGTGCAACTATTTGTGTATAGAAAGACTACTCATTTTCCTCAACTGCAGAATGTTACAACGGTCTTCTGATGAAAACAAAGCCATGAGATTTTTGAGAGACTTAAGGCAGTAGTCTGCTTTAGGAGCCGAAAAAAAAGCGTTTTTTCAACAATTTTTTTGAAAGGGAAGGAAATGATTGCGGTAAACGAAATTTTGAGACGATAGTATATTATATTCAAGCTTTAAAAAACAATTTTTATTATTACAAATTATTGAAATTTGCCAAAGTTGTAACGATTTTTCTGGGGCGCCTGGAGTGTGCACTCGTAAATCGGTGCCGGTGATGGAGGTCGTGCGATGCATCTGAAACAGTGGAACCAAATTTTTTTTTAGTTTTTATAAGTTCCTTTTCTATATGAACTAAAAAAATACCGAAGAAATGACGAAATTCCAAATTTTTTCGAAGTTTGAAAAAAAAATTCACTTTTTTGAAAAAAAAAATTCACTTTAAGTTGCAAAACAAGTAATTTAAATAGTACTTTTGTCCAACTTTTTTAGTTCAAATAGAAGATAATTCAATACTGAAGCTAGATCACTTTGGTTTTTTTCGATCGGACATATATTGTTTTTACTATCGCCGGCACCGTTTTCCAAAACTTGTGAAAATGAAAACTCGAGAAAACGGGCTGTAAAGTTCTGCCCGAGCATTCGCACCTGCTCGACGCTCGGCCACTAAAACTGATCTAGCTTCGAAAATATGTCGAATTGGCCTCTAAAATTTTGAACACATATTCTTGGATAGTTTTGGAATAGATTTAAGACAAAAACGAAAAATCGATTTTTTGAAGCCTGTAAAGCAGACTACTGCCTTAATCTTGTACCATTTTTCCGTCTGTCTCGTTTATCTTATACTACCAGATGAAACGAAATCACAGATTTATTAGGAATTAATAAAATATTTAGTTATCAGATGATATTGAATAGATTTTGATTTGAATAAATAAATATATTTAAAATAAATAATTTTAATAATGGAATGCAATAGGAATTGATATCACGAAAAATCTAGTTGAGGCGTTAGACCACTCTAGAGGTCAAAAAACGGGTATATTTTGTGATTTTTTTTGACGAAACCATAAAATAAATCGGAATTACACAATAGGGGTTTTATTATACACGTAACTGACTATACAAAATTATTTTTTAGAGATTTTTCACACCCATAATCTTTTGCAATATAATTTTATAGGTACTAAGGTACATGTTTAACAAAAAAATCGATTTTTGGAACATCCTAAAGCGGCCTAAATCTTCAATTCAAATTAAAAAAATCAAATAGACGTATCTAGTCAATATCAAAAGAATTTTTCTGTCAGTGTGCCTCGTAATGCCTATCCGAATTACCCCCATGTAGTTCTACGTTCTTTTTTAGCTGTCAAGAAAAACATTTTTCAATTTATAGTTACGATCTCTTTTAGTTTGTTTCGGTTAAGTTCAGTTATTTTAATTTGGATGTAGTTTAGTCACTTTAGTTTGGGTTTAGTTTAATTATTTCAGTTTCGCCTTAGTTTAGTTATTTTTTAGTTTTCGAGATCTTCCACTTTTTAGTTACGATCTTTTTAGTTTTACTCGTAGTTTAGTTCAATTTTATTACTTTAAAAAAAAATTCGTAGTTTCAGTTTGGTTTAGTTTTAGTTTAGAAAAAAAAACATTTTTCAATTTCTAGTTACGATCTATTTTCGTTTTCAAGAAGAAACCATTAAACATTTATTTTTTCTGAGTTTTTCTGTAGCACACATATTTATTTTGTTTTCTCCTTTGTGTATGTACTTCTCTCTTAGAAGTTTTAAAAAGCAATTGGTTGTCATTCAGCCTAGTATTTCTTTTTTATCATCTGAATTTTAATGACGGGATCCTCTTAATTCTATTTTTTAAACGTTCGATCTAAGGCATTAACGTTAGTAGTACAGTTGGTCATTTATTTATTGCTCAACAGTGCAGTTCATAACGAAAACACAAATAAAAAAAAACAATCGCGCGCAAAGTACATACCCGAAATCGAAAAATAAGAAAATCCTTTTCTCTCGAAAATGAAAAAAAAAAAACGATCGCAGAACATACATGGGGGTGATTCGGATAGGTATCAAGGCATGTAGCATTTTCCTTATGTACGTCACTTTTCGCACCACCCTGTACATATATTACTCATGCGTGTATACATCATGGTGATAATTAGCGAGCGTGGTTACGTGCGATTTAGCGCGATGGGTTCCGGGCGGCGATCGTACGTTGCAAAAGTACCACACGTTATGTAGCATCAACGAGGTGTATAGCGTTCTTCACCTCTCCCTTGTTGGTCGCGGCAAGCCGTGCGCCTACAGGACTCTAATGAAGGATCTAGGTGCCTCGGCTACCAGGCACTAAGTATCCACCGATGACTAATCTCCGCTTGTGCTTCTTTGGGTTGACCGATCGTTACGCGCTCGTAAAGACAAGCAAGTTGCACAGACAGACACACACACACACACGGACACAGACTGGAGATGGCGTTCCCGCGCAGTGAAGAAATCCTTCGTATATCGTATATATATATATATATATATACGTCTGTATGTGTGTGCCGTACACATATGGCGTATATGACGGTGCTAAACACAGTGCACGGTGCACTCGCGCGATGCGACGTGCACATAAGCCGCGCTGTCCGTTCGAATCTTTTGGATAACGAGAAGCTTCCCCCGTTTGCGCCCGTTCAACGGATGCTGAACGTCCTCGTGCCTCTATGGGAAACGCTTAACCCCCGTATAGCCGCACTGATAACGAATCATGTCCGCATACTTGCCGGCATCGCATACGCTTTTATCTGCACACGGGTGTTCGCGTCTTTTTTTATTTTTTACTGTCTTTCCCAGTACAGATTCATTCTGATGATGAATAATACAAAGAAAAATGATGATTTTGAAGAATAATTTACTTTCTTGTTTAAAATATCGTTTGTATTATTATTATTGTTTTCATCAGAATTATTAATGTTATTATTAGTCTTGTGATCCATTACCATTTATGATATTGTTATGGTTATCATTATTATTAACGGCGACATTGCCATCATTATTATTTCTCTAAATCGTAATTATAATAATATTTAATTTTTTTCATACATATTTTTCATTCGTTTAATAAGAATAATATTATTATACATTTTCTACGAGACGTTTTTGTTATTGTTGTTATTGATATTATTTTTATTTGGTATCAAAAAGGTATTCTTATTATTATCTTTATTAATATTTGCGTAATTATTCCTTTTATGTAGTATCCTTAAATAAGGATTAAACAGCCATGATCCACGGAATGCTAATCGACCGCTCTATATAAAGGGTGGCTCAAAATGATTTGTCATTTTCAATTGCGCGCCATTTTTTTTGTGGCAAACATAGACTTCTAATCTTTGACAACTGGCATCAGGAAGTATTGAGGTTTAGTCATTGAGAATTACACGATCGAGCAACGCATAGAAATTGTGGAAATACAATTTGAAACAATGCAGTTATTGCAGATGACGTTTCATGAACTGACAGAAAAATTCTTTTGACATTAACTAGATGTGTCTATTTGATTTTTTTTTTAATCTGAGTTAACTAGATTTTTCGTAAAATAAATTTTTTTCTATTGCATTCCATTATTAAAATTATTTATTATATTTTAAATATATTTATTTATTTAAATAAAGATCTATTTAATATCGTCTTATAACTAAATATTTTATTTATTCCTAATAAATCTGTGATTTGGTTTCATCTGGTAGTATAAGACAAAAGAGACAGACGGACAAATGGTACACCATTCAGTCTCTCAACAATCTCATGGCTCTCAATATTACAGCAGTCTTCATTAGAAGACTGTTGTAATATTATGCAGTTGAGGAAAAAGATTAGTCTTTCTATACATAAATAGTCGCGCCTGTTAAGAAAAGGCACGACGATACCTTTCTTTTTTTCCCCAAATAACAGCCTTGTTAGTAGAAGAAAAATAATTTAACTTTTTCTCACCGCATTTTTACGTCATGAATCTATATTCCTTTCTCATATTCATGCAATATATCGTGTTTTATCTTTATTTATTTAATTTGAATATACTTAATATTTAAAAAGAATAGCTTGGACAAATAAATAACAACAATTTGAAACAAATAGGGTCGCAGTAGGCCGTGAGACTAAGAAAAAAACTATTCGATTTAAATAGATCCTACTTAAATAAAATATTTTTTTTTTGATCGGGTCGTGTTATCTTACGCCACGGTGATGTAAATTGGCCACCAAGATCGTGCAATTTGACACCATTGGATTTCTTTCTTTGGGGTCTCTGAAAGGAAAAGTGTATGCCAATGATTCACAGACGATTTCGGAGCTCAAGGCCGCAATTGGACGCACCATTAATGAAATTAGTCCGCAATTATGCCAAAATGTTATTGAAAATTTCGTCAAAAGAGTGAACGTTTGCAAATAGAGGCGAGGCGGTCATTTATCGGATATTGTGTTCCACACATAACCTCCATGTTTGTACCTTATATTGAAATAAAAATATTTGTACTTTTCAAATAAATAATACGTTTTATTAAGGGGTTACGTGGGTTTGAAAATTTCAAAAGATCCATTTTTTTTATATTTTATTATCTAATAGTACAATATGTCTAGAATATTCTCCCAAAGTTTTAAGTCAATCGGAGTCAAAGTCTAGGAAAGAGAGCCTTTGGGAATTCCTCCCGTTGGGAAAGACCGGCTGGGAGCGACGCAGGTATACGCATTTTTCTCAAAACACTATTTTTGAAGTCGGTGGACACGATTTCTCAAAAACTAATGCACCGATCTCATTGAAATTTTGCACACTTCTTCAAAATAGCATTGACTAGTGATTGAACGATGGTTTTTTTTCCGATTACAACTAATTTTACAAGGCTATACGTAGTGTAAATTGTACCAAAAATTGAACTATTTTGCATACAACTCTGTCAAAAATTCAAATTTCAATTAAAAAAAAACCTTCGTTCCATCACGAGCTATACTGATCTACTAACAGAAAAAATTTGGTTTTTTAATTTCAGATAAAACTATCACTGACCACCACGAGGACACGTTTTTTTTTTACGGGTCTCCGGAAACCAGGTCCCACCGGCTGAATTTCCCAAATTTTTGGATGAAATTTTTTCAAAATATTGTTGAAATATTGCTCTTTTATGTGCTTAAAATTTTGAATAAAATAATTTATATATTATATGAAAAAAAATATAAAAAATATGCTTTTTTGCTGAGAAAACCCACGTAACAAATAAAACCCCTTAATAAATAAAAATTTCCGGTCATTTTGAGACACCCTTTATATCAAATATAATTATGATATTATGTAACGGCGCGTATAGAGATTTTTTGCTGAATTTTTTTTTCTCGTCTGAACGGAACGCTCTCCAGCTCAGCTAGATTCGTATGCATACCGTCGGTCATTCCCATCTTCAGAGTGATATCCGAGTCACGCGGCTATTTGCTCGTAATATATACTTGTAAAAGAACACGCTCGTGGCCTATCGGCGAAATATATATTTCCGGATAATGCATAGGGGGAGACGTGCCGATTATATATGTACGGGTTCGCGATGATTTCGTGCGCGGACTTCGGGTGCGAGTATATTTCGATACTCCGAGCACATGCGATCGAATTTTGATGGGCGCCTCGTTTCATACGCGAATGGACGAGGTGAAGGTTCTTTTTTTTTTGCCTCATTTGCGGTAATTAAGCGTTTTCGAAAGTGGATGGGAGTGTGTGAGTAGCTACGAGACTGGTCGGAATAGTATAAGGAGAATAGTTAGCGTGTACACTGGCAAAAAAAGACTACCGGAAATCTTGCCGATTTCATAAAATTGTAGGGTCCGTACATTCGCATATTTTTTTGGGCTTAAATTGAGCTGGTGGCTTTGAAATGGAATGCTGAGGGAATATAGTTTGTGGAAATTTTGTCAGTCGGTCTGTTCGAGCGGAACTGGCGTGAAAATGACTATGAGGCTTTCTTTTTCCGAATTGGTATGTGAAAATAAATACTCGCAGCATTTTAACTTTGCTTCATATGAATCTGTCAGTTAAAATTTGAGGAAATTCGTTTTTTTTTTAAGAATGAGATTTTGCATCGTTTGCAAAAATAAAGATTTTTTTTTTGACTTCCTCAACTTTTCTTCAGCGGACTTTAGCTCCGAAAATACTTTGGTTATTTTATGAGATACTTATTCCGAGTTCTGCAACCGAAATCTAACGATAAATATTTGGTATAATAATAGATAGAAGTGCATGAAAATATCAAAATAAATTCTGATTGCATTAAAATGCTAAAAAATTTGTATGGAACTTGAAAGGACAGTGGGGCCCTCATGTATGCCAGAGAAAGCTCTCCAGCAAATACTCAAAAACTCTTTCTTCAGCCTCAATCATTATCCGACACAACATTTCGCAGTTTTTTTTCGATCATGAGATTAGGAATACACAATTTTTATAGAAATTAATACAAATTTATTATTTCTATAAAAATCAAAACAAATGTATAATTTCTATAAAAATTAAAACAAATTTATAATTTCTATAAAAATTTGTTTTAATTCCTAATCCCTTAGGTTTTTTCTTACGACATTCTCTCCGTACATAGCCGCACATCTTTTTGCCAATTTGCGTCGAGTTTTTGCCTTTTCGGAAATAAAACAAGTTAAATACATCGAAAATACACGTTTTCTCCTTCCATGTGCGAAATATAATTAAACTTGCTATAAATCACGAATCTCGATAGATACTTTTTTTCAAATGTCAGGAGAAGTTTCAGCTTTCAATTAATATACGACACTTCACATGGTTGACGCATGTGCAAGCAGAAAAACAACTGCGAACGATATCCGTCGAAATTTTGCTATGAAATTATGCATAGACTCAATATGCACGAAACGGATCTTGTATGACAGAAAAATTCTTCTGATTTTAACTAGATGCGTTTAGTCGTTTTTTTTTATTTGAATTAACTAAATTTTTCGCGAAATCAAATTTTTCCTATTGCATTCCATATTAAAATTATTTATTTTAAATATATTTATTTGTTTAAATCAAGATCTATTTATTATCGTCTAATAACTAAATATTTTATTTATTCCTAATAAATCTGTGATTTGGTTTCATCTGGTAGTATAAGACAAAAGAGACAGACGGAAAAATGGTACACGATTCAGTCTTTCAAAAATCTCATGACTTTATTTTCATTAGAAGATTGTTGTAACATTTTGCAGTTGAAGAAAATGATTAGTCTTTCTATACATAAATAATCGTGCCTCTTAATGAACGGTACGACAATACCTTTCTTTTTTTTCCAAACAACAGCCTTGTTAGTGAAAAAAAAAGGAAAAATAATTTAACTTTTTTTCACCGCACTTTTATGTCATGAACCTGTATTCCTTTCTCGTATTCGTGCGATATATCGTGTTTTATCTTTTCTTATTTAAATTGAATCTAATCTGTATATATTTCATTTGAATTTATATAATTAAAAAAAATAGCTTGAACAAATAAAAATATATATTTGAAATAAGGTCGTAGTAGGCCGCGAGACAAGGAAAAAACCTATTCGATTTAAATAGATCCTATTTAAATTAAATATTTCTTATATTTTGGTAAATACCGAAATTTTACTAAACTTTATTTACGATTTTTTTTTGGGTTTGTTTGGGTTCATCCACAGTTTGTTACTTTGCTATTCTCAGTTCCTCGGGAACGAGAGTTCCCTCCACAGCCCCACGTTTGCTCATGCCCTACGCTATCGTATTCACACGTTGGGCATAGGGAAACTGTGGAAAACCTTTGCCGATACAGGAATGTATTTTTATTGACGTTCCTTGGCATGGACTGAAATTTTTTTTGAATTTTTTGTTTTAGATTTTTTCACGAGGCATTATCCTGGTGAAAATAGTATGGACCGCCAACTAAAGTAGTGCGGTCTGCGAAAATGCCTTTATATCCGCCGACAACGTGAATGCGCGGACGTACCGTACTCCACACAGCATTTTACAGTACTTTAGTTACGTCCGGAGAATCTTATTAAACATTTATTTCACTCTTTTCGTCTCGCACCCCAGTTACACTTATATATATATATATATATATAGATACGTATATTTCAGTGCTTTTCGCCTCTTAAATACTTATCTCCGCATTTAGCAGCACCGTGAACGAGGCAGATATCTACTTCGTGCTCGTGATAAAAGGCTCCTTGCTCAGCATGGCCCACAGTCACCCGGAGCTTTGCCATCCTCGAACGCTGCCTCTGTATACCGCTCCAGGTAAATGTGGAACGTCCTTCTTAATTTCGTCGCCTCCATTAAAACCTCTCCAGCTTTAATTTTGGCCGCTTGTCGCGGGTTTTATAAGAAAACGAAAGAAGGAGACAAAAAAACAGAAAAAAATGAAGAAAAAAAAATAGAAAACGTAGGGAATGAGGGAGTTATGCAAAGAACGGTAGTAAATGGCGTAATTCTATTTTTGCCGCGGTCTATATTAGCTGGAACGGCGAGAATATATAAATGTAAATTTATAAATAGATAGAATTGAATTTTCGTGTGTTAAAATGCGCCAAAAACGTTTTTTTCTTTCTTCGTTCACATGCCAAAAAATGTTAGTCAAATGTCTTGGTCATAGCCTCGAAGAAAAAAAAAATAATGATCATATAAAAATAAATTTTAAAAAATTTTGGCAAATAATGATAACATAAAAGAGTAATGAAAAACAAAAAACTTTCTTTTTCTCAAGGAAAGAATCTTTTTTTTTCCTTGGAGAAAAAAATAAAGATTTAAAAGTAACGAAAAACAAAAATGTTTATTCTTTTCATTACTCTTTTATATTATCATTTTTCTTTTTAATTCAGTTTCGTTAATTTGCATATGATCATTATTTTTTTTCTTCGAGGCCATAGTAAATTTTAACTCTAATTTTAATGTAATTATGATTTATATTTAATTTAATTTTCATTATTTAATTTTTGAATTATTGATTTTAATTTACCCCTCCATAGTCACCCTGGGTAGAATCGTCCCGACGATAAATTTTTGGGGTAAATACTAACTGTATTCACCATTTTACCTGGAGTTTGAAGTATACTCATCCATAAAATTTACCCTCTTCGCATGTCGGAATAAAAATAGAAAATAATGCTACTATTTTTTTTCCAAAAGTAGCATATCTAATGAGTATCACGTCCAAATTTTAGGTAAAAATGTTGAAAACTCACGAAACTATGATTTTTTTTTAGTGAAAAAGTGTATTTTTTGCGTTTTCACCTGTTCATGATTTTTTTTTAACACGTCGCCATTTTATTTCTTATAAATAAATTTTTCGTACATCATCTAGAAAGTTCAAAGCATGTTCCGTAATTTTTTGAACCACTCCAGACGGATAGTTTGGTCACAATACTTTTTTGGAAACTGACCGGGTAGAATCGACCCAAGTGTGACCACCGCGATTAAATTTTGAAGTATGACCACGAAGGGTGAAAAAAAAGGATCATTTAAGAGGATAATGCAAAGTAAAAATCTATATTATTTTTTTCTCAAGGAACAAAGAGACTATATTAAAGATAAAAAAAAAAAGTAAAGATTTGTGTTTTGCATTATCCTTTTACATTGTCATTATTTTATTATTTATTTATTTAAATTTATTTTTGCATTATCGTTTATTTCCTGTATATATATATATGTGTGTCTTTTCTTTGTTCCTTGAGCTTTGTCATTCTTCACAAGGACTCGTTAAAATCTCATCCTGCGACTCGCGAAAAGAAGCCCAGAGGGACCCCGGCAGCGCGATAATTCGACACGAGGACAAAGACGAGTATCGTTAACAGAATGTGATGAGATTTCCGTGGATGGCCCTCGGTGACGAGTGCCTTCTCTATGACACCTTGACCAAGCGGAGTGGAGGATCGAGTGCCTCTCAGCGGAATGAGATCAGTTTTCTACAATCGAGTCACCTTTCTTCGTGTTCTCTGACCTTATTTTCGAAGTATTTATTAGGGCGATACTGTGGAGCGAGCGACTGTGAGTGACGCTAATTTTGTTGGAATTGGAGCGGTACGAGATCCCAAAAGGAAATGCTGATTGGATGTCGTTCGACCAGATCTTGTTCTACCAAAGTGCTGATTCGATTAGTTCTGTTACAGTTCCGGTGATTTTCAATATTGGGCTTAATTCGAAAGAGGTTTCTACGTTCTCATTTCATTTTGATGTCAAGATGCTGAGTGTTTGAATGAAGAAAAAAACGAAATCTGATTGGATTTGTTTGAAATTTGGTGGACCGAATTCCGTTCTTCTCACGTATATTTAAAATTGCTTTGAAAAATTAAGTGGGCTGAGATCGAGACGACGAGGCGAGACGATAAGGTTATCTTTTGTGTGTTTTTAAATCTCTTGCGCGAAGATTTTGCGATCGAGAAAAATACGATTTTAAATGGTCCTTCAAGTGCTTTCCGAAAAAAAATGTAGCGTGACTTTGTGATGAGTAGTATTTGCCAGAACAAATAGAGCCGTATGGAAAAAAATTAAAATTCCATTTTAAGAACAGCGGACTGAAGATAATTCAATACCAAATAAGAAACTCTCCTGAAATTGTTTTTTTTTTTCGTGCATCCCTTCATTTAGAAATAAAATGATCAAAGATGCATTTTACTGTGGATGAATGGAATTTAAAACAAAAAAAAAAATTGGTGTGTTTCTTATTCGGAATTAAAAAATCTTCATTCTGTTGAAATTGCGCAGCAATTTTGCGACTGAAAAAAAATTGAATTTCAATGGCTTTTCAAGTTTTCTTCGGAATAAAATATAATGTATTTTTATAATGAGTAGTATTTGTCAGAAAAAAATTGAGCATCGTGGAAAAAAAAATTCCATTTTGAGAAAAGCTGAATAAAGATAATTAAATTCCGAATACGAAACCCTCTTGAAAAACTTTTCTATGTAACCCGTCATTGAGAAAAAAATTATCAGAGATGCATTTTAAATTGGATAAATTTAATCACATTTTTCGTATTCGGAATTTAATTATCTTCATACTCGACAACTCAAAATTTTGTGAAGATTTTTTTATTTTTTCCCAGTACGCTCAATCTTTTATGGCAATTACAACTCGCTATATTTTTTTTTTCGAAGAGAACTTGAAAAATTGTTTTACATTATAGGCAAAATAAAATGTCCTTATTCCGGATCTCGGATAAATTTTCGCGTACCTTCTATAATTAACGATAAAAAGACGAACCAAAAAAAAATAAGTGTATAAACTGTCTAATTGTGTAATTTACTCTTTTTTACCAATAAGTATTTGTTAAAAAAAGAGCAAATTACACAATCGTACATCGGCCAAATCGTTTTTGAAGTACATAAATATATTTTCGTTTTGTTTTAGATTTTTATTTTGGCAGAGCTTCGTTAATGAGCTCTGCCAAAATAAGAATGTAGAACAAAACGAAAATATATTTATGTACTTCAAAAACGAGTTGGACCGATGTGCATTATTGTGACATTTATAGCTCGGATGTGGATACCGCGAGTGGCATTTCGATGCTTTTGTTATGCAAATTCGCTGCAGCGTGAAGCTTCTCAAACGTTCGATAGGAATCTCGATGACACGTTTATCGACGATATAACCACCTCGTCACAATGACTCTGTAAATTCGTTGGACTTTTTATTCCCGGGGTTCGCAACTTCACCATTAACATTTGAGGTAACAGAATGACGTGCTACCGTACGAAGCGGTGTTACGCGCATTCACAATATTACAAATTGCACTTCTGTTTGAGTACGCAAATATGATTGGCATTTACATCGACGATTCGCAAATTCTCGCCAGTTGAGACTGTCGAGGGGATGATCGTATCGTTCGCACGATCGTCGTTTGCGAACGATCGTTACGAGCGGCTGACATCCCTGAGCGAGAAGTGAATGTCTCTGTATAGTCACGGTGTCACCGTTAATCAGCGAGAGGGCCTTCAATTTTGTTTTTTTTTCTTTTTTCATACATTATTTTTTGACGTGTTTGCACAAGTTTGAAATTTTAAGAATATAATTTTTTATTCCATAGTTTTATAGCCTAGAATTTCAATTTCAATTTGGACCAAAGTTTTTTTTAGAAATTTCGAAAATTGACAAAATCGATTTTGTAAATGAAAAAAATGTATAAGTTTATCAATTTATTAATAACAAATGTTTAATATTATTTTTTTGGTCAAGGATCGAAGTTTTTTTTCACAGCTTGGCATTTTTGTAATTATCAAAATATAAAAAAAGTATCCAGCCATACAAAAGCTTTATCAGTATACTGAAAGTATTTTTTTAATTTTTTATTTGCAACCACCCTAGTTGCCAGAACCACCTGCACCGATTGTCCATGCGCTTTGTTTACGGTAGTAGTCTCGCCAAAGTCGCGTTGAAAAATTTATTCTTCGCTCAATCAAAGCTTCGAAATATTGCGAAATATAATGTATGTTGTACATCTCATCGGATTGTAAAAACTTATAAAGTAATGATGAAAACGCCTAATATAATGTTTACCTAACCCTCACTTTTGTATCAGACTATACATTCTGGCTACTAATACGTAGATACTCTGCGTATACGGATATGCACACACTACTGTAATCTAGTTCTAGTCTGCTCCAGTAGCTTCGTGGCGCTAGCGTCTCTAGACATTGCTTAATTTAAATCGTTATATCTCTGAAACTAGACGGTCAAAATTCATGATTTTTTTTAACCCACTTCGTCATATGTTCCTCTGTACTTGAGAATTTTTTGTTTTTAATCTGTACAAAAGTTTCGAAGTTATTGCGTGAAATGCGAAATTTTCCACTGCTCTCCATAAGACCACGTGTAAAACCATGAAATTTTTCATTGCCAATATCTCGAAAACGGAACGGTGAATCCTTTTGAAATTTTTCAGCTAATCATCTAATAGTGTCCTCAATGAGTCCTCAAAATAAAAATAAAAATCTATAGAAAAACGCCTTGGCGAGAATACTTACCTTAAGTAATAAAAAAATGGTCTATCGATTATCTAGGTCTCTTCATTTATCTAGGTAAAAACTAATTGAAGCATCTGAATTCCGCCTGGCACCGAATTGAATGTTCCGTTTTCACTTGTTAGTCTCTTCACTGTTTCACCCCGCGCGTTTTCGTCCTTCGCGTATTCTCCTTCCACCTCCTGCGTCACTCCCTTCCCTCCGCATTTTTTTTTCATTCATTATTACCTGCGGAGATCCCAATCATCAGCTTATTTACTTCTTCTCACGGGTGGTTCGACACACCGAGCTCGTCCGACAGTTT